>JAWMAG010000037.1:22657500-23257500 GCA_037013455.1 Ceratitis rosa | reverse complement strand
TTCTAAACAAAAACTTAGCACTGTCCGGTTACTCGGTGGTGCCCGTTCACTAGCACACTTACAGTACAGAGATTTTTTCAATGTCGATCCTTACTCACCCTTTTGCGCATCTGGGAAAACATTTCATAGTGCTGTAGACTTTTTTTTTGGTTTGTTTATATCCGAAGTTAAGATATATAGATATATATAATATGAAAATATATCTTTTTCCTAGGCCCAGCAGTTATAACTATAAAGTAAACTTTAGAACGATAGAGTTTTAAGTTAAATTCCATCGTCAGAATTGATTAAATTGATCAATTCTCTTTTGTTTTAAAATTTAAATTTAATTCAAATTCACATGCACACATTCATACATATATTTTCATTTAATGAACAAGTTACTGTTTGTTTGTACATATATATATTATATTTGGAAATACAATATAACTAGCATATATAAAAAAGAAACACAAAAGCAATTACCTTAATTAAAAATAATCAATAGATAATTATACTAAATAGCATGCACAGTTTTATTATAATCTTTATAAATTATGTACAAAGAAGAACGTATAATCGCATCACTTCGTTCAACAAAGCCTTCTAAATGAACCCATAAGAACCAAAAGAGTAGTAGACAAATAGTATATTTTGTTGCACGATCTAAAATATATAATCTACGTAGCACCTTTTTTGCCTTCGGAATCGTTTCTATACTTTCACCAAGTATATAGGTACGCATGCCGATTATATAGCCACGTATATATTGCTCCCAATTCACTTGACTCACAGACGTATCAAAAATATCTTGATCTATTTGATTCAAATTATCACTCAAGCGTTGGAATTTTTCATTTCGAAAGTCCCAATCTTTAGTCGTATAGTACTGTAATAGTTTTAGTCCAGTTGATATTTTATTTTGTACATGCACCAAACTATAAAAGGTAGATAAGAAAATCATGAAATATTAAATCATCGTAATAAAAATGAGCAAATTAATTAATTCACTTACAATCGTTTACGACCGAAAAGTAATAAAAAGAAATCTATGAGATATGCCGGCAAATAATGAAAGAAGATCACACAGAATAAATGATGATAATAGTTCTTTTTAATTGAACCATCTGGATACCATAAAGCGTAGCTTAAGGGATATTCGTAGAAAAATCGTTTTCCAGTCTCAATACTCTCACCCCAAGAGAATAACGCTTTCTTTGAGATACAGAGATTACAAAATTCCACGCAACTATCGCCTTTTGATTTGCCCCGATTATATCCCGCAACTATCATTCCATTTATAGCTTTATCGACTGGTATGACTGTAGATGAGTAATCAGGATTACAATGCATGGAACGAATTATGCCACGTGCTGCACCAATCATTAGACCGGTGGGCCCATTAACGCCTTCTATCCAACCGGGTAGGGGTTCATTGATTGCTGCGGTAACTAAATTAAGTAAAGGAAATTAAATTAAAATATCGTATCGCATATGTACATGCAGTCGCTGTAGCAGAGTAGGTGGCAGTGCATGCTACGGGGTGGAGGGTAATGTGTTCGAACTCTGACCAGACCAATATTTAAAAAGTTATTGTTGTTGTTATAACGGTAATATTTGAAGAATGCTTGAGGTCTCTCCTCGGGTGGGAATGCCAATATTTTCGAGTGTGTCTGATCTGTCATTAAAGCTTATTAAAAAAAATCCACCGGTAGCTTGTAGGCTTTACGAAGCTTTATACTGTAGGTCTATACATTTTAGTTAAATAGTGTATTCCTAAATAAACATTAAACATATTACGTTTAATTGTTTTTTTTTCTTTTGGTTAATATATCATCCTTTTTGTTGGTTCAACATATTTAAGATAAATTAGAACAAAAAATAGACTTTTAAAATCTTCGTTATGTTATAACCGTTGCCGTAGTTGACACAAATCGAAGATTGGTATTGCCGTAGTTTTTATCGATAACTATTGACACATATTTGCTATTGCCGTAGTCGTTGTCGTGCTGACGTCGACGGTAAACGATGCCATAGGAGTGTTGCCTTTTTTTCGGAATTAGAGTACAAAAGCAAATATAAGGCATCAGAAATTGCTTCATTGTTTTTCAAAATATTTTCCATTAAGATCTATACACTTTTATATCCGTTTGAACCGATTGTCAAAGCACTTTTGCCACTTTGATTGAGGTATCTCCAAAATGTGCATTCTGAATGCATCAATAAGCTTTTCAGGTGTCGAAAAACGTTGAACTAGAAGTTTATTTTCTACGTACGGGAATAAAAAGAAGTCTTTCGGTGTCAAGTCAGGCCTGTACGGTGGATAACTCATCAAATCAATGTTTTTGATTTATTGAAAAACAACTGGCAAACTAATGGTTATGTACCACTCAGAATTTACAGTTCTTCATTTTTCTAGTGCTACGGTTAGGAAGTGTCCAGTTTTTCCAAAAAATCAGGCAACAGCCAATTTTTTTTTACAATCACATGTTCACTCAAAATTGAATATATGCTGGGCCCTCCAATGTATATAGCTGTCTCAATCTCGCTATAGGCCACATGATGACCTTGTAGTAACAGTTTGCCAACAGCATCAATAGTTTCAAAAACAACAGCTGATTTTAGATTACCTTCACGAAAAGGTTTTGGAGTGATCTACAACCTCGATTGAATTCATCATACCATTTATAAACCCAGGTTCTCAACGGGCCAAAAATTTAATTCGTTTCAAATCCCGAAATCTAAAAGATAACCTTCGTATCTGCCCACACTGAATTTGCTGTCGACTAGTACAAAATTTGGAAATCTACATGTTTTTTCTTAGGTCATTCTTACAGATTTTTCTACAAATATCTTTAAAGACGATACTAGCAAATTTTTTAAGTTTTTTTACTCATAATTTCTTAAAGATATTTTTTTTTTCTTTTTATGGCCATAGTATAAAATTTTTTAAGTATGTACTTATACATTTTTTTTTAAATATTTCCGGAAAATTTTTGAATCTTTTGAGTTAGGAAACATACTTTGTAAGCAAAGGGACCTCAAACGGGACCAGCTAGTTTCAATACGAGGCAATTAGTGAAAAATTAAATGCCAATTAGCCACAAATAATGATCGGATTTGGCAGTAGGTAATTATACTATTTGGTTTGATTATTATACTAAAGCGTGGCGTGATTACAAATTTAAAATGAAAAAGGCGAATAAAACATCTGGTGTTCCTCAACGCAGTCACCACGGCTTACTCTGCCTTATATTCATCAGTGACCTTCCAAATGTGGTTCTTCATTCTAAAATACTCATGTACGCAGATGTTGTCAAGCTCTTAAAATCAGTTCATTCAATTGAAGATAGAGAACTTTTGCAACTTGACCTAAATAATTTAGTTAGGTGGTGTGATGCGAACTGTATGGTATGTCCCTAAATTTAAATAAGTGCAAATATATGTATTTTTCCAGAAAATATTTCCAATCCTTTGCCTATATGATAGATAGTTACGAGTTGTTACCTTAATCGATTTAGAAAAATCGTCTTAGCTTTCATTAAACGTTGGACCAAAAAATTCAATGACCCATACATTACCAAATTACTGTTTACCTCGTTTGTTAGATCCATTTTGGAATATGGTTCAGTTGTAAGAAGTTCGCACTATCAATTGTATAGTGACAAATTGGAATCTGAACAAAAGCAATTCCTACTATTCGCGTTAAGTAATTTAAACTGGGATGCGAATAAGAACCTGCCTTCTTACAAAAGGCGTTTACGACTCATTAATCTTCCTACAGTCCATAGTCGTACTTAGCGAGCTTAACTTTACTATCCCTTTAAGATCATCTACACGTTTTAGACATCTTTCATTGTGTTCATGCAGAACAAATTTTGGAAAACACGACCCTTTGAGATCTTTGTGTAACGATTTTAATACACGTTTCGACAAAAAAAAAACAAGGTGTTGGAGTACAGATAATAAGACTTTGTCCAACTTGCCAAAAATGTAAAAGGCACTAAATCCAGAAGGTGTTGAATAGGGTAGCTGCTGAAGAAAACAATTCAAAATTAAAGTTTAAGACGATTTGCCTTGCGATGGAGAGGATCAATCCACAACTTCCGCAAATGCCATTAAACTATTTATTTCATTTTGTATTAGTAAACAAGTACAATAAGCTCATCCGATTTCCCGATAATTTTCTTTGTAATTAACTTCTATAGCCAATTTTGGGTTCCTCCTCCCATTTGTGATGTGGGTCTTGATTTTTTTTAACAATTGGCTGTCAAATTTTTGTGAGGAGCTTATTTTTTATTAAATGACAGAAATACACTCGGAGAGGTTGGCATTCCCTGGCAATAAGTGAACATAACCACACATTTAGAAAATAATTGCAGTTTTGAATGAAACCACATGGCTACAACCGCCGCTACAGCAGTACAGCTAATAATGAAACGTAAGAAAAGGTGGAAGCTATTTATTATATTTACCTATTGATGGCCTGGTAATAATGATGGGTAACTTTTTTCCATATCTACAAATTAAATCCTCTGTGAGTGCCTTACTATAGGCGTATGTGTTCGGAAGTCCATTAAGCAGTCTATAAATACATATGTAAATTCAAAATTCAAATTTTATAGTTTTTATTTTTTTTCTCCGGGAAATCAAAATAGTAATACCTATAAAATAATGGATAATAATTAAATAATGTAAAGTTAAAAATATATACATATATGCATACCTTGGTGTAATTTCGTTCAAATCAGCATCGGTCATCTCCTCAACCATTTTGATTATATCATAAGGATTTTGTGGTGCTGGATAAGCGCGTTCTTCCAGAACACTCTCATTACATTGGCAATATGACGTCGATACGTGTATGATAACTTGAAGGTTGGACATCTTTTCAGCCAACTGGAGCAATTTTAATGTACCGACGACATTCATTTGAACCATCGGCCGTAGTGGCTGATCAAATCTTACATTGGCCGCACAATGAAATACGATTTCAACGTTTGATGCCAATTCGTTTGTGTCATTTGCATTTAAGCCAAGTTCATCTTCCAATACATCGCCCTTAACGACTTGAATCTTATGAACAACGTTTGGATTTTCTTTTAAAATTTTATTAAAAATCTGTAATATACGAGTATATATCAAAACGCAATTAGTTGGTGGCAAAAATTGATATATGTAATTATATAATACATTCATACATACATATTATATTATAGAGGGTTTGTTTTTAGACTAGTGGTTTTCGAACGCATATAATTTAATGTTATGGCCAAGAATTTTGCTTTATTATAAAAATGAGGGCTTGGCATTATGTTTTATGATTTCAAGCAAGTGACCGCCGCGGCTGGCTGGTATAAACTACAGCTGAGAGATCAAATTTTCGACCAGTTTTTGCAGCAATTCGGACCGTGTGTCAGCATTAACGCGCCGAATAATCACTTCCTAGACATCGTTCGTCCCGGGCTTATCTGCGTGGACAAGCGACTTCACATAACCTCACAAAAAAAGTCAGTGGTGTTAAAACACACTATCTTGGAGACCACTCTACAGGCCCGCGATGCGAGATAATGCGCTCAGCAAAAGTTTCATTAAAAAAATTGATTGTTTCGTTGGCTGTATGGCATATAGGGCCGTACAGCATCATCCAATTCAGGCACGTAAAGTTCATTGAGGCTCTACTGTATTCGCCGTTGACAGTAAGATTGCGGTTGGCTTCATTTCTAAAAAATTGGACCAATGACTCCTTCTGCCCATAGAGCACACCAAACAGTGACTTTTTGAGGATGTAAAGATGTCTCAGCAATGGCTTGCGGATAATAATCACTCTAAATGCGACAATTTTGTTTATTAACGTGCCCACTCAACCAAACCCGAACGTCATCGCTGAAAAAACTTTTCTTGTGAAAATCGGTATCGGTGGCCATCTTGTTTTGGGCCAATTCAACGGGCGTGCGCCCCGCTTGATGGTCGTTCGGTTTCAATTCTTGCACGATCTGCATTTTGTAAGCCCGTAAACCAAGATCCATCCGAAAAATATTCCATAAAGTGGATGGGTATAGCTCCAAATGTTGCGCGCGATGTTGGATGGACTCATTCGGGTCTTCTTCAATACTCTGCACCACAGCAACAATAGCGTAGCATAAGAAAAACAGTTAACGTTCATTTTTGTGAGTAGAGCTATGTACTTATATTATTAAAAGACACTTTGGCCACAAGATGACTTTGAAATTTTACATGTGTATATGTAAGAACAATGTTGATCATTGAAAAATTAACCACATTCATCGTGCTTTTGAAATTTTGTATGTATATATGTACGTATGTATGTATGTATTTATAAGAAGCATATTATCTAATACTTATAAGCGACATTATGTTTAGCTAACAAAAAAATGCATTGTAGTTATTGCAATCTGAGGCCATGACTTAATTGCAAATTGGTAAATATTTTACGAATAATACCTACATACAATACATAACCACATACTTGTACTGTATGCAGTAGTTGGTTACATATTTAAAGTCATCGACAAATGTACAGAGTTATTCAGGTTTACTGTTCAATGGATAATTGTGAACGCTAACCGCTACTTGTTTTCAGATGCTTTCAAATATCTTAAGGCACTTGAAGTCTGCTGAAGATATGAACATTTTGCGGCCACAAGGAATAAAAGCTTAATTTCTTTGAAAACTAAGAAGAATATTTAGCCAGCGCTTAAGTTATTCGATTAATGAAATATTTAGATTTTTTCGAATGTCAGTTGTAGTAGTTTTGTGTCGATTATTTGAATATTCGCATTTGTTGGTAAACGACTATTGATACATATTTGCTATTGCCGAAGTCGTCATCGAGGGTGAACGATGCAATATCTATCGACTTTGAACTTACTGATGACTAGTACACAAATTTTTCAAGTATACTTATTTTTTTTAAACATTCATACAAAATAGTATAAAAATTTATTACTCAAACTGTTTGAAATTTTTTCTTATGACGAAAGTAGGAATAATGTCTCAATCTCCCGATAGGTCACATGGCGATATGGCAATATCAGTTTACGCACAACAACAATAGTTTCCGGAACAACAACTGATTTAGACAACCTTCAAGAAATTGGTAATGCATTGATTGAAATCGCCATATCTTCGATGATCATTAGTCCTCAGTGGAGCTTCATCGCCGAAAATTGAATTAAGTTCATCGGTGCACTGTTGCTGAGTTAATCCACGTGGAAAGTTGTAGAAAATAATCGCATAAGACGGTTCAACTCCATTTTTGGACGAAATAAATATTTTAAGTTACTGGAAAAAACACGCTCGTATGTCAAAACGTTCTGGGTAACATTGCTAAATCTCTAAATATAAAAGCCAACCCTTGCATAAAGATTGTAAATAATGTAAACATCTCCTCATGGCTCATACTTTGACCATTAAAACAATTACAAAGATATGAATATGATTTGCGAGAGATCAACGAGTTTCTTTCTTGGTTTTTATGGCATAACTCTACATACTTAAAATCGCAGCTGAAGATTATGTTGTATTCCCATTTGTGTACAAATGATTAAACGCAACATAGGCGAAATTAGCTTTACTTGGAAGTATTGATGAGTGCATAAGTTCGTGCCCGATTTCAAGTGCAAACTAAAATTGAAATTTTTTGAAGAAAGCGCTTTTATTAATCAATTATGTATTCGCCATCATATTCGGCAATCCACTCCCAACGTTCAACCAATTTACGGATGCCTGATTCATAGAAATCGCGCGGTTTCTCGTTGAAAAAGGTGTCAAGGTGGTTTTTGACGTCTTCCACATTTTTAAATTTTTTTCCATTCAAATTGTTCTGCAGCGATCGAAACAAATGATAATTAGAAGGTGCAATGTCGGGTGAATATGGGGGATTCGGCATGATTTCCCAATTCATCTCCTTCAGTTTGGTCAGGGTCGGTTTTGCAATATGTGGCCTGGCGTTGTCATGATGGAAAAGAACTCCTTTGCGATTGGCCAAAATCGGACGTCTTTCATCAATTGCTTTCTTCAATTCGACCAATTGCTGACAATACTTGTTGGCAGTGATCGTTTCTCCAGCTGGCAAGAGCTCAAAATAGATCACGCCTCGGATATCCCACCAAATGCACAGCAGTACCTTCATCGGATGCAATCCACCTTTCGACATCGGATCCGCCCCTTCGTGTGCCTGTTTCCATGTTCTTTTGCATTGAACATTGTTGTACAGGACCCGTTTTTCATCACCAGTCACGAGCCGATCCAAAAAAGGTTCGTTTTTGATCCGTCGAAGCAAAGAAATTGCTGTTGACATACGGTCCACTTTGTTCTTTTCACTCAACTGATGTGGCACCCATGTATCGAGCTTCAAAGTGTACCCAACCTTTTTTAAACGACGAAACGCAGTTGATTTGTTGACGTTCAATTCACTGGCAACCTCTTCCGTCGAAATACGTGAGTTATTCGCAACTAAAGTCCTTAGAACATCGTCATCAAGCTCAGAAGGCCGTCCACTGCGAGGTTGATCTTCGAAGTTAAAATCTCCAGGACGAAATTTCGCGAACCATTTCCAAATAAACGTCGCGAATATCTTTAGTTGCAGCGCCCACTGTTTTTCCTTTGCGGAATTCGTATAACATAATATGACGCATATGATCTTTTTCGTTGCTCATTTTCCATGCGTCTTTTCACTAAGCAACTCAAATCAAAATGAAGTTATTTTAAGCTTGATTTACAGTTCGGACTGTCACCTTTCCAACGATATATAATATGTATATATTTCTTTCACGAGCGCCACTCTCAAACGATTCGTACGGCATCAAGCGGAATCGGGCAGGAACTTATGCACTTATCAATATGTTGAACTATGTTAAGTCGAAGTAACGTTTGCACTATCCGCAATATAACTAGCTTTATGTTGTCCAATTTTATGTCTAAGTTTTCATAGTTTACATGAATGAGCCATAACTGTTGCAACCTATTTTCATGCCAATATTATTTGTTCTTTTTTTTTTCTAAATACTTTTATGACATATGCTCTGCAAGACTACACGGGCAAAATGTAAATGGAATCCCATTATTCGCTGGCACGTGCACAGAGCATTCTACATAAAGCAACGCTTACAATCATGATATATGTATGAATGCAAGTATTTATGAAATCTTGCGAAATTAGCAAAACACTTAATGAGGCACTTTCATTTCGACAACAAGTGCAAATAATGATAGTTGCATATTAATGATTTCAAATAAAAAGTTTGGAGTCAATATTGAAGACGAATTCAGCAGCCCTGATTTCAATGTTATAAATGGCCTCCAACAGGGCACAGTTAATGCTCCAATATTATTTAATCTATTTTTTAGAGATCTTTTAAATATCTCCTTATTATATGGAACACATCAGAAAATTTAATTTAATTTCTGTATATAGTTTACATTTAAGTTAATAAGCAATTTTTTATATATTTTTCACTGCAAACTCATGTACATATAATTTCAATTTTAATTAAATATAATTCAGTATTCTTAAAATGAATTTCACATTATATTAAGGTTCTTGAGAGCTCGACTAGAGACTTTGAAACATTTTACTACTTTTTATTAATACTTTTTGTTTATTTATGTAATTAATTTAATATTTAATAATAAAATTTAAAAAAAAAATTGTTGCATATTAATGGCTATTGCACTTAGGAATAATTGGAACGATTAATACCAATAATAATTATTATAATTGATTTATGCCACTCCATATTAATATAATTAATAATTTTTAATTCAAATATATACAAATTAAAATAATGCAACAAAGAAAAAAATAGTCGAAATGCATATACATGCGTATGTGTACGTGTAGTTACATAATTTACATGATTTTTTAATTTATTTATTTCGATTCGAATTATACCTGCACATTTTAAGCAATAATAGTTTATTAGTTACTTACCACACATTTAAAAAATTGCTCTTTTCGTATCAATGGGTCAACACCTTTTTTCGATCTAATCAATAGATAAATCCTCTTTATCTCTGGGCAACTGCGCAACAACTTCTCTACCAAGACTTTTCCCATAAAACCAGTAGCACCAGTTATAAGTATACACTTTCCTGCGTACCATTGGGCTATTTGCGATTTGGCATGTTTGTCCACAGTTGTAAGCAGCTCCATTGTGTGAAAATTTATGTTTCTGCAAGAGAATATTATATGTATTTATAGACATGTAAATAAAAAAATAAAATTAAAAGACAAAGATTAATATTAGATTTACAACGAAAAGTATACAATTTATATATAGGTACATGCATAGTAGGAATGGTGCAATGTACTAGCACACTTTCATTAAATGAAATGAAATTAATTTTATTTCATTTCATTTCACTACATAAAATTTAATATTATTTAACTTAATATAATTTAATTTTACTGTACTTCATTACACTTTACTTAATTTGTTTACTTTATTTCAATCTATATATAATTTTTTATGTTATTGTATTTTTTGTTTTATTTTATTTAATATTTTATTTTATTATATCTTTTTTTAATTTATCTTATTTGAAATAAAATTAAATTAAATAAAATAAAACAAGATAAAAAATATTATTTTTATTTTATTTTATATTGCTATTTTGTTTTTTTTTTTAATTATTTCATTTCATTTTATTTTATTTTAATTTATTTATTATTTTATTTGATTTGATTTAATATCATTTTATTTTATTTCATTTCATTTTATATTATTTTGATTTATTTTAGTTTAATTTAATTTTTTTCATTTCATTTTATTTTATATTATTTTGATTTATTTTATTTTATTTTATTTTTTTCATTTCATTTTATTTTACTTTATATCACTTTATTTTAATTTATTCTATTTTATTTTATTTTTTATGTTATTTTATCTTATTCAATTTTATTTTGTATCATTTCATTCAATAAAACTTAATATTATTATTTTAATTTAGTTTTGCTTTATTTTATTTTCATTTTTATTATTTCATTTTATTTTTTTATTTTATTTTATTTTACCATATTTTATTTTATTTTGCTGTATTTAATTTTTTTCATTTCATTTTATTCTATTTTATGTCATTTTTTTATTTTATTTTATTTTTTTTTTATTTTTTATTTTTTATTTTATTTTATGTTACTTATTTTATTTTATATTATTTTATTTTATTTTATTTTTTTTATTTCATCTTATTTAATTTAATTTTATTTTATTCCATTTTATTTTATATTAATTTTTCTTATTTCGGTTTATTTCCTTTCAATTAATTTAATTTAATTTAATTTATTTTATATTAATTCATTTGAATTTATTCTATTTTATTTAATTTTATTGTTTTATATTATTTTATTTAAATTTTATTTTACATTACTCTATTTTGTTTTATTTTATTTTTTAATTTAATTTATTTTAATTTTGCTTTATTTTATGTTAATTCATTTAATTAAATTTAAATTAATTTAACTTTTATTTTCTATTTTATTTTATTATTTTTTAATTTATTATTTTATTTTATTTTAATTTGCTTTATTTTATTTTATTTAACCTAGTTTAATTTAATTTTATTTAATTTTATTTTATTTTAATTTATTTTATATTCTTCTGTATTATCAAAATGTTTTTTCATATTGGATACATAAGGAATTATTTGCAAATTTTCATTATGTTTAATATACGCTTCTTGCTATTTTGTTCAAATTTGCATACAACTGAGTATTTGTAACTCATTACAATAAATTCAGTAAAGTATTTGCTATTATTGCACAACAAAATTTATACTGGTTGTATATCAAAGTAGTTCTTTTATTCTTTAATAAATTGGTTATGGACTTTTTGACAACCTCTGGTGCTAAGTGGGCAGAAATATTGGGTAAAAATCTATTCGAAGAAGTCATAAATCGGTTAATTTTTTTTTAATGGAAACGAAAGACTTAAGAACCATACTCGACACTTAACCAGCAATATTTTGGCTGAATACCAAAGGAACAACGCCAACATTTAGAACTCGTTACGTGCTAAAGTAAACCAATTTTGTTGGAATATATAGATGAAATGGTTTTGTAATTACTCACATTTTTATTAAAAAATTAAAAATTTTGTACTTAGAATATAATAGAAAAATTCAATACTTAATCTTTGAAATTGTCTACCACTTAGTACAAAAATAATTAACATTTGTAATGTGCATCTGAATTTTCCAAAACATTCTTTGAAATGGATACTTTTGCATAAACATTTGAGTTGCATTTAAATAAATTATTACATAATGAATGTAGATGGAAGTTTTGTGTACAAAATGCACATAGGAGTACATATGTAGGAGTATACCATACACGTACACGTATACTCAGAAAATATGATTGTTCGACTTTACTGTAGAAGGCACTGTGTAACATTTAATTTTTAGCGGCAGTTTTAAAGATCGTTTAAAAACTCAAAATTACTACAAACTTTGCAAGCTGCAAACGTATGTTTATATTCCGAAACATTACAAAATATAGCTATAAATGAGTATAAGGCTCGTTCTAAGCTCTTTTGTTTTGTTAACTTCCTAAATAAAAAAGCGTGGATAAGTTGAATTTTTGAAAAGTTTATTATTTTATGATATCAAAAGAGCTTTGAAAATTCGTTTTCAGGGGTAGATCCTTTTTATGTAATAGTACTAAATTTTTATTGCAAAACTAATTAAAGTAAATAAAAACATTTACAAATTCATATATGCAATTTCTATGAACAATATTAGATATATAAAACGCTATTCAGTTTTTTTATTTTGTTACAACCTCATTAATCTTAAAAAAAATACTCTCTTAATTTAAGAAACACTTATTTCGAATTTATATAGCTTCTTTCTTTAAGTTGCCCACACTGAATTTCATAAAGAAAAGTTCTATATTTTTTCGCACACTTCACCCTAACGTGCAATAAGATGTTATTACAACAAATTAGCACTTATGCTACATTACACGCAATATTTTATCAAACGCCTTTAAAACATATGTACGAGTATATACAACAAAAATATATTATTGTGATCTCGAGTTTGTGGCGACAGCTGTGTTTTATTTTTAATTTTCTCAACTATTACAAAACTATGTTAGAAATGCATACTAATTTGTTACATTTTTAGTTACATATCTATACATATCCCAGTAAACTCTTAACGGATTATTTTTTCAGAGCCTACATGCTCATCATGAGCACATAAAATAATCATTTATAATCCGAGGAGCCTCAGACAAAGTGTATTTTTCGTTAAAACTGGCTCATCAGAAAGAGCGTTTAATTTTTGCAGAAATAAGTATTTATATATATATAATTGGCGCTATATAATTGCTACTTCTCCAGTTTTTGGTGTGCGTCTTGAAGTTTTTCCAGCGAATGAGGGATCTATAGATTATTATAAACCGCCTCCGAATGGCCAAGGGATTTTTATGAGTAGCCTTGATTTTCATTTCAGAAATACGCTAGGAGGACTTGACATTCCCTGCCAAGGGACGACCGCAATTAAAAAAATTAATTTTTTATAATTTTGGATGTTGCCCGAATCAGAATTCCAACCCGAATGTTAATACGAAATGAGTCTTTACTGAGTTGGTTTTGAACTCCGAGTTTTTGATAGAAAAAGGTAGAGATAGTCCCACCACATTTTATATCGATCGAATGACGAAGTGAGTTCATTTAGCCATGTCTGTCTGTCTGTTTTGGCTGAAATATCTCAAAAATTGAGCAACTAGAGATTTTGAGATTTTTCAGCCAAATTTGGTACATAATAGATGCACTGATCGTTTGCCAGAACCAGATTGGACCACCATAGCATATATCCGACTTATTTTTAAGATTTGAGATTTTGGGTTTTAAATTTATAGAAAAAAATCTAAGAGCGTAAAATCTGGTATTTTGCGCACATATACGATGAATTGCTGCTGAAAATTATCGAAATCGGAGAACTTCATCATATGCCCCCCTCCAAAAAATTTTTCGGATATGAGAAATAATATTTAATCCTACCATAAATTTGATATTGTCATGACATGTTTAAAGACTTTGGCATGGCCGAAGACAACTCTTCTTTCTTATTTATTACTCTTTTAGCACTCAATCATTTTCGTGACTGCAAAGTAAAAGTTCTCTAGTCGTAGTCTTTTACTTTTCTCCTAAGAAGGTTGGTTGGGTTATTTTTATAACAACAAGCATCGCAAATGTATGCCAAATGGAAAACGTATTAAAAATATATAATATACTCGTGTGTATTATTTATCTTTTAAATGCATGTTTATAGAATTCTTTTGTAATTGTTTAAAATTTTAAATTTAATTTATTGGATTTCCTAGTAAGTTTTAGAGTTTTTTTCAGTCTCAGTTTTCATACTATTTTATTATTGGCTGCAAACAATAAATTTCAAAAATCTCAGCTAAAACTATTAAAGATACACAAGCTCTTGCGAAGTGCAATAAATTTTATATTTTATTTGAAACTTGTAATCTAATTAACTTCTAAAATATTAAAACAAAATTTTCCCGCTCGCATGTACTCGTATACAAGCAAGTAGTGCAAATTTTTAAAATAACAATAACTCAGCATGCGAATTTGGCAAATTCATATGTATACATACAAACATAGCTACTTATATATGCGTACACACATGCAATTACTGCGAATTAGTAAACAAATAGATATGTTTTAGTTTCGGTCGTTCACATTCACTTTTTTAACAGGCATACAAAGCTTGGCACTAACACACTTAAGACTAAACACTAACTAATTTTCAATGGCATTTAAAGTAAACAAAACTTTTTTTTTTTAAACAATGTTATACTTTTGGCCAACTACAGTACGCAATCACTACATAAATTTTATTTTTTAATTTAATATTATTATTTTTTTTAATTTCATAGGGAAACTAATTTGTATAAGCGATTAGAATTTACTAAAAGTAATTTACCATAAATGATATTCAATGTGTCTTAGGGGATAAATCGATTGAACGTAAACTGAATTCTAACGTTATTAGCTCTGTTCGGTGAGATATATAAGTAATGCTGCAACTAGGCAAAAACATAGCGACTCTGCTTGACCATGTCATTACTAACATTTATCTCGTAGAAATTAACGGCGATTTGATATTTCACCTAAAATCGACTGAGCTGATTTCTCTCCATTGTACAAGGTTGCCAGCTTTATAAATAAATTTGAAATGTTATAGAAAATTAATTTAATTAAAAAATTAAGCTAAATTTTCTAATTGCGGTCGCCCCCTCAGCAGAGAAAGTCAATCCCTCCGAGTAAAAAAGACCATCAGCCGTTCGGAGGCGGCTTAGTATAACTGTAGGTCCCTCCATTTGGTGGAAAAACATCAAGACGCAAAACCACAAATTGGAGACCGAAAATCGCTTCAGCGGTTACAAAGCGCCAATTATATATAGTCTCCGAGCGGTTGACATTCCGCAATTAGAAAAAATTAACTTTTTTTATTTAAAATAATTTTCTATCATTTTTACTGGAATTTACATATACACGTATTCAAACATATGTATAAGTATTAAATTTATTGACGAAAATTATATAAATTTGTTTAAAAGCTGCTGCCAGCAACGTCGATAACTTATGACGAGCTATAAGAGTTAACCAGTAAAAAAATTTACTGAGTTTTCACCGAACAGTCCTCTGAAAGGATAAAGATTTATGTAAAACTTGTTTTGCAACAATTTACCGCTTGTATTTTCATAAAATACGAAACTTTTTCTGTATTAGCCGAGAATGTTTACAAACCATTATATTTTTTTTTTTTAATTCCAAGCATATACAGCAAAAGCTTTATATTTGTTTTTAAGTGCGACTAAAAATTAATTTTGCGGATCACCGTAACTTTCGGAATCATGGGAGTGAATTAACGACATTGTGACCGTGGCAACAATATTTTACGGCACTACTTTCTGGTAACTTAAAGGAATCCAATATCAGCTTGCATTGTACTGAAAATAAGAATATATTCTAATTCTATGCCTTCTACATTTTCCAATTCCTCTATATAAATAGACTGTGTGAAGTACCAATCTCCATTTTTAATTGAATTTTAATTCAGTTCAATTTAACAACCTTACATTTAATCACTTCTCTGTTATAAAGGGTTTTCCAATAAGAGGTGTTATTTTGTATAGCCTACTATACCGGCAGATATCACTTTTGTAGTTGTATTTTTTTGACATTTGACAAGTAAACTTACTCCAGTAAGAAAAATGGAACGATATACGCTTCAAACACGCATTAAAATTATTAAAATTCACTATAAAATTTTCACGGAAAAATCATCTTGACTGATGAGGCCCATTTATACCTCGATGGGTATGCCAATAAGCAAAACTGTTTCAACTGGGGCTCGGAAAACCCAAGATTTATTGTTGAAAAGCCTCTCCATCCTCAGCGTGTAACTGTTTGGTGCGGCTTATGGTCCGACGGGGTCATTGGATCTTACTTTTTTCAAAATGAATGATTAAAGATTTTTTATGGTCAGATTTGGATAACGTTTACTTTCAAGAAGACAGCACAACGTGCCACACAAGCAATGAAACCATCGGTCTTTTAAGGGAAAAGTTTCTTTGAATATCAAAATAACATCTCTTATTGGAAAACTCCTTAAAGTATTAATATTATTTTTATTTAAAGTAATTTTTATTTTTTTGACAAAAGTTCAACCATATGATATTTTTACTGGTTGAAAATTTTCCCAGCCCGAATTAACAACTTCACCTCACAACTAAATGTCAAAATTGAGCTCACTCTTTGCAAATTTTACTAACTTTTTACCACACTAAAAGCGGTTCAGTAAAAATTGGTAACAATTGTTACTACCCTTCAGCTCATCGAACAGTGCTATTGTTTTTAACTAATAAAAAAATAAAAATAAAAATAAAAATAAAACAGAGATACAAATTGATATGCAAAATAGCTTTCAGGATTTATAATTAACATTTGTACGATAATTATATAGAATTGTTTATTTAGATTTATATCACTTTGTCTTCTTGCATAACAATTAAAAATTATCTGATGCAAGCGTGATTTTTAATATTTTATTTTACACATTAGAATCACTTCTATTTTCATTTTACCACAAATGAGTTTTATTACTTAAACTGTTCTTTTCATTAACACTCTTGTATTAATTCATTTATAAACAAAACAAATCATACGTATGTATATATACCACTCACTTCGTTGGCGTAATTTTCGTGACTAACTTTTTTTTTAGAATATTTATTTATTTATTTTTGTTTTGTTGTGGTTTTACCGTGCAGCAGCATCGACTGAAACTAAATAAAAATTCCAAAAAAAAAAAACTTTTTTCAACTCCGATTGCACGCAATTGACAACTGGGAAATTTGAGTAAACAAACACAACGTTTATTTCATATATATTTTATATGCATATGTATTTGTAACAATGTACTTGTTTCAACGAGTATTTGTGGTATTTCCAATAACAGTGTGATCACTGCACTGCGAGCTTTTGCTTTTCAAACTATGGAGCGTTTGTTGTGGTTTTCGCCTGAAGTCACAGCGCGAACTAAAGTGAATATCATGAAAAGATAGGAAATTATATGAATGCCGTAGTAAAGGAGTCTAAATAAACCGTATGAAGCAAATACATACATACATACATACATACATATACCATATATTAAGTAGTTAATAACACTTGTGGCAAGAAAAACAAGAATCAGTAAATAAAGAAGCATCTTTCGAGGCGAATATGCTGAGTGCCAAAATAATTTGAGTTGGTGTGTCGCCGCTTATACGAATATGTACATACATATGTACATATGTATGTGTAGAGTCTGTAAAAAAAACATTTGTTGGCCCTTACGTACTACATATGTATGTGCATATGTACCTATGTATGCATGTAATTCATATTGCTTGCATGGGCAGTATGACTTGCAAAATTACAAAAATATACTTTGACTCGATTTAGAGTGTCATAAATACTAATTAAAGATTGTAAACATTTGTCAACGTGTGTACATTTCAATAGCATGAGAATTATGTTGACCTTCTTGGCCTACCCATGAATAAATCAGTTTAGCTGCTCAGTTTAAAATTGAGGTATAATTTATACAAAATTATGTAATACCTTAAGAATACTTCTTAATTGTCTGATATTTAATGTGAATTGGTAATATGTAACTATTATGCAATTTATATCAATATTATAATGAAAACACCTTCAAATACGCTTATGCATAAGTACATAATTACCAAAGGTTTGTTACCATTTACATATTCACATATATGACTGTACTTGAGAGTAATATTGATATAGGTACATACATATGTATGTTGTTTATAATTTTTTTTACATTACCCTTCTTAGGCACCCACAACACATACATATAAAAATGCTATATTTTTTTTAATGAGAAATATTTTAAGTATTTCTAGTTATGATTGTAGGCTCAAGGGTATCCGCGTAGACTTTTAGTTCAAAAAGGGTGTTTTTTAAACGTCTGGTTTTAAACGAGGCAACAATTTTTTTCAAAGTTGATCTTTTTGACAGCTGTCACTGGATTTTTACACAGTTTGGCTTCCGATTTTATAATGAACAGACTTAATCTGGAACAAAGTTTACAAATTGCATTCGCATCTTTTTTACTATAGTGGCTACTGCTCATCTTCAGAGATGCTACTGTGAAGCAGAGTATAGAATAGGTCTTTTTCTAGTCTATTCGCCATTGAGCGCAACATCTTGCGAGAAAATACTGGTTTGCGGTCATACAAAATCCAACTCATGCAAGAATGGAAGCACGTTCAGTGAATGGACCCAAAACGATGCAGGAGAGACACCATCCTCCACCAGCGGGCGTTTTATCGAACTCATATACCGAGGGTTGATATTGGTATTTGATATTTATATTACTTATGTTCCAAAATAAGCTGCTATCTCATCGATCTTTCCCACTTCTTCACTACGCGACAACTACAGCTACACCCGCAAATTTCTCGAATACCATTCTCACCAGCTGGCCGGTGGAGTACCGGCACGAACTTGATGTAAAAGTCGTTGATTTAGAAATCCGATAACTAGCAATTCAAAGTTACTGGGAGTCACATTCGACAGCCTGCACTCCTTCACAAGTATTGAGCCACAACAAAATCCCCAAAGGGTTAACCGGCAGCACATGGGGAAAAGACAAAGAAAAGTTACTCGCAATACAAAAGGCAATTGGCCGGTCGGTCGTAAATAATGCTGCTTCAATTTAACGCCAGGGACTAGCGATACGCTGACGAAGAAGCTACAAGCCTAGCAAAACACCTTTACAGGAAACCTCCTGATGTCGCCAGAGCATCAATCACACAGCGAAGCATCTGTATTATTGTACTAGTGCAAGCAATATCTAGTGGTATGCTACCCAATAGACATTTATTTGAGGATGAAGCTTCACCTAGGCACGTCACGACTACACACACTACATTCAGCACCATATACAACAGTCCCTGAAATCGCTGGACAGGACGGCGTACCGACAGGCTTTGAACGTTATTCACCGAGAGTCTGAGAACTTCTTGAAGTCCCTTCCAGTGAACGATGTTCTCCTAATTCAATCACCATCTATAGAATACGAAGAGCACGAGCTGCCTCGAGAAACTAAAGTAATACTGACAGAATTAAGTTCTAGATATTGTGGCCGACTTAATTTATACTTATCCTGCATGCAATGAGGCCCCGCTCCACACTAACCACCCCTTTTGCATGCCACTTAAAGCCTACACAACTAACCCCCTTTCCCTTTGGTCTGAACCCGGTGAAACAGATCATTTTTTGAACTTGCCGTTCTATGTCTTAGGCTAGCCTCGCCTACTCCTAAGGCTATCTCAAAGATCGAGTTTGAGAAGTGTTTCGGAGACTATATTAAAGGCGACAACATCAATGTAAACGTGTAAATAAATATTTTGTTCAAAAAATGAAAATTCAATTTTTCTATTTTTTGAACACACCTCATATTAGCTTTTCGGCAAAATAGTGGAACAGATGTGTAATGATTTTTTGTTTATAACTCACTTGAAAAAGCGTGAAGGCAGCTGAGAAGCATTGTATAATATTGACAAATCGAGAAACGAGTTGGTCATCGGACCAGATTTTCATAAGAAAATTGTGTTCAGCGATGAAGCTCACTTTTGGTTGAAATTGTCGCATTTGGAGTGTTAATAATTCACCAGCCAATGTTGAGCCGCCGTTATATCCTCAAAGAGTCACTGTTTGGTGCGCTTTATGAGCATAGGGAATCATTGGAGAATAGTTTTTCAAAAAGTGAAGTCGGCCATACTGCCACAGGCAGTAAGGAACGCTATAGAGCGATGATTAACGACTTTTTCGTGAACGAAAGTTTGAGGATGTTGATGTGTTCGACCCTTGATTCCAACAAGACGGCACTAAATGCAATAAATGGAGGGACCTACAGTTTATACTAAGCCGCCTTCGAACGGCTGATGGTTTTTTACGAGGAGCCTTTGTTTCATGTCTGAAATACACTCGGAGTGGTGGACATTCCTTTCCGATGAGCGATCGCAATGAGAAAATTTAACTTAATTTTTTATTTAAATTAATATTCCATAACTTTTGGCTGTTGGTGGTACCAGGATTTGAACCCGGAGTCCGAATGTCAGTACGCAATGCTAACCACTCGGCTACCGCGGCCGCCAATAAAACAATCAATTTATTAAAGAATCTCTTAATGAACATATTATGCTGCATCGTGGGCCTGTGGCATGACCTCCAAGATCGTGCGAATTAACACCGCTGAACTACTTTTTATGAGGTTATATTAACTCGCTTGTCTACGCAGATAAGCCCGGGACGAATGATGTCTAGGAAGTGAGTAATCGGCGCGTTATCGCTGACATATGTACGCCCCCAATTATTGCAAAAAATGGTCGAAAATTGGGCCTCTCAACTAGAGTTTATTCGAGTCAGCCGCGGCGGTCACTTGCCCGTAGTCATTTGGCAACTCAAGGCCATGACAATAAATTAAAAGCGTTTTATTTCTTCTTAAAAACCACAAGTCTAAAGAAAACATCCTTTACTTATTACAATGCCTATTCTATAATTTTATATATATGTATTTCACTTGTTATTAATAACGCCTCTAAAAATGTTTAAGGATACAAAAGAAGATGAAATGACTAACTGGGATTTTTTTTGCATACTTAAAACAAGTACCAATAAATATGTGTATACATATTTATGTACATACATATATACAATATATGCCGTATGTGGCTTATGTACAGTATAATGTAAACAACTTGTAAATGGGTGACAAAGAAACTGGTTAAGATGATTATTCCTTGCCTTGGCTTGTAAAGAAAACGAAAGTGAAACTCAGCCGGTTTTTAAAAGTCGAAATGAGTGTGCGCCAACTGACTGGAAAACTTTTTTCTTCTTATTATAAAGCAGCAAAAGAATGCGTTTGTATTAAATAATAAACGCTGATTGTGTGTGCACTTCTGCAAGCTTATGTACATACGTGTATGTATGTACGTGTGTGCTACCAACAGTAATTCGCACAAAAATACCTCTTGAATGCGTTAAAATTCTCGACTAGTTTAAATGTGGTAAAAGTGAAAAGTAAATGTTAGTGTACTAAGAAATAATAAGATGTGTACATATGTGTGTGTGCATGTGGCAATTTGCAATTTGCTACTTTATGGTTTCAAGAATTATAGTCTGAGCGCAAATAAGCATGGCTAGGAAATAAGCAATTAATTTAGTGAATTTTAAGCACATAAGTACATACATATATTTATATGCGGAAGTAACATTTATTTGCTAATTTTTTTGTTTTTTACATTTGTACAAACAGTTTTCGTTTACACCAGCATACATACATATATTTGTTTGTATTTATGTATATGTACAATACAACATCCCAGTAGCAAATTGTCTTGCCGATGAATTTAGTAATATGAAATAATAATCCATAACGCATGGTCGTTGCGGATTAAACTAAATTAAATAATTTACATAATATTTAAAGGAATTTATGGCCATTGGCTTTAATCTGAAAATTTATGCATTTTGGTATTCTTTTGATCGGTTGCGGCACCACATCGGATCTGAATAAAAAAGTGATTTTAAATTTTTTTAAATAATTATAAAAAAAAATGCATAAACCGTGTTGTTAATTATGTTCTTGGGTGCGAAGTTATTAGTGACATATTGAATAAAAATATTAAAAATGTAGAAGTCGGAGAAATTTAGAATAGTTTTATGAAAAGTTCGAACAATATTAGCGAAAGTTTAGTTAAAAATTTATCACAATGGGGAATGAAGAGCAATATATCAAGAAAAAATTTCAATAAGTTGCTTCAGGTTTTGCGAAAATGGAATATCGACGTTCCATTATTTACGGAATCCATATATATATGCACATATGGTACATGTTAATTTTTGAAAAATAAATAAAATATAATAAATATAATAATATATAATAATTTAATTTCAATGTTTTATTTACGTGGCTTACTTTAGTAAGAAATGTAAGTTTCACATAGTACCACTTCCATGGTAGTGTACAATGAATTAGTAAGTAATGTGTGCAACATTACCTTTTCGATGGTATTGTATAATGAAGTAGTAAGCTGCACGCATTACCATTTCGCTGGCAATTTTCAACGGAGTGGGAAGTTGCGCTTATGAACACTTGGCTTGCAAATGCTAATGAAGTGGTAAATTGCTTTGGTGAACTCTTCGTTAGAAAATATAAGTGTACCAAATGTAATCGATGCTGAAGGTTGCAGAATACAGTAAATGTAACTTTTCCACTTCATTGGAAAGCCATCACCATTCGTTACTGGGATATGCACTATCAAAGCTTACCAAATAACTTTATACATAAGCATAATTATATCATTAACCACTTTTCATGCCTTATTAGGTTAAACAGGGACAAGGAAAAAATTATTCGTCTCAAGGCCAACGCAATGTAAAGTATACAACGCATGCAAAAATCCATCGTAAACCTGTTCAGGACTGGTGTAGTGTGCACGTTGCATGCGCGGAGAAAATTCCGATTACATTTTTTTAAGAAGAAACCCTTTACTGAAGTACAATAAAATATTATGGTTTACATTTTTTTTCACCATGTGCTTATATAATCAAAACTTGTACTTCATTTATTTATTTTTAATGCGTTAAAATAAAAATGTTTTTGATACATCTGCAAATATTGATCTAAGAATACGCTAGTCATCTGTTCCAGCAATTGCTTATGATATACAACAATTAATACAGTTGACTCTCGATAATTCGAAATTCGAGAGACTCTTACGAATAATGGAGTGTTCGAAATATCAAATGGTGCGAAATTTTTCAGAGAAATTAAACAAAACTTCAAATTATTGAATGTTTATAATTAATTATTACAAAAATTTGGAGGTCAGACAACTCAATAACTTTTTTAGGTGAAAAAATACCTTAAATGTATTTTCACTAAATTACTTTTGTATACAGAAGCTTTGTAAGGTGTCGAATGAGGCTCTTGCTTCCTTAACTGACACCTTTGCCAAAGTTTCTGGTGCATCATTCATATCTTCATCGTTGCTTTTTTCAGTTGACACACACCATCTCTTTATCGATTTTAAAGCAGCCTTCGACAGCACGAAAACAAGCTGCGTCTACGCCGCTATGTCTGAATTTGGTATCCACGCAAAACTTATACGTCTGTGTAAGCTGACGTTAAACAACTCCAAAAGTTCAGCCTGGATCGAGAAGGACCTCTCCGAGTCATTCGACACCAAACGACTGTTCTTGGTATTTCCGATTGGCGCCAAACAAATCACGTCAGCGATGTCTACGCCAGTACAAAAGAAGAAAATTATTGGCTTACTTGTATGTCTCCATTTACTGTAAAAAGCAAATTTTTAAAAAAATCTGCAGTCATCCAAGCTTTTTTTCTTAGTGAGATAAACAGTGGGAAATGATTTAACTCCTTTGAAACTTTGCTGTTCCACTGTTTTTCTATAACAAATTTAAGTTTTTCCCATCCGTTCATATTTACGGCAACTAAAACTACAAACCTTTCTTTACAATGTTTTTCCATATGACATTTTTCATTTTTAAAAGTAAGCATGTTGTCCGGTAAACTTTTGAAAAATAAGCCAGTTTCACCAGTTTTAAAAATATTAGGTAAAGTAAAAATTTCGTTCGGTTTTTATCTAAGAGATGGTGTTATTGTTCATAGTACTAGTGTTACGTGTCGCATCATGCCATACTATACGGCGCTGAAAACGTGTTTATTCGCGCTAAAAGTTTGTCTTTGACAGTTTGGCTGAAAAAATTAATTTAGTTTATGAACCCGATACTGTAAACGATCGTGTAGGACAAAAGTAGTTTGTTAGGTTCCATTCCGGTAAGATGCACCACGCCCCGTGCGCCGTAAGATAAGCCAGAAAACCGTTTGGAACCATTTGCATTAAAAAAAAAACCGAACGAACTTTGTACTTTACCTAATATCTCAAGCATTATAGACTTCAATCAAAGTCTTCGACTTACCGTACCAATCTAAAGAAACTTTATCATTAACACTTCCGATTTCCTCATAAACTTTTTAAACACAACTTCATTTCTCTTTTCGAAATTTGTAAGCCACTCTTCACTGACATCGAAATGCTTATAAGTAGATAAAGTTATTTATTATTTACGAATTGTCGAGTATATAACGGTAATTAGTTCGAATTAACGCGTCATTTCGTTCGAATTAGCAAGTTCGTGATGACTTTGAACTTTGAACATTTTCAATTAGATCTGTAACTCTAGTAATTTATTTTCAATTATTTACTTTACAAAAGGCTTAAATAAAAATTATTAACCTCTTGTAATTGTGGTTGTAAAAGTACAAATTTATTGATACAAACAAATGGAAGGTTTTGGCTATCTGCACAGCAGCGCGAAAACCAAAGTTAATATACGCGTATAATAAATATTTTGACAAACTTGCAATGTCATATCTCGTTGTGATTCATGGAAGACATATTCATATACTTCAGTGAATGAATAAATGTATACATCTGTGATTGTCAGTTAAACTAACCTAACTCAAATGTCGATTTGGCTTAAATATTAGGCGTAGTATAAAGAAATCCATTATTTTTGCACGGCATTGAATGGTTTAGTTCTTTCTTTTCGTATTCAGCCTTATTCAAATGGCTTCGAACGGTTTTTACGCAATCTTTAGCTCTGGGGCAATCGAAACATTGCTTACATGACGGTCGGACAATGTCCATGATTTTATCGACATTTTCGACAATTGGCCTTCCACTCCGTGAACCATCTTTTTTATCAAAATTGTCGGAATGAAACCGACATTGTGCATGATTGGCTTGCGTTTTCGCCCTTATCAAAGAAAAACTTAAAAAAATAGCGTATTTTCTCTTTGCTAGTGTCCATCTTTGACATGCGTCCAAACAAAACTGAATCAACCAATCACGAAACTGTCAAAGAAGCTTTTTTAGTACGAAATGTCAACTTTCTAATTCCGTCAAGCGCAACCCGATCGGAATTATACAACGCGAGATACAGATAAATTACGCCATATATTGGAAACATAATGGATTTCTTTTTACTAAGCCAATATAATAAAGTCCTTACATCGGTAGTGGCTTCTGCCCAATCATTTAGTATTTTACAAAGCTACAATGTTTGTTGAAGTGAGATAAAGAAATATAATGAAGATTTTTTAAAGCACTATTTTAACTACACACTATCGATTAATTTGACTTACATAAATTATCTTAAGAAATGGCACGGCTAAACTGTATATACTTTCCAATCAAACTATGCCATCCATCGCCAATCCCCCATAGTCCCATTTCAGTTTTTTATGTCATATATTTTTCTTTGAAAGATTTAAAAAGCCTATAAAATGTAAACAAAATATTGACGACTGAGCCCAGTTAGCCACATTAAATAAAATGCCGAGGGTCTGTGGACTTGTGTTTTTACAAAATAAAAAAATCACTTCATAATAATGAAAATTATTTCTTTAGTAACATTTCGATTTACCTAGAATGAACAAATTTCGACCTTATGAACCATCCTAAGAGACTGCAAAACTTTTTTTTTTTTTTTTTTGAAACATTAATATTTATTTATTGAATTTACTTCGACTTCGGAAGCCTAACAATAAGTAATAAAATCTTAAACTAAATTAAAACATAAAGCACATTAGTAGGAATGGGTTGCTGGCTTGACGTTGCTCTTTAGAAGGCTGCTTTGTCTCTTCCCCGCAGGCGAGTTTGACTTGTTGCATGGGCCAAGGTGTTAGCCAAAGGGTTCGGATGGTTGCTGCGATTTCAATTTCTTCCTTGACGGTAGGTATATTTAGATCTCTATGAATATTTTCATTACGCATATACCATGGTGCGCCCGTTATTATTAAACTAAACTTTTAACACCTTTCTTGAACATTAAGACCAGGAAGTTTCCGGATATCGTTTTTTCGATATTTGCGGTTTGGTTTTTCATGAATTCGTTCCAACTGGACAGACGGTCAATAGAGCGTATTATTTGTGCGTTTTGAGGCGTTTGCACGAAAATATCTATCGTAAACTGCCGGAATTGTGGGTCAACAATTCATGGATTTTTCATGACGATAATGTGCCATCGCACCGCATTGTAGTTGTTAACGATTTTAGGACCAAAAACTCGTTCAAAGCCATCGATCAGATCAACCACCGTATTCAACGGATTTGGCCCCATGCTACTTTTTTTGTATCCAAAACGCTAGTTACGACTCGGTTGAGGCCGTAAAAGAGAATTCGCAGAGGAAACTGAAGGCGATCCTGGGCAGCGCCTACAAAACATGTTTCGATGATTGGAAAACAAGTTGGCATGTGTATATCGCTACAAAAGGAGCATATATTAAAGGCGAGAAAAAAAAATATTGGTGAAGATTATAAATTTTCCGTTTTATTTACAATTTTCGGAAACTTTCTGGTCTTAATTATTATCTATACTCCGAAGCATGTAAGTCCCAGGTGAAGAACAGATAGGTCCATCAAAATTTATAACCATCGAGTCACAAGGACGATTTGAGTAGATTTAGGCATGGTCGTAAGTGCGTCTGTCCGTCTGTTTGTACGCGAATTTGGTAAGCAGATGTGTTTTTGTTTAGATAAGTAATTTTAGGTCAAAGATACTTCAATAAAACATCTGAGAATATGAATCTTGATAGTCTGCATAATACATACATATATACGTATAATATTTTAAATAAAAATCTTATATTCATTTATAAAGATCCCCATATCACGAAAAGCTACCGACCGATTGACTTGAAATTTAATCCGATTGTTTCTATGCTGACGGGTACGTCGTGGACTAGGGTCTGATATATTCATAGGTAGCTTTTTTCTTAAATAAACAAGAAAACTACTCTTCTCTCCGAAAAGTAGACCAGGGTCACATATGCGGCCCTGGATCTGGACCCACTTTTTAGAAAAAATTATATTTATGGCCCAATTTGCTTAGATTAACAGGAAAACTACTATTCTGCCCGAGAAATGAACTAGGGACCGACTTAATTCAAGCTCGGTAAATATGTGTATTTTTTGCTTAGATTATTAGAAAGAAATTCGGTACAGAGATGTTTTTTGCTTCGGATAGCAGGAAGACTATTATTTTGTCCGGCAAGTGGGTTAGGGACCGGCATAATAGAAATTATTTTTGCTTAGATTAGCGGGTAGACTCGGTCTCTGAAACTTTATTAATAAAGTTTTAGAATTAAATTTTAGGAAGATTACATTCAGCTCTCATTAATGCATTCTTTTAAAATCATTAATTTGCTCCTCTATATTGAGTGCACACAACAGTTTACTATCCAGCACCATTCATAGGTACTTAGTGCCTGATTTACCAGAGTTCGAAACACTTACCGCCCACTACGACTGAGTTGTCATCCGCATATACTGTAAGCATGGCATAGTCATCTTCTTCAGCAGTTCGTTAACCGCAAGGGTCAAGAGCAGTGGTGATAACACTCCACCCTATGGTGTTTCTCTGCACACATCCCGCATCACCACGTCCAATCCCCATTGTGCTTGGATCTTCCTGCAACTTAGCAAGACATATATCCAATCATCTAACCTATCCATTAAGAAGTGTTTAAAAACATTGTTGAACGCTCCAGATACGTCGAGGAATATGTCCAAAGTATATTCCCCATTTTCAATAGCCGATTCTATCTTCCGCACGACATTATATCATGAAAATGTAAAAGAGAATATTAATTTTGTTAAATAATGTTATTCTTGCCAACAGCAATGGTGAACTCGAAGCCAGGTATGTATCGGAAACCGGCGATCGTGAAGTTTATTATGGGTAATCCCACTTTCGACGCAATATTATAAGTGTATACCATACATATGTATGTGTAATGTACGTATAATATACGTAATAGTTAATCAAACTTTTCAATTAATTTTTCTAAGAATTTCATTGTGGTTACATTATTTTAAATTATTCATTTATAAAAACCACAAAGCGCTCAATAAACCAATCTGTAAGTCTGAGTAATTATTTATACGCTTAAATATATATATACGTACATATGTTTATAATATTATACATAATTGCTGCTTTTTAACCGTTTAAGTAATTTTTAACTTCTCCTTGCGTTTCCGTGATGCTTTTGACACCTTCTCCTATGGAAAAACAAAGAGTTTTACGCTGCAGGGAAAGACTGATGGACATGTGCACATATGCTAATTTTAAAACATTAATTATAATTCGTTAATTGCGGAAAATTTTTAATATGAAAAACCCCCGATCTCTTTTGTTCTAAAATTGTTTCTTATGTAAGAAAATAAACGCCATAGTTTCCGTGAATAAAGTACAATTATTTCGAGTTTGGGGTGTCCGGAAGTGGAAGTTGTAAATTAAGTTTTTTAATTACAGTCGCCCCTCGACAGGAAATGTCAACCCCTCCGAGTGTATTTCTGAGATAAAATAAAAGCTCCCCATAAAAACCCATCAGCCGTTCGCAGGCTTCTTAATACTTTAAACTGTAGGTCCCTCCATTTGTTGGAAAACATCAAAACGCATACCAAAAATTGGAGGAGAAGCTTGGCCGCAAATCGTTTCAGCGGTTACAAGGTTATCTTAATAATCATCAAAAACCTGACCTGTTTTTTTCCATATTTGTTAGCAGTTATCTGCCATAGCAACCACTACGCCATCGTTCAGGAATGTGTTCATGGTCTAGTGCAAATTCTAATAATTGATGTATACTCTTTCTCAACACAATTTTTTAAGGTAAGCCAAATATTTTTGGGGTCCAATGCTGGTTTGTTAATGCCTGACCTCATACCTGGCGAAGTCGGTTCGATGACGTTATATATGGAGCTTAACAAAACATTTACAGATTTACTTTTTGAAAGATCTATTAGATTTTTCGGGTGTTATTTTAGGCGTACAAATCGTACAAATTCATTATCAAAATAATGGTTCGGTTCCGGCAACGCATCGCACGCTACGGTGCGGTGCCCAAAATTAGATGGCGACTGGTCTCGATTGTCACAAGAACATTTTTTTTCGGCGATGAAACTCATGAGTAAGTTCATAAACAAAACTGGGAATAATTGATCTATCTATATTCAAAAATGAAGCCGACCACAATGTTACGGTCGATAAGCAACGCTATAGTGCCATTATTAATCCACAAGACTACATACCATGCAACCAACGAAGCACTCAATTTATTGATGGAAATTTCTAGTGAACACATTATGTCGCGATGTGGCCTCCAAAAATTGTGCGCTTTGACACCACTGGACCTTTTTTTGGGATTATGTGAAGTCGCTGTTCTCCGTACATAGATAAACCCCGAGACTATTGACGTCTTGGAAGTTAATATTTCGAGACATACGGCCTCAATTTCTGCAAAGAGTGGTCGAAAAATTGGGCCTCTCGGCTGGAATATCCATCGCGGCGGTCACTTGACCGAAATTATTTTTAAAACAAAATGGCAAAGACAGTTACATAAAACGGTTTAGTAAGATTCCGTAACAACTGTTACAATCCCACCAGGTCACTGGACATAATCATTAAATTATATGCGTTTTATTTCTTCTTGAAAACAAAATGATGTCTAAAAAAACAGGCTTTATTTCACTTGATTTTCTTTTTCTTTTTTTTTTTGTGAACAAACTCTGAAGTGCGTCCTCTGCAAAATTTGTCTAATTTTCTTGCTTTTTATTGTTGTGTAAAAAATTATTTTTCATATTCTTTAGAAAATCAGTTAAAAGTAAATAATTTTTTTCAGTTTTCAAATTGTTCCGTCAAGTGAAATAAATAAGTTACAGAATGGACGACAGAGAACCGGATTTAAAATTTTGGACTGAATTCACTTGCACCCACCCCTACACACAAAAGATGTGTAATGGTTTCTCAAAATTATTCCGTTTCATTTTCGATAATCAATTGGACGCAGTGGGCACATTTGACACACTCTTACTGTCTTCCTTTATCCTAATATTTGTGGCGTTTCTGGTCGTATCTATGTTTACCATATTCGAAAAAGATCAAAAGGTATGTATTTTCTTTAATGCATTTAATATAAATATGTATTTATGTATTTATCTTTCTACATGTATATTTCACCTTGCTGGATAAACAAAAAAGTCATTGCAGCAAATAAAAGACAAAGTCAGACATTCATCCACAGTCATTGCTCAGCTTGCGGCAACATTATGGGCCATAAGAGAAACGAAATTCAAAAGTATCACCCCAGAAGGATACAGAAGAATAAAGGAAAATAAAGATGCGATAATGGCTTTGAAGAATCCTTCACCCCCCATAGAGATAAACATCCCAAAGGAGCCAACTGAAAAACCTAAAGATATGAAGAAGAAATCTATTAGAGGATTCAAACCCTTTAAAAGAGAATTATCACCAACTCAAGTTAAGAGTACACCGTATCCAATTTTGAAGCGGCCAAAATTTGTACAAAACAAAAAGGCTAGTAGCCTCTCCAATGTGCAAAGTAAACGATCAAAAAATTTGCGCATTGTAGCCAGCGCTGTATCGCTCAAAAATCAAGCAGACATAATAACACCACGATCTATAAGCGAAGGAGTCGAAACTAGAATAAGTGGTATGGCAAAAGTAACGAAAAAAGCTTAGTTTAGGGACATTTCAAGCTATTTAAATATTTTCGATTAACCGAACTGTTTGTATTTGAAGGTCTAAACTTAAATTTAAGACAGCTTTCTGTGAATGAATAAAAAGAAATAAAATAAATACAACGGTTTTATTGTGGCGACATTCTGTTTTTTTTTTTTTTTTTGTGAAGCGTCGGTAACTCTGCTTTTTTGACGTTGAATCGGCAAGATCAAATGACAAGTAAGAATTTGACATTTGCATTTTAGCTTTGCTGTGTCATTTTTAATATTGAGTTTTGTTGCGGTTTAGTATTTATAGAAAATCTTTAATTCGTTTGAAATGGCATCAGAACGTTATAGCTTTTCTCTGACTACATTCAGGTTTGTTTTAATTAAAATATTTGTTTTATTCGATTTATAAGATTTTTAATTTTTTCAGCCCATCGGGTAAATTGGTGCAATTGGAGTATGCATTGGCAGCAGTTGCTGCTGGATCTACATCAGTGGGCATAGTTGGTAAATGGCGAAAACATCTTAAAATACTGACTGAGAGCTAATCAGATTTATATTTTTAGCATCGGATGGTGTTGTTATAGCGACTGAAAACAAATACAAGTCACCTTTATATGAAGAGCATAGCGTACATCGTGTTGAGCCGATCACTGACCACATTGGTATGGTATATTCTGGGCTTGTGCCAGACTACCGCCCACTACTGAAAAGAGCTCGCAAGATGGCCCAACAATACTTCTTGGTTTACAAAGAGCCCATGCCAGTATCACAACTAGTTCAGCAAGTTGCTAATGTAATGCAGGAGTACACTCAGTCGGGGTAAGATTATTATTATTATTATTCATAAGTTTACATTTACTACCATTTAATCAATCTTAAAATGCTTAGTGGTGTACGACCTTTTGGGGTATCCTTGCTGATATGTGGATGGGATTCGGGTAAACCGTACCTATTTCAATGTGATCCCACCGGTGCATTTTTTGCATGGAAAGCGACTGCCCTTGGTAAAAATGCACAAAGCTGTAAAACTTATATGGAGAAAAGGTAATGTAGTGCAATTTTAGAAATTGCAAATAAAAATCAACAAAATATATTTTCAGATTTAATTTGCAATCAAATAACTCCGTCTCTCAATCACTGGATGATGCAGTAGTCGACGCCATGCGGACATTAAAAGGTGGATTTGAAGGCGTAATGACTAAAGATAACATTGAAGTAGGAATTTGCACAGAAAAGGGATTCCGGCGTCTAACGCCCACAGAGATTGACGATCACCTATCTAATGCAAACTGAAAAACTTTTTTTATAAAATTTAATTTAGATAACCCAAACACAAATATATATGTAGCTGGTTACAATACTTTTTATTCATCTTTTTTTTATTGAATTTAGATTACATGCTAATTTAATCCAATGGTTTCTATAAATCCACAGCATGTGTCTGGATCGAATAGAAATACGTTACAATGTGGTGCTTCCTTTTTCGAAACCACTTTGATAATCTCTTGTGCTAAAACACCACCAACTACTGCAGCTGCCGGAGATATTTGTGCAAATACATTCTCAAAATATGAATCACATAATGAGTTTGGACTTGTAAGTTCGTTTCGTATGCGTTGCAATTCAGCGATATCCGTTTCGCGAGTTTTATAACAAGGGTCCCGATTGAATGTTTCCCGAAATTCTTGTAGAGTTCGTAACAAAATTAAAGCCGGTCCCGTACGTTTAAGTTTCTTTTGATAAGCTGGTGAATTTATGTCGAAATCTACAACATGACTGAAGGATGGAAAATTCAGTGTACGCTGGACGGCTGCAGTGACTAATTCAGTTTTAACTTTTTCATTTGGTTTCGAAATAACTTTATGTTTTGCCACATCTCTGTAAAAAAAATTAATATTTTTATATTTGTTTAAAGGTTAATTGTAAGGTGTATTACTCGACAAAACTGTGTTCTTGTAGGTCGGCAAAACAGTAGCCAAACATTCCCCAAACGTCTCCCGAAAAAAATTTTACATTCTTTTCACGACATATATTATCCACCCGCAATAATTCTGAATTGGACGCACCGATGAGTACTACGACGTCGAATTTGGCAAAGTAGTCAGCATTTTTGCCAGCAAGTGATTCTGTGTCGGCTGAGATCTCTACCATTGGATTAAGAGCACGCGCTCTATCTATTGAAGCTTCTGCACGATTTTGTCCAATTGAAGCACGCGGCACAAGGAATTGTGCGCAAAAGTCTTCTTCAGTGACAATTTTTTCATCTTGCAACTTAACTGAGTTAACCCCTGAAAGAATTATATTTTTTGTGACTTCTGCTCCAATTCCATTTAATCCCGAAACTAATATTTTTGCGGTTCGTAATCTGATTAAGTTGAAAGTAATATTAGATTATACATCTTGTAAAATGTTTTGTATACATACCTTTTCTGCGACTCTAAACCCCAAAGCCGGATTTGTCTGTCGTACAATTCATTTTCTGCTTCTGTCAATTCGACTCCATTAATGTTTTCATTTTCATTTTTATTCTCCTCCATTATGAAAATTAAATAGTTGATACAACTTATTTTACTTAAATCGTGTACTTTAGAATAAAAAAATAAAATGAAAATTTGCAAATCAAACGCCGATGAACAGTGCTACCAACAACCGAATAGAATAATGCAAATAACCTATAAAATATGGCTTTCAAATTATCGGCTGAAATCGATAGCAACGTTTGAACTCCTCAGTCCGCTCAATAAAGAATTTCGAAGGTATTTTGGCTGATTTTTAGAAGGAATTGTTTTTGATTTGTTAAGTTAATCATAAAACATATATTTATTTGTTCCTTCAGTTAAATATTCAAAGGATTGCGCGTTTGGCGTTATTTCGATAATTATTTATACTCATCTCTATTTAACCAAGAAGCTCGTCAACATCATATCGATTTTCAGTATTCACCCAGCGAGGCGTGTTTGTCCGTTTGTTTAGCGTAAAAGTTTTCTTAAATATTTGCAATCATTAATTCGTCAAATAGAAAAATGGTGCGTGGGGCTATGCGCGGTGGTAGACCGATCCGTGGAGGACTCCATCGACCACCATTCAAAAAGACATTTATTCCCAGACATCCATTCGATTTAACATTGGTTGCTGAGGTGCTATTCCCAAAAGTGTCACCGCAAGTAGATGATTCTGCACTCACAGCAGCACTTCTGAAGCGTAATCAAGATTTAAGTCCTACACCCGCTGAACAAACATCCATTGCCAATTTAGTTACGAAAGTTCAGGCTGTACTTGATAATTTGGTGGTGGCACCCGGCGATTTTAACACCTGTGTAAGAAAGATATAAAATAATTATATACAAATAACAATAAGTTAATTTTATTTTGCAGCAATTAGAGGAAGTACGCCAAGTGGGATCGTTTAAAAAGGGTACAATGATATCTGGAAATAATGTAGCTGATATTGTTGTCATATTGAAAACTTTACCAACGAAGGAAGCGTGCGAAGCTTTAGCTAAAAAAGTCGAATCCGATCTTAAAAATGCTATGAAAACAGAAGTATTAACCAAAGCTGATCAAATTTATACTACAATACATGATCGCGGATTTGATGTAGCAAACTGGCAAGCGAAAGTACGTATTTTGATCGCAACACTTCCACAGAATCTGCGAAAATTAGAAGCCGATATTCATCTAGACCAAAAGCTTATGCAAGCTCATCTGGCAGCTATTCGCCATACAAGATGGTTTGAAGAAAATGCTCATCACTCTTCTATTAAAGTGCTAATACGCATATTAAAAGATCTCACTAGAAGGTTTGAAGCATTTGGACCGCTTTCGCCGTGGATGCTCGATTTGATAGCTCACCTGTCAATAATGAACAATCCTTCACGCCAAGCGTTGCCAATAAATTTAGCATTCAGACGAGTGTTCCAGCTGCTTTCTGCTGGTTTATTTTTGCCCGGATCAGCTGGAATAACGGATCCCTGTGAACCAGGTCACATACGGGTACATACTGCAATGACGTTGGAACAACAAGATGTTTGTTGTTTAACTGCTCAAACACTTTTACGTGTTCTTGCTCATGGTGGATACAAGCATATACTTGGAATAGAAGGAAATACCAGTATCGTTCGGGAAATGTCGGTATGGAACGGGGTGGTGGTATCACCATTAGAAGTGGTGTACGAAAAGCCTACTGACAAGAAAGATGGTGAGGGAGAGGAAGACATGGAAGCAGTCGAAAATGACGGTGTCGCTGATGATGATCAAGTAGAGTAGAATCTTTAACTTAAAATCCTTAAATTAAAAAAACAAACAATTTCATATGATTGAATAAAACGTTTATTTGCAGTTATGACCGAAGTTTAGTTATACAGAAATTTTAATAGAATCCTTTGGAACAGATTTAAGTAGATTTATACAATTTGGTGTTACATATTTATGTTGTGATACATTAATGGTGAATCGTTATTCACATCGCATAAAAGCAATTTGCCTAAAACTGAATCAAAATATTCTGCAGATATCCCATTAGGCTCACTTACTTTAATACATATGTCCCTAGATGTTAAAGACACCCCAGCATTTAAGTTCCTTGCAGCCACTATAGACTTTCCCAATTTCAACTTACATTGCATCTCACTTGGCAATATTTCTCTGATGTTAACATCTTTTAAGGCCATCTCGAGGGCTTTTGTTCTACCAAGTGTATTCAGTATTTGCCCCGTGCTCATGGTGTTATGCTTTAATGCCGGTTTAATTTCTTTAATAAGGCACGCAAAATCTTCGGGCTGTAACGAACATTTATGATCTGAGCCCTTCTGATTATTGTCCAAAGTAAAATGACGTTCTATAATTCTTGCACCCAATAGAACAGCTGCTTTAGTTATTTCAATGCCCTTTTCATGACCAGAATATCCTATAACAACGTTTGGATATAAATCTTTTAATAGTGTTATCATTTGTAGAGAGCAATCCTCTGGTTCTGTGGGATAAGAAGAGACGCAATGCATTAATGCATAATTGGTTTTATTATTATTCTGCATTATTTCTACAATTTTTTTAATTGTTTCGCTTGTTTGCATTCCTGTAGACACCACCAGTGGAATATCCATTTTAGCTGCTTTTCTCAGGAGTAGAACATTATTAGCATCTCCCGAACCAATTTTAATAAAAGGTACATTGAGAGAATACAAGAAATTTAATGAATCCTAAAATATATACATATGTAGTAGCTTTGTGAATAAAAATTTTGAAAAATGTATTCGATATGTACATATACATATAAAGGTATAGCAAGAAAATAAATAAATGAATGAATAAATCGAAATCAAATTAATTTTCGCGCTAATTTTACTCGCTACGACTATGTTTATACATATACATATGTATGTACATATATTAATAATACAAATATAAAAAATAGTAGACGCCTTCATTTAAACGTGCAAATGGTTGATAAATCTGATATATATAATTATCACCCGATGAAAAAAGTTAAACTTTTGTATGGAAAAAATATTTGTAACGCATAAATAGAATATGCAGTTTATCGCTTTATCTGTTTAAGCGAAGACCCCTAATATCTAAAACTAAATTCTTAGTACTAATTCTTACCTCATCCATTGCCGAAGCCGTAAAATCTATTCCAAGTTGCGTAGCGTATAGTTGTAATTCCCTATATTCCTCCTCGTTAAACTCAAGGTATTCCTTATGTTCACCATATGTGTCACCGAAGGAGTTCTCGGAAGTGTATAAGCGATCAAGAGCAGATTTTGTAAATTTTGAAGTTAAATGTGATTTTTGGAATTTCACGCAATCGCAACCAATCCTCTAATGTAATAATGTATGCATTCTTTATTTATATTGTATTCATTTGAAAAATATATTATATTAAATATATCGTATATACATACTTTGGCTTCAAATATCATTTTCTTTGCAGTACTAACATTTCCTTGATGATTTTGACCAATTTCCGCTATTATATATATTACATCTCCTGTAGATAACACATGTTTTTTTCCCAGTTTTATATCAGCCATTTCAAATGCCTTACTTCTCAGAGTACTTTCTAATGGAAGTATGCGCCCATTCGGACATTCGAAAATAATTATTAATTGAAGCAATTAATTAATTGTTTGCTTTGAATAAACCCACAAAGATGCCAGAAAGAAAGGAATTATTAGAACGGTCATAGCACGGTAATGTTTTAATAAAATCAAAGGGGATTTCTCCAAAGTGAATTCAAAATAGGTTCTCTAACCGAATAAAGGAAACTGTATAGAATTCAAAAGGAATATTATTATGTCGGTCTTGTTAATGTTTTTGGTAAATTTTTAATAAGCAAGCTTACAACTTATATTAGACTTGTATAACGGTAATGTACAACATACATATATGTATGTACATATCTACATATGTACACATAAACATATATGTATATGGCACTTTGAGACTGTTTAAGAGAGCCAAGCTACTCATTCAATTTATGCTGTGGGTATTTTATGTCTTATTTTAAATAATTTTTTCAAATATATTAAAAAATAACAAATCACTACAAAAAAATCTTTTTCTGAAATTACCTGATGACGTAAACGGGGTTAGATCGACGAAATGATGATCAGGTTGTCCCTGCTCGACAACTACAGCTACAAGCTGCGACATCCTCGGTCACACTTTTCACCAGCCGGAGGAAAGAGTACCGGCTCGAGCTAGATGTGGAGTTCGATGGCGTGAAAATTCCGACAATTAACAACCGAAAGTTACTGGGTGTCAGATTCAACATCCTCTTCACTCCGCATACGACTGCAATGGACGCTGAGGATTAGTGAGACACAGATGGAGAAGCTACAACTTTGCCAGAACACCGTCCTTATGACCGTGTCAGGAACCCTCCTATTGCCGCCGGAGCATTATTTGCTCGCGAAATGGAGTACAACGTTATGCTGTGTAAGCAATATCTCCTGGGATTATACCGTCGGGAGTACCCCAACAGACATTCACCGAGAGTCCGTTAACATCTTCTTCGAGCGACCCGAGTAATAGTGACAAAACTAAAATCTAGATATTGTAGCCGACTGAATTCCTACTTATCCAAACGTGAATCCGACATACCCAACGGAAGGCCTGCAATTAACGAGACCAGGCCGACACTAACCACCTATTGGCATACCCATTAAAACCTTCTCATCTAACCACTGTTTTCCTCTCGCCCTAACTCGTCCAAATAGCTTATTTCTTGAACCTCCAGTTAGATGACCCCGGTGGTTTAGACTGGTCTCACTTGCTCCTAGGAGGGTTGGATAGCGGCTATAACAACAACAACATTAGGAACTTTTTAAAATGAAATATGTTAAGTAATAAATATTAACGTGTACAACATTTTTATGTTAAAGATTAAATTATATCAACTTGTTCATTGAACACATTTTCAAAATAGGATATCTAATAAAATTGCAACCCTGTAAATATTTTCATTTCCTTTGTTTCAATCATACTCTTGACATTTTATTGCGCTTGAGCATTTACATATACACACTTGAGGTTAGAATTGAATCGGTTCAATTTTATTTACCGCTTGGAAATTCATACTTATACCCAGCATCATAAAAAGATGAAGTTTCACGGCACACTGTTTTCAACACAGACTCCTCACAAAATCTAGTAACAATATGTAAGCGACAAGGATGAGAATGAGGACTTAAAAGTAATTAATTCAAAATAAAATATGTGCAGTACAACAGTAAAAAATATAACAAACATATAAATACATTAAAAACATAGTATTTATGTATTTTATGGAAAATTTTTGTATTTATTCAATCTATATAGTGAAGTTTGAAAGATTATACTTTCGTATCAAAGTAAATATTTTATTCTATATTTACAATTTTTATTTTAATTTAAGAAAATGTTTGTATACTAGTTGTAGGATTAAGAAAATTATCCGCAGGACAGATTCTATACGGATAGTTCGGCCATATTTTATTGTGTCGAACCGGTTCAGATGTTATTGTTCGTGCGCTGGGTTTACTCGGCCCGATTGTCAGTCTTTGTGTGTTCGCTCTTCGATCTTCTGGTAGCTGTGAAAAAATTTATTAAAAATATTTAATATTTAATCAGGGTACACACTTTAGATTTGCCAATAAAAAACGTTAAAATTACAAGTATATACGTTTAATAACGCAAATAGCTCACCAATATGGCTGACGTAATGAACATTGACAGCATAATTTCACGATTGTTGGAGGTGCGTGGGGCAAGGCCTGGAAAGAATGTACAATTGTCAGAGAGCGAAATTCGTGGCCTGTGTTTAAAGTCGCGCGAGATATTTCTATCGCAACCCATTTTGTTGGAGTTAGAAGCTCCATTAAAGATATGCGGTGACATTCATGGCCAGTATTACGATTTGCTGCGTCTGTTTGAATATGGTGGCTTCCCACCAGAATCCAACTATTTATTTTTGGGAGACTACGTTGACCGTGGTAAGCAGTCATTGGAAACTATTTGCTTGCTTTTGGCTTACAAGATTAAATATTCTGAGAATTTCTTCCTGTTGCGCGGAAATCATGAGTGCGCCAGTATCAACCGCATTTATGGATTTTACGATGAATGCAAACGTCGGTATACCATAAAATTGTGGAAAACTTTCACGGACTGTTTTAATTGTTTACCAGTTGCTGCTATTGTTGATGAGAAAATATTTTGCTGCCATGGTGGTCTCAGTCCAGATTTGTCGTCAATGGAACAGATTAGACGTATAATGAGACCAACAGATGTTCCCGATCAAGGTTTGCTTTGCGATTTATTGTGGTCTGATCCAGACAAAGATACCATGGGATGGGGTGAAAATGATCGTGGAGTTAGTTTTACATTCGGCGCTGAAGTGGTTGGTAAATTCCTCCAAAAGCATGATTTCGATTTAATTTGCCGGGCCCATCAAGTGGTCGAAGATGGATACGAGTTTTTCGCTAAACGGCAATTGGTGACGCTGTTTTCGGCACCCAACTATTGTGGAGAATTTGACAATGCCGGCGCTATGATGTCTGTGGATGACTCTCTGATGTGCTCCTTTCAGATATTGAAACCGGCAGATAAACGTAAAAAATAAGCAACACGAATAGTCGCTGCTGCAAGTGCACTAACAGAAAACATCAACAGTAACAAAACACTATAATAATATACGCATGTCTAAAAGAATAGAGCAACAGCAAACATAAAATGAAATATTTGTTTAAAAAGTTGAGTTGAAATAAATCAAAATGGAGAGGAATACAACCTGTTTACGTACGTGAAGCCTAGAGGAAAAAGATTAACAATGAGAGATGAAAGAGAAAACAATTAAATTAAACAAACATTTAATTAACAAAAATACCTTTTCTTAAATTTTACTTGAATGTAATACATGTAATTGCATGAATAAATCAACATCAAACGGCACTTCTTACTCATTTTGACCAGGGTATATGTATATCACTCAATTGAATTGATTTAAAGCCTTGTTAGCCATTGAATGGTCAATGATTGTTATTATGTGTATACATTTGTAAAATTTAAATGCCACAAAATATGTGCTAAATTAATATTATTTCCTGATTTTGATTTTGTATTGGATAAATTGAGAATTTTTTATTTAACTAAGATGGCTGAGAAGAACAAATATAGCCTATATCCAATTTATTACATTTAATTAAAGCATGCATATAATTAATGTGATGGTAACAATCGACTTGACTTGATGGGAATGTCTAAAAACTGATTTTTAAATACAAACAAGCTCTTTAACATTGTAGATTACATTATATTTGCGACTAACGTTCTTATTTGTGTAATTTTGTAAACCCATAGCTATTAACCCATGATAAATGGTGGAAATCCAATCCATGATAAATTGTAAAGTTAACATTACAAACGATTTATATATTAACATTTCGATAATTATACACGTTATACTTTTGGATTAAGTTAAATATTTTGAGCTAAAATTTCGATCGTCATGAACAATAGCCCTTCATTATAAGATACGTTTCATATATATACACGAACATACATATTATTAATATCTGTATTATTAAACATCCTTTGTATGTAGTAATAACTAGATACATTATATAATACTTATTAAAACGAATTAAATAAATCTTTGGCGTAACATGTTTTCTATTTCTACGAAATTGCTATTACATCGCAGATGTATGTGATAGCCCTAAGAATTATTCAGAAGAAGTCTCGCCCAAAATACAAAGGTATAGACGAAAAAAAAGATATGTATATAACTTATTACAGCTCAAAAACTTCCTGCTTTAATTCAAGCCAAATTCCTTGAAAATCGGCATCATTAGTAACATTATAATCAAAAGAATTAATATTGGATCGGATATATACTTCATATACCATTTTATTAAGAGTGGTATGTGTACATATAATACTTTTTAAACAATATAAGGAACTTATTACTAACTAGTAGATAAGCATCAGTGATGGACGGGTCGAAAATTCTACTTATTGTCAATGGTTTGTGCTATATTTGGCGTCACAACATTGATAGTTTCATCAACGACAGCAGTATCTACTACTGTCTCTATTTTTGTTTCAACATTATCGGTCTCAATTGGATCACACTTCCCCAAAGGTTCAATATTTGCCTCGGATTCATTAGCTTCGCCAATTGGATCAGATTCCACGGAAGATTTAGATATATCATTCGATTTCCCTTCACCCTCTGTTAATTCGTCATGATTTTTCTCTGTATCTTCTCGCGATTCTTGTTGCTCCTTTAGGGCTTCGGGGTTGATACTTTCAATAATACCACGCAATCGCTGTATTTCGTTGCGAGCTTCTTCAAGTTCACTTTGCAAATATGCCATGCTATCAGCTTGATGCATAGCATCACCCAAGTTATGGCGTAAATAATCCAAAGGTTTCTCTGGCCGTTCTTTGACAAGTCTTACAAAAACTTTGGTCAAAGCTTCTATTACACCGGCTCGCTCAAGATATCGCCGAAATTCATCACGTTTTGGATCTATAGGCTATGAATTGAAATTTTAGTTTTTATAGAATTTGAAAAAACTTCAAAATACTTACTTTGAATGCCATTTTTGACAATATTTGCAAAAATATATTCGTAAAAGCAAACGGGACGTAAAATTAAGCAACAGGATTTCAAATCTATAAAAGAGAAATAGATAAAGCTTAGAAATATCGAATAGTCGAATAATCGAATACACACAGGTGTGTTTGTTCATAAATCTTTAATATTAGGTATTAACTATAAACAGATGAAATCAAATCAAGAAAGAAGCTTTGACAGCTTTTTCGATAAATTTGCGATTAAAAATTAGAGAAACCGATTTGCCTCTTGTACGGCAAATCATGTTAATTCAGTTTATCATTAAAGTACAAATTACCAATGAGAGAGCTAATCAGAAATAAGGAAATTTCGAAATTACCTTAGAAGTACTTATTTTGAATTAGCATTTGTTCATTACAACTCTGTCTAAGCTTTGTTGTTACAATACCGTGGTATATTTACGGGCGGGAAACAGCCTTGTTACGAAATACTATTGCTCTTCTGATTGAAAGTACGTCTAGCCACAATTACAATTAATACTCGGTGTTGGGAAATGCAATCACCACGACATACATATGGACTGAGACTAATAAGCTTCCTCGGGACAGGAAATATGGTTGTCTGCAATAACAATTTCCTCCACAGGCCGGAAAACACATCTTTAGTGTGTTAGATGTGGGTATTCTCTGAAACATCTACTTGGGTCACTGTCTCACCGCATTCTGTATCGGCCTGCCACTTCAGTAACAAAACTTCTAAACAAGTTGACAGATTTCTATTCAAAACAGAAACATACAAAAAAATTAAACAAAAAAGAAACTGGGAAACTTAGACAAAAGTCAATATTATTCAAGATACTTTTAACTTCATGTAACAACCCATGATGGAATAATAAGCAGACTTTGACACTGCCTTCGCTCAACGTTGTATTTTCGAATTTGAAGAGAAAGGGGAGGAAAGAAACAAAAATCGGGAATTTCAGGGGCATTTATATAGATATAATAAATTGTTTTTTGAAAAATATAAATGTATGTATACAAACATTATTTATATAATTGGTGCTTTATAATTGCTGAAGTATTTTTCAGCCGAGCTCCTCCTCCTATTTATGATGTACGTCTTGATGTTTCCCCAACAAATGTAGACACCTAGACCTCGAAAACATCTGACAAATTTGTATGAGAAGCTTTTATTTCATGTCAGAAACACAACTGAAGTGAGTGACATTCCCCGCCGAATGACGATCGCAATTAGAAAAGATTAAAGAGCCGTAAACGACTTTTATAAAGAGGAAGAATCTTATTCGCATCAAAGTGTAAGTTGCTTAGCACGAATAGTAAGAATTTCTTTTATACAAATTCCAATTTATCACTATACAATTGATAGTCTGGATTCCATACATTTGGGTCTAATTTGGTAATGTATGGTTCATAGAAGTCCTTAACCCAACAATTATTGATAGCTGAGAGTTTTTTTTGCCTTATTAACACAAAAATTTATATTATTCCTAACATCTAACTTAAGGTCCATTGTTTCAATATAAAAAGGTTTTCATAGTACATTTACAGATATGTGAGAAAGCTATAATAAAGTAATTTAAATAAAGTTAGAACATTTATTAAAAACAAATAGCCTTTATTACATAGTTTTTCTAAAGAGAATTGTTAAAAATATTATACAAATCGTAACACATTTACATATGTATGACTGGTGCACTTCCTAGCGAGGATCGCATGTTTTTGTCATAACCACTAAGTAATATTTTCCCATATTTTCTCTCGGTCATGCATTGAAGTTGAAGAAGAAGCCTGAGATTAAGCTTATTGAACTATGGGCCTACAACAAATTGATGCTTACCCGTTATCTCCTCTGAGAAATTGTACCAAATAATTTTAAAGGCGCCGCTAAAAAGACGACACGTCACTTCTAAAGGACGCGTTAAGTTCGAATCCACCTTCAAAGAGGGCAAGACCAAATTTTTCTTCCAGAAGCTGCGTTTCTAAGCTATTACCACATAATAAGACACTTTAATTTTTGCTCCGGTCTTGAAATCATCTATAAGTCGCCGTATCTTTTCGTAGAATTTTCGAGCATTACCCTTGTCGGCCAGTTTCTCAAACCCTTCATACTCACCCATCTCGATATCTTTCTGTTTTTGTCTGCAAATTCGTCTTGCGTAACGTAGTGAAGTAGACATCCGGCTTTCTCTTCACTGCGACACGAAAATCTTCCTCGTACCAATTGTTTTTCGACCTTTCCGAAAATCAATAGTTTCATTTCTAGCTGTACATAGGGGGCTCGGCATGTCTTTCCACAATTTCCTTATTGTGATCGTAGCTCTTCTACGTCGAATTTTCCTTGCATTTAGCGCTCTTCGCTGCACAGAGACGAGTGTGTACGGGTACCGAGTTGATGCTGGGTACTCGGAGTGTACGCACGTCAAGAACACTAGAGACATGTCGTTCGTTTAAGGGGTTAGGGGTAAGTCAGAATTTTTAAAAAATCAAATGTTTTTTTTGCATTTTCGTTAAGTATAATATCTTAAAAATAATCTCTGAAAATTTCAAGTTAATCCGATAATTCGTTTTTAAGTTATTCGACAAATAACAAAGAGAGCTCGGGCCTTTCAAAGCGCTAGTGTGAAACTTTAAACGCGTTTTTCTCAAAACTATGTTTTTTGAACTGGTGACAACTGTAACTCGAAAACCGCTCAGTTGATTTTAATGAAATTTATACAGCTTTTAGAATACATAATAAACTCGAGCCTTTATTGAAGTATTTTTTTTTTTTTTTGAAAAATTTGAAAATCTTTGGATCAGGATTATTTATTTATAAAACTAATTTTTTTTATCCGATTGATTTCAGATGAATCTCCAAGGACTTATGATTGTCACCGCAAGGACCTTTTTTTGGAACTGGGCTAACACAGACAGCTGTAACTTCGGAAATAAATTTTTTTTTTGAAATTTTCGTGACTTCAAGTCAAAACATTGTTTAATAATATCATACTTTTGTAAAATAAAATTATTTAATAGCAAAAAAAAAAAAAACATACTGAAAATTCTAATTTTTTCGTGCCTCTGACTACCCCTAACCCCTTAACACAGCATAATCGATCTGGTTTTGACTTTTTCTATCTAGAGATAGACAAGTGGCTTGATGTACTTTACTTGTGCTGGAATCTAGTACTCAAGACAACCCAACCATATTTCAGGCACCGGCGAAGTCGATCAGCCTCAACCCATTTGGGGTGTTTCTCCGGGGAGATTGAATTTTCCGACAGTTGTGCCCAAGATACCTTCCAGGCAGTGTTCATGAGTACGTCCTGATCTATTTGGAAACCAAAAACAAAAAACAAAAAAGTAGAAACCACGAGTTTCACATGCATGTACCTACATACATACATACATATTGGTGAAATGTTTTAAACTCATTTTTCATTTTATTTACTTTAAGCCAATTTGTTTCTCCGTATTTGGCAGAAAACGTGACTGCCTTTTAACAAGAAAATTTGCGTTTTTTTAGACTTTTTCAAGTTTGTTAAATTCGCATAAAAAACATTTGTTTAATTTTTTTTTTTTGGTTTTTGCGATTACATCTACACAGTAACTTGTTTCGCTTTGTGCGGGTTTAAAATAAAATGAAATGCAAAAAAGAAAAAAGCAAAAAGAAAAAGAAGAAAAAAATCAGGAAGTAGTTGCAATGTCACTTACAAAAGCATTCAATAATCGCTACAATGGTCATTGGCCCATGCACAAAGCGCAAAGCACAAAGCACAAAGCACAAAGCGCAAAGCGCACTGCTGTCACTACCACCACCAAGGGACCGCCGCACTGTTTGTGCCTACATTTTGAACTCTTTTCACGAACTGATTCCATCTTCATCGTCGTAAGTACCTGCGCGCGCACTCTTATTTAGCACAACTTTAAATGTGAAAAGTAAATTTTACTTATTCAAAAACGCTTTCGTTGTTGTTGTTGTTGTTGTTGTAGAAATAAAAAGAAATTTATGCAAAAAGTAAATATGTGAAAAATAAACAACCAAACCTAGCAAAAGCCATGATATTGGCAGTCACAACGCGCTGTCATGACCATGGATATTTGTTACCTTTATTGATGGTTGGCCTTTGTGCCTCGAGTCATTTGGAGATTTTTGTAAAATCCATTGTACATAAGTACATTATATATATTTATACGTATGAACATTTAATATACAAACATAAGTGCACAAAAAGCTGTATAAGTAAGCAAACATAAGTGCATACTCGTAAGTACGAATTTTACTTGATTATTTATCAGCGTGAAGTATTTTGATAATTTAGATGGAGATGTTTTGGATGCAAACCTTGATTCTCATTCGTACAACACAAATGAATGGTTGATTCATGTTTTGATGTTTAGTTCGTTTTTCCAAGTTTAAATCGTACATATAAATATAACTAATAAACCATATTGGCTCTTATTCGAATAGTTTCTAATTTAAGTTAAAAAAATAGGAATTTTCAATATTTTTTTCTTTTTATGGCTCAAACATTTGATTGACTACTTAATAAAATTAAACAATCATTACCTAACGGGTACCATAATATCCTTGCATCCTACTTGTCCAACAGGCGATGCATCGTAATAGTAAATGAATACATAAAAAGGAATATCCAGTTGGTGGCCGCGATAGCCAAGTGGTTAGCGTTGTGCACTGCCATTCGAAAGGTTGGGTTCGAGTCCTGGTTTGACCAAAATCCAAAAGTTAGAGAAAATTAATTAATTTAATTAATTTTTCTAATTGCGTTCGCCTCTTGGCAGGGAATGTCAACCCCTCCGAGTGTGTTTCTGACATGAAATAAGAAGCTCCTCATAAAAAAACCATCAGCCGTTCGCAGGCGGCTTAGTACAATATAAACTGCAGGTTCCTCCATTTATAGGAAAAACTTCAAGACGCACACCACAAGTTGGTGGAGGAGCTCGACCGAAAATCGCTTCAGCGGAAACCAAATCCAATTTTATATATACATATATCCAGTAGCGACAGATGTTTCAAGAACACTTCACAGGATACTGGGGACCAATATTGTGCTTAACGTCCACCACAGGTATTTCCACAAGTGAAAAAGTAGACGCGTCAACTTTTGTGGATATAACGGCTGTTATAAGTCGGCCCTTTTGTGGTTAGAATGGCGCTCTAAACTAATTGAATAGTGACTAGAAATAAAATGGCGCATACAAGTTAATGTAATTTTTTTTGCAAACTCATCACTTTCACTTTACAGTCAAAGGGCCAAGCTCAACAATGTACCTATTCCGCAGGCTAACGAAATTAGACGTGTGATTTTCAATGAATTTTGTCGGATTTGGTGCTCCTGACAGCTTTTACTTGATTTATACTCAGTTTGGTTTGCCATTCCACAATGAAAAGACTTACTTCGGAACAACTCTTGCAAATTTATTATCAAAGAAATTGTTCGCTCCAATATTCGTTAACATAATCACCCAGCAGAGTCGGTAATTGGAGCAACCATGGATCGATGTCACACCACGTTTACACTAATGGATAATCGGCATCATCAGAGATGACGAACAGTGCGCACAGAAAATGGAGGGGAATGAGTTCAGCCGCCATCTCTCGCAACAATTGGAGCTGTTGCCATTCACTTTACGAAAGATTTTGCGGAAGGATCTTGGCGGGCACACAAAGTGCAGCTCGTGCGAGAGTTGAAGCCGAATGACCATCAAATGCATTGACACGTGAAAATTTTCTTCAGGGATGAAACTCACTTTTCGTTGAATTGGTACGTTAATAAATAAAAATGCCGTATTTGGCCATAATTTTATAGTCAATGGGGAACGGTATAGAGCCACGATTATTAACTTTTTCGTGCCTGATGATATGGACGACCTTTGTTTCTAACAAGACGGCGCTACATGCCATACAGACAACAAAACAATCAATTCATTGGAGAAAACTTTATGTGAATGCATTATCTCGCGCCGTGAACCGGTGGGGTGACCTCCAAGATCTTATGATTTTACATCGCTGAACTATTTTTTGTGGTGTTATGTGATGTCGAGACGATATTGATATAGTTGTTGAGACGATTGAAAACTTTTCTCTCGAAAACTCACTTCCCAAAGTCATCGTCCAAGCTTCCGCACCATAAAGCAGGACGGGAATGATGAGAGACTTGTAGAGTTTAGTTTTCGTTCGTCGGGAGAGGACTTTAATTTTCAATTGCCTACTCAGTCCAAAGAAGCACCTGGTAGCAAGAGTGATTCTGCGTTATATTTCCAGGCTGATATTGTTGTTGGTGTTAATACTGGTTCCAAGATAGACGAAGTTATCTACGACTTCAAAGTTATGACTGCCAACAGTGACGCTGGAGCCGAGTCGCAAATGCGATGACTGTTTGTGTGATGACAGGAGATATTTCATCTTGCCCTCGTTCACTACCAGTCCCATACGCTTCGCTTCCTTATTCAGTCTGGAGAAAGCAGAACTCACGGCGCAGTTGTTGAGGCCAGTGATGTCAATATCATCGGCGTACGCCAGCAGCTGTATTGTACAATCTTATAGAAGACGGTACCTTCTCTATTCAGCTCTGTAGCTCGTATTATTTTCTCCAGCAATAAGTTAAAAATCTTAAAAAACACCTTTACTTGTATATTTACATAAACATACATATGTACATACATCCGTTACATGCTAGTTGGGAAATTTTACTTTCGTTTGAAGTTGCAAAGGCACATATTTGCTAGCAACAACAAATGCACGTTTATGCAATAGTTGAAAGTACAGTATGTGCAATAACTGTGCGCTGTGAGTATGTCACATGCACCGATCCGCACCCAAGTTGGCTGATATTATCCCATGTGGGATGCAGGCCAAGAGAGGGCTTTTTCGACTATCTTTTATTTGCTGAAAAAGTTTGCAGCGTTCAATTTGTATACTTCATTGTTTTGTTGCACACTTTGTCTACACGTATCAACCAGACTCTTCCGCCCAGCGTATTTTAACAATTTCCATTATATGTATATGCATATGCAGTCTCATGCATTTCCTCAATTATCATCAAACTGGTATTTGTACCTCAAATGCTGGCGTTCAAATTGCATAAAACTCCGGCGAGATGAGGCGTTGAAGCGCAAACATTCACGCCCGTTTGTTTCGTGTACTGTTCCATATGCTACTTACCGTTGCTGAAGTTTAAGCACTTTTGGTTGTAAATATATGGTATATGTACATGCGTACGTACATAAATAACATTAAAAAATATTTCAATGTTTTCAACATAATAGTATTCACTTTCTAAGAGCAGCAATCGGACTCATGTTATATCCACGCTGTGTTATAGAGTGCAATATTTTTCAGTTCATAGTTTCGGATGTAGGTTTTGACGATTGTTGCTGAAAGTACATACCAAAATTAAAGTTTTTGCATCATTGCTTTTGCCAGTTTAGCTGCCTTTCGAATTTTATATTCCATACATTTGCTGGCTCAAAGTCTATTTCGAGCACTTTTTCGATATTTTCACTTGTCTATATCTCGGTTGACCCTAAGGAATATTGTTTTGGATTATTCAGCAAAGTTGCAGATATTGAGTGAGAGAAAAAAAATGGAAAACCAACTTATCCGGAGAAAGTGCAACTCGTGCCTAAAAATTCCGATTTTTTTTACCATTTTTCACCATTTTTGGGCATTAACTCCGCTACAATCCACAAATATTAGGTCAAGTAAAAAGTTCGTTTCGTTCGGTTTTTATCTAAGAGATGGTGTTATTGTTCATAGTACTAGTGTTACGTGTCGCATCATGCCATATTATACGGCGCTGAAAACGTGTTTATTTGCGCTAAAAGTTTGCCTTTAACAGTTTTTCGATTGATTAACTCAGTACGTTGTGAGAAGTCGTCAAAGATGGACACCAGCAAAGAGAAAATTCGCTATATTTTACAATTTTTTTTCGATCAAGGCGAAAAAGAAGCCAAAGCGGCTGAAAAAATCAATTTAGCTTATGGGCCCAATACTGTAAACGAACGTGTAGTAGAAAAGTGGTTTGCTAGGTTCCGTTCCGGTAATTTCGATGTCGAAGATGCACCACGCGTCGGGAGACCTGTCGTCGAAAATTACGATAAAATCATGGAAATAGTGGAAACAGACCGTCACGTGAGCACTTATTTAATTGCTGAGGAACTAAAGATAAGCCAGAAAACCGTTTGGAACCATTTGCATAACCTTGGATTCAAAAAGAAGCTCGATGTTTGGGTGCCACACGAACTAGCGCAAAAAAATATGATGGACCGAATTTCCACCTGCGAATCGCTGCTGAATCGCAACAAAATCGACCCAGTTCTGAAGCGTTTGGTGACTGGTGATGAAAATAGGATCACTTACGACAACGTCAAGCTAAATCGGTCGTGGTCGAAACGCGGTGAGCCGGCGGAAACGGTGGCCAAGCCAGGATTGACGGCCAGGAAAGTTTTGCTGGTGTTTAGTGGGATTGGCAAGGAATCATCTACTACGAGCTGTTCCTCTATGGCCAAACGCTCAATTCAGCCCTCTACTGCCACCAACTGGACCGCTTGAAGGCAGCACTAATCCAGAAAAAATCTTTGATCCACAGAGGCCGAATTGTGTTCCATTAGGACAACGCCGGACCACACACATCTTTGGTGACGCGCCAGAAACTCCAGGAGCTCGAATGAGAGGTCCTAATAAAACGCCGCATATTTGACTTAAATCGGACAAATGTACACAAACTTATCATATTTTGAAAAATCAATAAAAAAACCGAACGAACTTCTTACTAGGCCTTATATGTTGTTTTATTTTATTTTTCACTTTATGTTTAATCAAACTAATGTTTTTCAATTAATTTTTTAAACATTTAGACAAAAGAAATATGAGTTTATGATTGATATGTATGTGTGGAAGATTTAAAATATATTAATTTTTAACATTTTTTTAAGTTGATACCTGTGGTTCAGATAAAATCAAACTCTGGTGGTCATCATCATCATCTTAGCTAGATAAAAGATTCAATGGAATACCTCTTCGATGTCTGGGTCTTCAGTTCCTTCATCTTCATAACCACATAATTGACTTGACCATCAGTTTTTCCCTTGAATCGATTTTCCATTGGTGTTTTAGTGATCTGTTGAAATCGCTAATCTTATTCTATAGTTTCGGTTGAAACATTTGGAAATATTAACTTTAAGGCAGTTATAAAAAAAAATTTCTTTTCACTTTTACCCGAATCGAAAAGCTGTCGTTAATGTTAAATCGTTAACAGATAATGTTGAACGTTAAATTGAAGCGTGCTGTTAAATCAAAACAAGCAGTCATTTTAAAATTAACATTAACGATGAGTTTTGTGCGGTTTCAACGCTAACGATTTCATTTCGTTTTGATAACATGGCACCGAAACGAAACGATTTAATTACTTGTTATCGAAACGGAATGATATCATTGCATTTGATAAGAATCTCTGGTATTAAGGTTTAATTTCTTAACTAATTTGATATAAAATTATTCCCTCCCCTCTAAGAAGCGCTTCTGGAGCCGCCGCTGAACTATGAACTGTCTGCGTGCACTACCAGTGGCTGTCTGTTTGTTTGTTAACTCTTACGTAAAATGAAGAAGATCCTTTTTATTATTTTCCACGCATTGTTGAAATGCAACTAAAATGCAAGAAAAATACTCGTATGTATATACATATATAGGTATGTCTGTGGGCTGGTGTCATTAGTTTTTATGCTGTTGTTTGTGAATGTTGTGGTTGAAGCTGAAATATTACCGAATTGATTGAAAACCCGTTCCACTTCAATTGTACAAACATACATACATACATACTCGTACATACCATATGTATGTTGAGGCTTTCATTCGGTTTTCTTGTTATTTAGTGTTTTACTAAATGCACATTATCTTGCATAATTGCATAACGTAATGGACTCCTCTGTTTTTCTAATCATCCATCAAAACAGCGTGTTATTATTGAGCTCAAATATTTGGAAAACATCAAGACGCATACCAAAAATTGGAGTAGAAACTCGACCGAAAATCGCTTCGGTAGTTATAAAGCGTCAATTATATATATATAAGGTCGCTAATGTTAATATATACGAGTACACATATTCCTCAAAATATGTCTATTGCATCAAATTCTCAAAATTTAGCCCTTCCTTACTTATTTTGATATTTTGTCTTCTATTTAAATAATTACCCACTTTTTTGTCGAAATTATATCTGTGAAGGGCAATATTTGTTATTAACTAGTATTTTGTTATTCACGTCTTCCAACAATTAAACGAAAATGCGAAAACCGAAATTAAAAAATTCACGCATATCTACAGAAGTAAGTACGTTTGATTTGATTATTGTCACGCTTTTAAAGCTAAATTTTGATATGATTTTAATTGGTTATTTTGAACTAACTGACAAACGTCATGAAAAGTCAAATCACACAGAACTAAAACGGTGGTGTTAAGCGTGATTTAATAATATTAAATTTATTGAAAACTGTGTATTTATTTCAATGAGGTTATTCATACGCCTTTCAATGAAGTCACTCATACGCCTTGACAAACGATAAGGAATTGAGAATTTCTTTTTTTAAATTGCCACCACTAAATTTAGTAATCATTTAAAATAAAGTCTCTGGTACCTACGTATGTTTATATCCAAATAATATTAATTTTTAACAATTTGACGGGGATTTTTAAATTATGCGGATATTTACAAAAGAACTTAAGATTTTTGTATATTTAGATAATGGTTCGGTTTGCTCGATACATCGCGTGTTGCGTCGAATAATCAGGCGACATAATCGAATTACATAGTTGGTAATTCGAGCAACCATGGATTGATTTCGCACCACGTTTCCTCTATGTGGACTCTGGACCGATCTATTCGAATAAATCTATTTTTTTAATCATTTTGGGCCTAAATTATTATTCTTATTTATTATTTTTCTTTCGGCAAAATCTCTTTGGCTAATATGTCTAAGACTTTTATTTCATTTTCATAGGTTTCAACATTATAAGCTATAAGTTGTAATAAAATAAATAACGTAAAAATATATATAATATAAATAATATATATATAATTCCAAGCTTGAATAACATGCAATATTTATCAAAAATTTAAACGAAAGGCTTTTCTGTTTGCTAATTTGTATATACCAGGTGTGTTTGTTGAAGGTTGCCGGTTTTACTAGTAGATGTCGCTAACAATATGTATAAATTTCTATGATTTGGCATGTATGGAATTTTTTTCTATTGACATTAACCTAAAAAAAAGGAAAGTCACATTCCGCCAAAATAAAAGCGTCATATTTGTTTACCTCAGTGAATATGTCGAGTTTCGTTCCAAGTAAATCGCATTTGCGGCATTCGTTGCTTTTCTTATTTCATCAAAAGAAAAAAGCAGCAGTTGCTGGTAGAAACTTATGGTGAGACATGGTTTCGTCAATTTAAAAGTGGAGATTTCGATTTGACAGACAATGAACATCCGTGCAGCGAAAAAGCTCGAAGACGAGGAATTGCATGTTGATCCAACCCAATCGCAACAAAAATTGGCAGAAACACTACATGTGACTCGAGGAGCAATTTGCAAACGTTTAAAAGCCATGGGAAAGATCCAGAAGTATGGAAAATGGGTGCCACACCAGCTGAACGACGAAAAATGGATTTATTTTGAGAACCCGAAGCGAAAAAAATCATGGTTTTCCCCTGGTGAAGCTGACCCATCGACTGCAAGGCCAAATCGCTTTGGCCGTAAGACAATGCTCTGTGTTTGGTGGGACCAGTGCAGTGTGGTGTACTACGAGTTGTTAAAACCTGGTGAAACGGTGAACACGGATCGCTACCGACAACAAATGATCAATTTGAATCATGCGTTGATCGAAAAACGGTCGGAATGGGCCCGGAGACATGGCAAAGTTATCTAGCAACATGACAACGCGCCGTCTCATACCGCTAAACTGGTGAAAGACACATTAAAAACACTTAATTGGGAAATATTATCGCACCCGCCGTATTCTCCAGACCTCGCCACGTCCGACTATCACCTTTTCGCATCGATGGGACACTCCCTTGCAGAGCAGTGCTTCGCTAATTTTGAATAAGTCGAAAAATGGCTCGTCGAATGGTTTGCCTCGAAAGAGAAAAAGTTTTTTTGGAATAGTATCCATAAGTAATTTTGAGATTCCTCTGAAAATTAAGTGTTTTCTTTATCAAAAAAACCGGCAAATTTCAACTAACACACCTGGTATGCACCGGAATAGTTTGATATTTTAAATAAATTAAAAAGTAAGAAATAAAGTTTTCAATGAGGAAATAAATGTGTAATGACATTGAGTCCCAAGTGTTAATGGTTTTGACAATAACAATTAAAAGTAAATTTATTTTGTCATTAAAATTGTGGCAAACTTTTTTTCGACACTGTGGCTGAGACATACCGAAAAATTAAATGAAAAATAAACAGTAAACATGTGAATTAACATTTACCTTTGCATTTGTTGTGAGTTTTTGTATTATCTAATGCAACCGTTAGTTGCAGTACCACTTGCCGCTTGGTAATTTTTGCATTTTGCGACCTAAAAATGGTCAAGCCGAGTTTAGTAAACAATGTGTAATTTTGAATTTTCCGCACGCTCACTGAAAACGGTTTTCTTTGTATTTCATGTTATTTTGTTATTTATTGCAGATATTTCCATATACCTACACACATACATACATACACACTTCTTTCTTCTAACTCGCAGACAAAACACCCATATGTATGTATGTATGTGTGTCTCTTTGATGTTTTCTATTTATTATCAATGCACAACGCACACATCAGTGCGCAGACACAATTTGCACAATTTCTTCATGTAATTTGCAAAGCAAACGCATTGTAAATACAAATTACATACGCAGATATACAAAATTAGCGTAGTGACGATTGCGCTATGCCGAATGATTAACACAGTTGGAAACAAAACAAACGGAAGATGTAGGTATTTAGCTGAGTCCATTGAAGTTAAAAGACGCTTTAAAGTTAAGAAACTTATGTTAAGAGTTGCATGAATAAGAGCCGTTCTGAATATACCATTTCGATCGGAATTAGCGAATTAAGTGTTGCGTGTTTTTAACAGATGGAAACGAAGGCTCACAGAATTTGATAATTCTTTTTTGCATTGGAAAATATATAGCTTATACGACTTCTACCAGCGGGTACTGCATCGAATACTTTCAAAGCTGGAGTGCTTTCATCCATTCAGACGACATGACTTAGCCAGCGTAGCCGTTGTCTCTTCATTCGCTAAACTATGTCAATATCATCATATAGCTCATACAGCTCATCGTTCCACCGTCTACGGTATTCGCCGTTGTCAATGCGCAAAGGACCATAAATCGTTCGCAAAACTTTTCTCTCGAAGATTCCTAGAGACGACTCATCAGATGTTGACAGCGTTCAAGTTTCTGTGCCATATAGTAGGACCGGTATGATGAGCGACTTGTAGAGTTTGGTTTTGGTTCGCCGAGAGAGGACTTTACTTTTCAATTGCCTACTCTGTCCAAAGTAACACCTGTTGATAAGAGTGATTCTGCGTTGGATTTCAATGTTGATATTATTATTGGTGTTAATGCTGGTCCCTAGATAGACGAAATTATCTACGACCTCGAAGTTATGACAATCAACAGTGACGTGGGAGCTGAGTCGCGAATGTGATGATTATTTGTTTGATGGCAGGAAATATTTTGTTTTGCCCTCATACACCACCAGACCCATTCGGTTCGCTTCTTTATCAAGTCTGGAGAAAGCAGAACTCACGGCGCGGTTGTTAAGGCCAATAATATTTTTTATATTATAAAGCATAAAAAGTAATGAAATGCAGGTAATTATTTGACGTTTCTGGAATTTATGGTAAACAATCTTGACATTTCCAAAAGCCAAGCTGAGAACAATAGAATTTACACATACTTTCCGATCGATTTTTGGAACATTTTGATTGGATTGGATAATATTCAACCGAATAGACCACGTACAGCATGCAGTGAAGAAAATAAATCGGCCCTAACTGAGAGTATACACGAAGTCCGTGGAGAGTCGATTCGGTGCCGTTCGCTGCAACTCGGACTAACCAAATTGGTGTGATAGACTTTTTCCTGTGAGGATATGTAAAGTCTAAAGTATATGCGGATAATGCTGCTTCGATTTAGGCTTTGGAGCAAAACATCACGCGTGTTATTCGCCAGTTCACAGTCTAAATACTCGAACGAGTCATCGAAAATTGGATTCAATAGATGAACCATCTGAGACGTAGCCGCTGTCAACATTTGAAAGAGATAACATAAAAAAAAATGTCTAAAAATGATCTTTCGAATGATTATGAGCATTCCCCATTAAATTTGAATTTTGTGTGTGTTTTTTTTTCTTTAAAAAAAAGTAGGGAACCTCGAAATGGGGCACCCTTCACTTGTAGTCTGTGTTCCCTATTATAATCGCTTTAATTAATAATTAATAGTAATTACTATTATATGGTATATGTATGTAGTATGTGTGTGTTTGTGTAGGTACTCGTATGTTTGAATGTTTATAAAAATTATTATGAAATTAAAAAAAATCTTAAATCATAAAATTACTGAAGTATGTAGCGCTACACAAAAAAGCGTTTGCCAATGTTCGCGCTCATTATTTGAACGCTTCACTCGCATTATTTCAATTTTCTTTTTCAACTGTTTTCAAAAACGTATAATATTTAATTCACATACAATTTGATTGTCTTCGTATGTTTAATTTGACGCTTAGGATTTGTCTCACATACTGCCTATACATATGAAGCATTTAAATATATATATAGATAAATTACCGCTGTTTTTGTTTTTATGCTTCGTTGGTTGGCTTAAACAGCAAATGATCATTAGCAAGTAAACATTGTAGTACAGTGGGTCAGTGGTGCTATTACCACCTACCCCCAACTCCGGCCAATTGGCCATACGATTGTTAACATTTACATATGTATGTATGCATATAAACATGTACATATATATCTTTTTAGTATATTGCTTTGAGTACAAATGTGAGTGCATAAGTACGCTGCTAACTATTAGTTCTCCAAAAGAGGCAGTTAAACTCTGGCCTATTGCTTATAATTTTTTTTAACAATATATTTATACCTATATATATACATATATATATAATTATATATATGTATATACAAACTTATGCATATTTTTATTATATGTACATATTTATTCCAGTAAGTTTATGCTTTCAATTTTGGTGTTGGCATGTGTGTGTCATCAATATACCTAAGTTAACACTCATTAACTAGGTCAACGCGGTCAACGCTATGAAAATGTTGAAAAATGAGATTTTCTCCAAAAATGTAAACAGTGGCATTTCAGCTTAATATTTTTATATTTTAATGTATATACATATGTAACATACACACAAACATATGCTTCTTAACCAAAAGCACTCAGAGCAAAAGGCGTAAAATAGAGTACATATATTCAGTAATGAGTGTGCATTTGTGTATGTTATGTATAGAAACATACATACATATGTATAGAAAAAATTCCCATACATTTGTTTTAACTTTCATGAGCATGACAATATTTTTTTCAAAGTTGGTCTTTTTGACAGCTGTTACTTGATCTATACTATCTATTACCAAAATAATGGTTCGGTTCGCGCGACGTTCAATATTCGGTCGACATAGTCGCCTAGCAAAGTTGGTAATTCGAGCAGCCATAGATCGATGTTACACTACGTTTACTCTAGTGGATAATGCGCATGCTCAGAGATGTGGTACGGCCCGCTCCAAAAACGCTATTGCAACGGTGGAGCAGAGTATCAAAAAATACACGAATGAGTCCATCTGCCAACGGGCCAAATAATGGGAGCTGCGTTCATCCACTTAATGGCAGATTTTGCAGAGAGATATTGGCTTGCGAGCTTACGAAATCCAACTTGTGCAAGAATTGAAGTCGAACGACCATCAAACGTGTCGCACTTTTGGTGAATGGGCCCAAAACAAGATAGCCACCTATACTAATATTTACAAGAAAATTTTGTTCACGATGAACCTCACTTTTAGTTGAATTGGTAACGTTAATTAACAAAATTGTCGTATTTGGAGTGATGATTATCCGCAAGCCGTTGTCGAGATACAGTCACATCCTCAAAAAGTATATGTTTAGTATGCTCTATGGGCAGGGAAATCCTTGGTCTCTATTTCTTCAAAAATGAAGTCGGCCATATTGCTGCACTGAATGAACAACGCTATAGGGCCATGATTAATAACTTTTTCGCACATGAATTGGAAAATGTTGATGTGGGCAAGAAAATTCGGCGCATAATCTGTCGAAAATCAGTCCTCTCGGCAAGAATTGGTACGAGCCAGCCGCGGTGATCATTTGCCCGATCTTTATAATTAAGCTAATTAAGCCTGCAGCTTGTTCTTTGTTCATCTTACACTCAAAAATTATGCATAAAAGATACCTGGAGATTTCGTGTAATTGCGTTGTCAATCTATCAAGAAATGCCTTCATGAAATTTGCAGTGCGATTGAGGAAAGGGAGTCTTCTACCAGGTGCAAGCTATCCACCTCTTCCCTTGAAGGGATGAATGGGGGAATGCAAGGCCATCAGTAATTATGTTGATATTTATATCCATATTGGTGGGTTCATATGCGAGGCAGACACAGGAGCAGCAGTTGTTATGGTTCCTTTAAACTTAGTAGCTTTACTGAAGGTGCCAAATGGACAACCGTTTTAACAGGGGAATCCATTAGATTTCTTGTAGGAAGCCAAGTGGCAATTAAGGCAATTAAATGTGTCAACAAAAAGTTTATGTGTGTGGGAACATTCAAAAATGCACTAAACAGACTATCACGGATTAACACAGCGAATTTCACTTGGGTCCAAAGTCACACGAATGTAGAAAGTAATGAAAAGGCGGATTAGCAGGCACCTCTGACCTCTGTAAAACCTGCGGGAGCACTTAAGCTGATAAAGCAATTCCAACATGGATTGTACCACTAAACTGTCGTGTGGCAGCGTAGTCTGTGTATAGACTAAACTCATGCTAGCACTAAGTAAAAGTTAACTTAGCATTCTTGTAGGTGTGCTCCAAAAGCTTAGTATGGTTGAATCGACAGAGTGTAGAGCCTGCACAGAACAGAACGAAACGCTGGAGAACTACATACCTTTGCGAGTGCCTAGCCTTCAGCCGATTAAGACGTGAAAACTTGCACCTTGCTTCTACCTCCAGCCTTATGGAGATGAGTGCGCTTAGGTGGGAAAACCTAAAACAATTTTCTTTACGACTAAGAGTGTTCAACTGCTGACATATAACGACTGAACTGGACGGGAAAAGAAAGCGAAATATAATATATGGGGCTGGTAGTAAACAAGGACAAAACGAAATATCACCTGTCATCAAATAAACAGTCATGACATTCGTGGCTCGGCTCCCACGTTACCTCTGACAGTCATAACTTTGAATATGTAGAAAATTTCGTCTAACCATTGTTAACACCAACAACAATGTTAGCGACGAAGAAGGACCAAACTCATCATTCCAGTCCTACTATATGGTGATGAGTCAGCGTTCGAAATTTTTGAGATAAAGGTTTTGTGTAAGAGTTATGATCCTTGGTGCATTGGCAATGGAGAGTAACGGCTACGCTAGGAGAAGGGCTTTATTACACTAGGTCTATCCAACTGACATCGGCTATAATCGCGTAAGAAGAGTACTAGTATGGCATCACCTTAAAGATTCGGATTTTTAATTACAAAAATATTTACTTCTTTCAATTTGATTCAAATTGTTGGAAAATGAAAAATTTATTAAAATATGTCTTGCCTTACTGCACGTAATTAAGACGAACCTGTTACATTTGTGGAGTGTGTTCATAAATATATTATGTACATACATATGTACGTAATACGTATATATGTCTAAGTATTCACGAAAAACCATGACAGTGCATTAAAAAGGAATAACGAAAACTCGTTGTCATTGAAATCAAGTGTCAAGTATTGACATTCATTTCGCATTTGGAACATAACTTTGAAACTAAATGCAGTAAATGATGAATTGTTTGTAGTTTGGAATTCGAGTAAGAGCTGATGAATTACGTAAGTACTTTCTGAAGATCTAAGAAGTGTCTCTCATCACTTTAGCGCCAGAAATCGCTGACATTTTACCATATATATAAATGTTATCTAATGGAATAGCTAAGATCCGTTGGATTCGCGCATAAAATCATAAAATTACCGATTGTTTCAACTATTACTAATCGAAGTTCATCGAATATTAATGAAAAAGGGATGGCGTCATGAAGGGGCTATTAGGTCAGAGCAGGCACTCCAGCTTTGAAAACATATGATGCAGTACCCGGTGGTGGAAGCAGATGAAGACTTCTATTCAGTTGGAAGATTCGGTGGAGGGCAATCTGGTTTCACTTGGTATTTTCAACTGACGCCAGAAAGCGAAACGAAGAAACGAATGACGCGCTATTGTGGATTCGGCTATAATCACGTAAGCGGTGCCTACCCCATTGGAGAAGATAAGATGTCAAAGTCACATTATCATTGATGCTAATGCTGGCCCCTAGAGAGACGAAGTCTTCCACCTCAAAGTTATGACCACCAACAGTGAAGTGGGAGCTAAGAGGCGACTGCCCCGACAAGAGATATTTCATCTTGTCCTCCTTCATTATCCATTAGCTCCACTATTTCGGCAAGCGTGGAGAAGGCAGAACTAACGGCGTGGCATCAGTAAATGGTAGCAGCTGTACACTCTTATAAAAGATTGTACATTCTCTACTCAGCCCTGCACCTCATATTATTTCCTCCAGAAAACCACTTTATCTGATACCTAGTTTGGTTCTGATAGGTCCTCCCAACCCTAACTTTTCACACCGGTCTTTCCAAGGTTTTGCACATGGTGGATTTACCAGGTCTAAATCCACACTGATAAGTTCTAATAGATTTTTTGATGGTGGGCTTTAGACTTTCACACAATCTTCTCAATAGCGATAGCATATATGCGATATTTAAGAGACTATCCTACTATAATTGACGGAGGCCGTGGGGCTCCCCGTTTTATGGATTGGGCAGAGCACACTTAAACTCCAATCGTCGGGAAAGCTTTCGTCTGACAATATTCTTCAAAGTAGTTGATCCATGCACCATGCCATGCCATGTTTGAATAACTCTACGGGTTAGCCATCGGTGCCAGCCACTTGGTTGTTCTTTGCGCGGACAATCTCGTCATAGTCAGGTAAAGGAACGTCTTTTCCATCAACATCCCGATTAGGGTTTCGGGTTCTCGGCAGAGAATGACAATCCCTCCCAGTGCATTTCTGTTATAAAATTTAAAAAATGCTCATCAAAATTCATCAGCCACTTGGAGCGGCTTAGAACTATTTATTTGTTGAAATATCTAAACGGACGCCATAGATTTGTGTAGGAGCTTCGTCGAAAATCGCTTCAGCGAATACAAAGCGCAAATGATATTGATAATTTTATATCTTCTTAGGTTAACCGTCAGCTGAATAAAGTTAATATACCCAATATGCACAGTCTGCCTGGTATATGAAAAATTGTAACCCAAAACTTCTATGGAGGCATGCAACGCATCTACATACAATGTACTCAAAATACTTGTTGCAATGAAAAAGAAAAAAAAAATAAACAAATGACCAAATGACCAAATAAAAACACTTGGAGAGAAGCTTGAAGGTTGACCTCGCCCTTTAAGTGTTTCACTGCAACAAAGATTGGAAGCGGCTGCCAGGCTTGGTTGAGCGCAGAAAAGCGAATGTGAACTGGTAACTGAAGACTTGAAGTTTAAGTTTAGGATGATGTTGTAAATACCTATAATGCAACAGTAACAGTTTGCCACTAGTGTATGAATATATGTATATATATACATATTTTTTGTTGATAGGTGCAATGAAAACCGAAAACCGAAAACTGAAAGTGATTGAAATATAAGACTTTATAATTATTTTTTATTTTACTATGTGGACGTTTTGCGAAAGTGTGAACTCCAATAAATGGCTACGTTCAAATTTATATTATTTCAAGTCAAGTTATATACATACATATATCGTATGTATACGTACTTAGGTAAAAATACAATTGCTGGTTCGCTGAACTGTCTCATGTTTGGCATGATGCCTTTTTTTATTTATTTATTAATTTTTTTAATTTTCGAAGAGATTTTTCAGTAACTTTGAATGTCGTATTCTTTATTGTCTACATTTTATGGTTATTGTTACTGTTTCAGATGTGAGCACAGATGGGTTGAGATGCAATGATGGTCCCATATTGCCGTCAGCAAATGAGGTGACTTTTACTTAGTGGCCTGCTGTCACTGATGGCACTTTTTCTTGGTACACCACGTTCGCTTAACTGGCAGATGCTTGCTGACTTGGCTTACTGGTTAATATATGTACAATGGTGTATGATTACTTGGTTGGTTGGTTGGTTGGTTGGTTGGTTAGTTTGCTGACTGGCTGGTTGTCTTGAGAAATGTAGTTAGCATGCTATTTTGACATAATATCCTGCACTCAATGCGAGCCAGCAGTAAAAATTGTAATTAAGCTACAGTCTTAAGACGATTTTATATTGCATTGTGTGTAAATTTTATTGCATTATGGCAGCTGGACTTAACTAAAAAATTAAATAGTAAGAAAATTTTTATTCATAACACATGTTAAGAAAGTTTTTATTATTATTTACTGAAAATTAAAAAAAAAAACAAAACAAATGTGCACCTGAAGTGTTTAGCGCTTCGAAGAAATGAAACTGAAAAATGTTTATAGGTGTACTAGCGGCAACCCCGGCGTGTTTCGCTACAACAAAGCAAATATTGTAAAAACAATTGAAAAATCCTTGAGTTTTTTTATATTAAGTCAGTCATTTATTTTATTTTTTAAGTAGATTAATTAATTCAAGCAATTTTTGTCTAAAATCTCGTTTCTAATAACAGCTGTGTTCGTTGAGAAATGTCAGTAAAAACCAGCCAATAACGAAATTGAGAGAGTAAGATGTTTTACTCTCCAAAAGAAAGAATTTTCCTGAGTTTTGAACGAACATGATCCAGTAAAAATTAGCCAGCAAGTTGTACAACAGGTGTTTATTTTGGCGATTAATTTTAAATTCGTTTATTTTTAAATTTATACGATTATGTTCAAATAAAAACCAAGAAAGAACTTTATTTTTCCTTCTAAATGCTACTAATATTTTTTTTTTGTGCATCGTTGTCGCTTCCGGTAGCTTAAGAATGCATTATCTTCATTGTGGCCGTAGCAGCAACTTTGCTTCGAATTTGTTATGCAGCTCCTTTGGTCGCCATTGCTTTCTGGTAAATTATAGAAATCTAAAATCAACCGTTGTACTAAAAATAGTAATATACTATATTCTAATTCTATGCCTTCCTAACTTCTAATTCACAACGGAAGCTGGGTGATGTGCGGGCGATGATACCACTCCACTGCCACCACATTTTCGTTTAACGAGTGCCTTTACTATTGTTGGAAGCATTGATATTGTTCAGTAAAATTAAACAACATTACATTTAACCGCTTATTTTGTTGGCATATCATTCATATTAAGGAATTAAAATTTAGTTTTGTTGACCAAAATTCAATCATATGATCACAAATCAGCTGTTTTTCATACTTGCTGGTTTTTACTGAATCAAATTTTCCCAGTATGAATTTCCAACTTTCTCTCCAACTAAACGTCAAAATTGCGCTCTCTCGTTACCAAATTTCACTGAGTTTTTGACTCAATGAACACGATCCAGTAAAGTTAGGTAAAAATTGTTACTGAGAATTCCGAGAAAACGATAACTTCCTTCTCAGCTATGTCCCTGCAGCTACAGCAGAAGTCGTTTGGTAAGTAGCTCATACTTCTGCCATGAACCCCAATAAGAAAGAGTCTGATTACTATACCAGTTGACATGCTTATGGAGGTCCGGTTTAGATGGAGTGACTTAGTTTTGCTTACCTCGATTAATGGTCAGATTTGTCTTGTCACATTACAAGTGATTTCGCTCTGCCATCTGCTGTTGACTCTACTGGTGAACGCTAGTCTTGGCAGATACTTTACCGTGGAAAACGGTATGACGACGTCATGTGCAGAGTAAGTCCTTTACTTAATTTTATAGCACTCGGTTCAGAGTAAACTCCCAAAATTACTTTGCTATCTATTGTAGTTTAGAGCCTCTGATGAAGATGGCTACGTATCTATGATTCAAAACTGCTGAATTTTCCCATTCGTTATTCTCTGGGATTTTTGTTGAGAAAATATTGCAGAAACTGAAGACGGAAGTGGTGTAGTCCACCTCCTCCGAAAAAGATGTAGAGTTTAGTATTTATGCGTATCCACAATGATTGAATTGGATTTAGTCTTATGGCGTTGCAGCTCGGATGGAGTTTCCCGTATAGGTCTGCCGAGAGAGGATTAAGCATTATTTGAAGGGCTCTTGTAGGAGTTGAGGGCAGCGTATCTGTAATGAAAGGGAGCGAGCTTATCCGTGCACCAAGTTGTGTACAAACAGACGGACAACGGTATACATTTTTATGGGTCTATCTCTTGTCCTTCTGGAGCTTACATTCTTAGGACCAATGGTAATATATAATTGCACATACATGAAAGGTATAAAATCTCATTTGCAGTGTTGGAAGTCATCATGTTTAGGGGGAGAGTCCATAATTAATAAATCACTTGATTAATTTCGCTAAGCATACTAACATTCGGAAGACCAGATTTCGAGGCCTGGTTCGACCAAAATTATTTTTCTAATTGCGGTCGTCCCTCGGCAGGGAATGTCAAGCCATCCGGAGTTGGCTTACAATAAACTGTTGGTCTCTCCACACCATAAATTAGTCGAGGATCTAGGCCGAAAGCGCCAATTTGATATAATATTTACATATATGTATATTGAAAGCACGAGGTTCATTTGGTTATTAACTACGTTTGAATACGGTATGGACTGAAACATGTGGCGAAAATACGATACTTGAATCTGGCTAGGTTTCACTGATGCTAGAAGCGCGTTATCTTGACATTTACGAAATCGAATATTTAGACTTCTAGCTCACCAAATTCGGTCAAAGGTAGGCTAATATGGTCAAAAGTAACACTAACCGACCCAACGTCGTGATATTGGTATTAGTTTATTTTAAATGCTCATTTTAAGCATCAACACTTTTTTCGTTTGATAACTAATAACAGTAATTTCTATTTTACTGCATTTTGTCAACAGCCAAAAATGTTGTCACATTCGTGTACAAACCAGGAATACCACATGTGTTATGAAAGCATCTTCCACATTGTTGGCATCATCAACAACACCATCAGAGACCAACAGCTGTTTTTGTTTCAAGTGGCCCGACAACTTTTACGTATCGCACGTCACAATTCAACAAACTGGCAAACTGCAGGAAGAAGTGTGACGCGACTATGGAAAAACTATAGCCATGGCTAGCAACAGACGCTATAACGTTATGCGAATTTGCAACGATGATACCTTGCCGCATAGGAAATAGTAAAAATCATCGGCAGATTACACACTCAAGCCGTTCATACACAATTACTGCCGACTCATCCATGCCGGCTGGCGTTGCAACTGTTATACGGCGCTGCTGCTATTGCTGTGGCAACTCAAATTATCGTTGCTGCAGGTGATTTTTACAATCTCGACTATGCTTTTTTCATGCCGCAAAGCTTTGACAATTGCATCTCGCCAACATCGTGTGGCATCGCAACAGCTTTTCTTCGTATCATCGCTTGTTTCCTGTATTCTTATGTAACATTTGTCTGTTGTATGTACGAGTATGTATGTATGTATGTACGAGTATGTATGTGCCATTTCGAGCTGGTGGTACTTTAGGTTGGTAATTGGATTGAAAAGTAGTACAATCTCCATTACGCTCCATTACTTCTTCGCCATTACAATCATCAGCTGGTATACGCGCACTCGTACTACATCTACGAGTATGTTTGCACTTTATCAGCGTCATCGTGTTGTATTCGTATGTTTCATCCGTTGTCCACATCTTGTCTCCCGATCGTTGTGATTAGACAAATGATTACATCACGGCTTTATACACTGATTTTTTTTCTCAAACACGATCTTTTGACTTCCTAGAAACGAACATTGATGAAGACTTACCGCAATATAGATCAAAAGTTAAGTGTATGGCTGACGTGAAATAAAAGCTATCAGCCGCTCCGAGGTGGCTTTGAATAAACTGTAGTCCTCACCATTAATAGGAAAAAAATCAAGCGGTCATAAATCGCCAATTTCAATATATACTAACGGGTGATCCAAGAAAAGGTATTTTTTTTCAATAGCCTGTTTTTGACCCAGGATTCTTTATTGGTGGCCACGGTAGCCGAGTGGTTAGCATTGCGTACAGACATTCGGAAGGCTTGGGTTCAATTCCCGGTGCCACCAACATCCAAAAGTTATGGAAAAATAATTTAAATAAAAAATTAAGTTAAATTTTCTAATTGCGGTCGCCCCTCGGCAGGGAATGTCCCCCTCACCGAGTGTATTTCGGACATGAAATAAAAGCTCTTCGTAAAAAACCAACAGCCGTTCGGAAGCGGCTTAGTACTATAAACTGTAGGTCCCTCCATTTATTGGAAACAACATCAAGACGCAAAACCACAAATTGAAGCAGGAGCTCGGCCGAAAATCGCTTCAGCGGTTACAAAGCGCCAATTATAATATTTACATTAATTATTGGATAATGTTCGACCGAATAGACAACGTCCAGCATGCAGTGCAGAAAATATAGCGGTCGTACACAAAGACCGTGGAGAGTCGATTCGGCACCGTTCGCAGCAACTCAGGCTGACGTATGTAACGACTTGGTGCATTATACGGGGGATATGTAAGGTCTAAAGGGAACCTGGAAATGGATCACTCTTTATATATAATCTAGCAACATATATATACGTGTATGTATTTTAATTAAAATGAAACTCCTCTTAAGAAGCTGTGAAATTTTACGAGAAGTTGACAATTGACTGACTATTTGTCTGCAAAATTACTAATATTAATAATTTGTATATCCTCATCCTTACGTAATGCCCTAATGTTTAATCGATGCCCACAGATTTTCGCGATATGATTTTCACAACTTACCAAACAAGGTTGCAACTTTCTCAAAACTAAAAACCAGTTGGATATAATAAATATTTCCTTATTGAATTTTCCTTTTTTTGGGCTACATAGTATGCATATGTACAATACGTACGTGTGTCTACATAACCCTACAAAAATGCAATTAGCCTGAAAGGTCCGGGAATCGTCAGAAAGGAAAGCATGTAAAACGTTTAGTCTATTTGTATGAAGCGAATTGTATACTTCCATTTGACTATGAACTAATCTCAATACCATAAACAATTATCGATATTTATAAAAAAAACTTGCTTCCTCGCCCGGTGCTTTTCGTTTTTCGAATTGTTAGCTATTCGAGTATGGAAGATTTGAATAAATATTATTAAATTCAAATTTCACGAGGTAATCAAATCGCTTGAAATAAAGGTATTAAACTATTGTGTTATTTTTGTACCGAAAGATATTTTCGAAGAAAGCTATGAGAAAATAAATGCGATTTATTATAGTGGCTGTTCTGAAATGAGATCGGGATTGATTTCCTATCCAAAATTCAAATGATTGGTTGCGTCGTTCACGATTGTCATTGAAATTGGAGAATAAAATGAAATGGAAAAATTGAAGAGGAGAATTTTATGTGATGATTATGATCCTTTGCTCGATACCGCCTAAAAAAATAAATATGCGTACCAAACCATTATTAAATTGGTTTTGATTCTTAGGTGAAGGAGGATATAATGTCGCTAGGGACAGGTGTAAACAACTCAGTACTTTTGTCGTGACTTTTGGCTATGCCCGCCCGGATTGAGTTCTATAAAATTTAGAAACGATCACGCCCATCTTCCACCCTGAATTAGCGTTTCTTTAAACTGCCTCATACAATAAAAATCTGAGCTAAATCTGTCGTTAAATACTCTGTAGATTTTTTGCAATAAAACGATAATTGGATTCGAGCATATATTATAATTTGATATAAATAAAATTGCAGAACAGGGTTATTTGAATAACTATCGGAATCAATTCCGATTCCGGAAACGGATTTCAACTGAAATTGTCATACAGCTCTCAATTTGTGCATACTAAAAACTGTCAATCTGAGAAATTGAGTACAAATCTCAATGTGGTAGAATAAAGGTAAAGAAGTGGAAACATAATTTTTTTGAACAAAATCTATGATAAATTTAAGATAATCACAATACCGATTCGTCGGTGGAGGCAACGGACGAAACATAAGGAACAATATGTTCAGAATTAATAGAAGAGTTCCGTGGAATAGGAAAATATGGTTATTTAGTCGAGAAAATAGTACATATGTAGGAGCGGACAAGTTAGAAAATCCTCTAAAAGAGAGATTATTAAAATTCTTTGTGTCTCTGTTAGCACAACTATACTCGATTAGATGGTTACAGTGCTCAATGTTGTATAGCTATTTGCTCTGCTCTGGTTGGCCATCAGCATATTCAACTGAAGTTAATATGGTTAGGGTGAAGAAAATGGCAATTGAAAATAGTTATTTAATTTCAGAGAGTTAGCCCTTGCGTTTATACTAAGCCGCTTCCGAACGGCTGATGGTTTTTTTACGAGAAGCCTTTATTTCATGTCCGAAATACACTCGAAGGAGTGGACATTCCCTGGCCAGGGGCGACCGCAATTAGAAAATTTAACTTAATTTTTTATTTAAATTAATTTTCTGTAACTTTTGGATGTTAGTGGCACCGGGATTTAAGCCCGCGCCTTCCGAATGTCAGTACGCGATGCTAACCATTCGGCTACCGCGGCCACGGAGAGAGAACATAAGTGTGAGATTTTTAATGAGACAATACTACAAGAAAATTTATGGGCGTTACTAAACAAAATCGACGTGTTTGGAGTGATGATAATCCACAAGCCATTCCTGGGACTCCGTTACATCCTCAAAACGTCACTTTCACTGGTTAGCGTGCTCTATGGGCATTCTCCTAGCTACATTTCTTTAAAAATAAAGCCATGCCGACAATGGAACAATTAATTTATTGAAGGAATCTCTTAGTGAGCCCATGGATTAATTTTTGTAGGGTTATATGAAGTTATTGGGATATTGATGCTAATATACGACCCAAAGTACTGCAAAAAGTGGTCGAAAAATAGGCCTCTCGACTGGAATTTATTTGAGCCAGCCGCTGCGATAATTTTTATAAAAAAATGGCAAACCCTTATCTTTATAATAAAGCTAAATTCTTGGCCACAACATTAAATTTTTGGAGTTTTTTTCTTTTCGAAAACCACTTGCCTCAAAAATCACCCTTTAACATATAAACATATTTATGCAAATAACTAATATACATACATATATAGAAATCTTTCACAATACACATATGTGAATGCAAATCATTGCCTTGGTAGGTGATCTATTAATAAATTTAATAATTTTAATAAATTTAAGGACTAATTAATGCTGACTTTTAAAAATATATGTGAAAGGAAAAGCATTTTCATATAGATATGCTCATATAATGTCACTCATACCTACATTTGTAAAAGCAAATAACTTATTTTTATATTTAAAGTAGCATTTAAATGAATTTATATGTATATACATATGTATACTCGAAAAAAAAATATTAACAAACATAAAAAATAAAAAAAATAATTTTTAGTAAAACAAGTTCGTTACTTATGTTAGGCTTTACATGTACCAACATACATACATACGTGTACATATGTACATACATTCGTATGCAATCCAAGTGCAGAAGTGTCCATCTGAGCGAGATTGTTGACAGCGCTGCCTTCAGGCAAAATTTTTTGGAGGCCTGATTTGCGAACAACAAATACATACAAACATACGTGTACATACAACCTCCATACAACCTAATGATAATTCTTTCAATTACAATTAACAACTTAATGATCAAGTTGTTGTTGTATTGGCGAAGAAGAAGCAACCGTTAAAACGTTATGGATCGAGCAACGCTTTTGGTGTATCCGAATGTTCGTTTGTTTATTTGTTTTCTTGTTGGCTTATTTGTTTTTGGGGTCACACACTAGTCCATTGCTTTGGTTGGACGCTGGTTTCGTTGGTTTATCGTTTTGCCGATGCTTGCTGCCTCCAACGCATACGCTTAACAGCAAGTAGTAAAGCAACAACAACAACAACAACAACGAAGAGAAGTAAAACTTTAATCGTGACACAAGCAACGCTGAGCTTTGTGTTGAGTCAGTATAAAGGGGCTGCACTGGGCAGCAGTGAAGCATTCAGTCGTTGGTTCCCTACAAGCAAACAACTAAATTTAATTTTTAATTTAAGTTTTACTTCTCTCCCCCACACAAAACTCACAACTATGAACTCCTTCTCCGTGGTAAGTATAAATAATAAAACAAAAAATTATAAATGTGAGATAATAAAAAAAAAAAATGTGTCAAAAAGAAAATGAAAAGGATAATTCAGCAGTATTTGTGGATATTATTGCTCCTTGGCATTACCAATGGATTAAGCCGTGTTTTAATATTTATCTTCTTCTTACTTGCAGTTCTTGGTGTTTGCATTGGCAGCACTGGTCGTTGCGGAACCACCATCAGGATATAATTATCCCAGAGGCGGAGGCGGCGGTGGTTCGTTCGGCGGTGGATTTGGTGGCGGCTCATTCGGAGGCGGTTCGCTTGGTGGTGGCGGTGGCGGCTATCAGGCCGTTAGCGGTGGCTTCCAAACTTCCGAAGGTCAAAATGTTGATCCCCAGCTGTTGGAGCAAGTACGTCAAATTCTGCTGAATGAAGAGAGCAAATCCGGTGGCGGCGGCGGCGGTGGTGGTGGTGGTGGCGGTGGCTACCCATCTGGCTCATATGGCCCTCCGTCCGGTTCATATGGTCCACCATCATCGTCATATGGTGTGCCCGGTATCGGTGGTGGCGGCGGTGGTCGTGTGGTCGGTATTGATTTGGAAGGTGTGCGTCAAGCCATTCAAGTGGCGCAATTTGCTCAACAGAGCACGCAAGCAGGCGGTGGCGGTGGCTATCCAAGTGGACCATCTGGCTCGTATGGTGCTCCGTCGAGACCAAGTGGCAGTTATGGTGCGCCCTTCTAGAGCGTATATGTATGTGTGTCGACTCAAATACATTTAAATATTTAATATAAAGATACCAGCTTGTGCTCGAAAAACGTAGTTGAGCACAAGGAAGTAAGAGAGAAGCAAATATAAATGTAGACCACATTCCTCAGCCAATACACCAATCGATGAGCAATCAATCAATCAATCAATCAATCAAATAACACGCTGCCAAATAAAAGAAAAATTGAAATTGAAGACAATGATAATGATACATGATGAAGATGAAGATGAAGATGAAGAGGAAGGCGATGCGAAGCATTGAGTACGATAATGAAGAATATGAAAGTGAAAGTGATTTAAAAATAGATTGCGAAACAACAATGCCAACAACAACAACAACAACGCCACTCAATGGATAATTTGATGATCACGGATGAAGTAACATAAGCAATAGGCAACAAGTAAGCAACAATCAGTGAAATTAAAAAAACAAAATGTTTGTGCAACCATGTTTGCAGAACTATTGTTGCATATTCGTTGCAATTGCTGCTTGTTTCGAACATGTGTTGAATAGAGAAATGTAGAATACAGTAATTTCTACAGTTTTTCTTATTTCGATTTCGCACTGTGACCCGCATTCTACCGACAACACGACGCACCGCAGAAACCAACCGCCAGCAGTACAGCAGTTGGTGCAACATGTTCGAGCTGCCCTTTGCGCCGTAAGCAACGACCGGTGCAGGACACAAACAGTAACAACTTGTAGGGAACTTTTTTCAATCCACTGCAACACCGAACAACAAACCATACAACCATTCAACCAGCACACCTGCACACATTGCATTGCAACTGCAAGTGATCGTTGCCAACGAAGCCGCAGTTGTACATACACGTAAGACAAGTGTTGGTGGAGGTGTGGGTCGTCAGTGATATTTCGTTTTCATTTTTCATGCGATCTCGCTCTTTCAATACCCAACCCCAACTATCTCCGAAGTATTTTCAACAAACTATCCTATATTACCCCCCCTGTTTCAACATGCCCATCAAAGAGAAGCACACATTCCATTTCCAACTTTTTGGTGGGCTTGTTTTGTTGAGTTTAATTTTTATTTTTTTTTTTTATTATTTTTTTATTATTTTTAATTTTTGTAAATAGTTTTGAATTTTTTGTTTGTTTGTGTAAACAACAGCAACAACAATAACAGCAAAAACAACAAAAAATGTTATAACGCATCATTAGCTTGTAAGTGTTTTTATTTGTATATGAAACAAACAAGGAAACAACAAAAAAAAATATGAAAACAATAAAAAAATAGTAAATTTTGTCACCGTTAAAATTTCCGCATTTTCAATTTCAACTACGAATGGTGGTTTCCATCAAATTAAATTGAGAGTTATCAGTAAAGCATTCAAAACTTTTCATTTTATGAAAATCAAGATTTAAAAAATTTATTATTTGTAGCAGTTGTAACCAGGCATACATACATACATATATGCATACCGTATAAGGGTAGATGCATTTACGTTATAAATATATTTTAAAATGGTGAAAATTATTTAGCGGTATATCTGACTGTTTTTGTTTATTTTTTATGTTATCTCCTCAGCTGAAGCAAATACAAGGTTGCACTTTTTTATTTTTCCTTAGAATATTTGCATTTTAATACTCCAACTCAATTGGAAAATATCAATTTACCAAACATAATGTACTTCTTAGCGATCGCATATGTATTCACTTTCTTTTATTGAAAAATTACAACAACAAAAGCCATTAATATTTCTCACAGCCAACTCTACATAGAAAATTTAAAATCTGACAAAGTTTTTTTATGATTTTAGTTACAATTTAACGATTTTAATTATTTAACTGTTGGGTGATCCCATTTAAGGATAATATAAAAAACATAAAATCCTCTTGAGCAGCAGCAACTCTTCAGTAATAGCAATTTAAAAGAGCCAGTTCAAAGAATCGAGCCATATCGTACACTTAATTGCACGTTTTTTTCATTTAATTATTATCATTTTTTCAATCCATATCAAACTTTGTTATGACAGCGCAGCTTTTCAAACATCTCATTAACTGCCACATAAGTAGATCTTATGGTTTGCAACATAAATAACCATTTGTTTGCCTTTTCATACTATTTTTGTGTGCCTCCCATGTCTTCTTTTACCACAAAGAAGTGCCGAATGCCGACACATTTTTCCTAAGCTGTGGTTGACGGATGCCTCTGTAACGATTAGTTTGCGCAATATTGTCGGTTTAAATTGTTGTGTTGCACCATGAGTTGTTAAAAAAATTAAAAACAAAAAACAAAATAAAAAAATAGTGTCTGCAGCACAATTGGGTTAATTATTGTTATGATGGTGTTTCTCAGTAGATATGTATTGTTTGTTATTGTAGTTATTTTCCTAAGAAATATATTGTATTTTAATAATGGGGCATTAAGTTTGGCTTAGCATGGCTGGGCAGCATAGCGGTGCATTATATATATGTATGTCTGCATGTATGTGTGTAGGTAGTTGCGTGTACTTACGTATAAGATAAATGCCTGTACAATGTAGTGGCAGTAATTAACACAGCTACCCATTTTAAATTATTACATATACGTGTATATAACTTCATAACCTGTTAAAAATCGATGTTATCTATATACCTATAATATATATATGTATCTAAAGAAAAGGCTTAATCGACTGACAGAAAAACACATAGCCTAAACCACTGATCGTAGATTCCTGAAAGTTGGCAGGTGAATTCTGTGTATGGTATAACGCAGCCATCTGATAAGAAATGGCTTTCCGGAAAGTGGACCTTCGAACGATCTATTCGAGAAAAGTGTATTTTTGGTTCGATTTAGTTAGTTAGTTACAATAGTTTAACTAATTGCTTGATCATGGAGCATTGATCAAACGCTTTTGAGTCTGTTGTGTTACATACATAAAGACCAACAAGTTTCGGAAAATTTTAAGTAAAACGAAAAATGTTTAATCTTCACCAATATTTATTTTATCGCCTTCAAAATATGCTCCTTCTGAAACAATATACATATGCCAACTTTTTTTTCCAATCAACAAAACATGCCTTGTAGGCGCTGTCCGGGATCGCCTTCAGTTCCCTCTGCGTAGTTTCTTTTACGGCCTCAATCGAGTCGAAACGGGTTCCACGGAGTGGTAACTTGAGGTTTGAAAACAAAAAAAAGTCGCTTTGGGCCATATCCGGTGAATACGGTATTTGATCGATGGTATTGAAGGAGGTTTTTGTCCTGAAATCGTTCACAACTACAGCTCGGTGTGATGGCGCATTACCGTCATGAAAAATTCATGAATTGTCGGCCCACAATCCCGGCCGTTTACGACAAATTACGACCGTCTGTCACGTTGGAATGAATTCATGATGAACCATGATATCCGGAAACTTTCTGGTCTGTTTGTCCTGCTAAAGAGATTCCTTTCACCATTCCAAATGTTTAACCCATTCGGTATGGTTTATGATGTTCAGGAGATTAATGACGCCTACCAAAAAAATGATAACGGACTACACAGAGAGCTGGGCAGTAACAGAGGTAGTTTTCCACCGCTTCCTTGTCATCTATGTCCCTGGAGCTGCGGCAGAAGTCGTTTGAAAAGCAGTCCATCCTTCTACCATAGGTCCCCATGAGACAGTCTCAGGTCCAGTTTAGAAGGAATAGAGACTTAATTCGGTTTATCTCGATTAATGGCCACATTTATCGACCGCAATTAGAAAATCTAACTTAATTTTTTATTTAAATTAATTTTCCATAACTTTTGTATGTTGCTGGCACTGGGATATGAACCCGAGCCTTCCGAATGTACAGAAATTACTGTGGATAAAACTGTTCCCTTCATGCCCAGTTCATCGGTAATGCAGTTCCCTGAGGTGTCCCTGTAACGAGGAACCCAAATCACGGGCAATCGAGAGTTTGTTTGAGATCTCTCTGTATTTTATTGCCACCATTGAGGTAGTGTTATTGTATTGGATAAACTTAATCGCAGTCTGGCTGTCAGAATATATTGTAATAAGTTGGATTAACGTATTAGAAACTAGCAACCCACTTCCGTTATAGCGGTTAGTTCCGCTTGGAATATGCTGCAATGGTCGGGGAGTCTTTTACTTAACTTTATGGCAAAAGATTAAGAGTAAACTCCAAAAACCCACTTTGCGATATAGTTTAGAACCGCCGGTGAAGATGGCTACGGCTATGGTCCAGAACTGCTGCACTTTCCCATTCGTTCTTTTCTGGGATTTTTGTTGGGGAAACATTGCCGAAACAGAAGACGGAATTGATGTAGAGCTTAGTAGATGGGCGTGTCATAGGCCGTTCCTCCCTGGTGAAGTATTCTTCCATTATTGGTTCGAGTTAATGAAATATAATATTTTCCTAAGCTAATACAATAAATGAACAGCTTTCCGTGGAATGAAGTAAAAACGGTCGTATTTGTGGCTTGCTTTACTTGATATTTGGAATATAGTATATTTTTCCAAGGTTAATACGCAGCCACAATAGTCGAGTGGTTAGCGGTGCGTAATACCATTAATTTTTCTTATTCCACTCGCCCGTCGGTAGGGAATGCAAAGCTCTTTGAGTATATTTCTGACATGAAAACCAAACGAAAATCGGTTCAGCGGATACAAAACGCCAATTATTTATTGGGTTAAGTAATAAGTCATTCATAATTTTTTCATTAAAATGAAGGCTTCATTTACCTTAGTTAGAATTATCCGATTTATCTGAAATATTCACCATTTTGCTCAATAATTTGTTGCCATTTAGAAGGTAATGCCATAATGTCTCCCTATTGTCCCTATTGGCAAAAATTGAGACAATCGATTTTCAGAGGCTTCTCTTGGGGCCAATGCTTCACCAGTCGAATCATTGCCAGTATATTGGACAAAGTCCTGGATGTGTAAGAACCGCCCAGCCATGCTCGCAGAGTTCTTGGTGAGTCACTATCGATGTGTGTGGTCGGACGATTCAATTGCTGATAATACGGTTGACGGATTAAGAGTTTGGCGGTAGGGTGAGCATCTCATAGTGGATGATTGCATGCTAATCCCACCAAACACACAGCAATACCTTCCTGGCCGTCAATACCGACTTGGAGACCGTTTGTGCCGGCTCACTGCCCTTCGATCACGACTATGACCACCTGAATTGATATAAACAACAAAATATTATCATCATAAAATTAATTAATAGTTTGTTAAAAGTGAAGTAAATTCTTTTGCGTAAATTTTAAAATATATTTTTATTGAAATAATACCAATATTCAAAGAAAAATGTATCACGTATTTTATTACAAAATACAAAAAAACAAAAAATTTAATTGTGTACGAGTAAGAGAAACGCTGTCTTAGACTGATGCTTATTTAATCTTAAGCACAAGCATACATATTACTTATGATTTATATACCTATATATACCTATATAGGTATATAGATCATATCACGCTATATATTTATTGTTATTGCTCACCATCTAAAAATAAAATCCTAAAATCAAAGTTATATGTATGTATACGTAGGCTTCTATATATAGGTCTGGTCTAGGCAACACTAAGTGTTGCCAGGTGCAATCTGACATTTCCATTGGAAAGTTTGACATTTTTTATCATAACATCACTCAGAACGTTTTGTCATTTAATCGTGAATTGTTTTATTTACAGGGAATTAAAAAATTCATCTCGGCCAAAAAATGGAATTAACTCGTGAACATTTTCGTGCGATCATTTTTCACAACTTTCGACGTGGATTATCACGACAAGAGTGCATCGATGAACTAAAATATTTGTATGGCTATGAAGCACCATCATATAGCACTGTGAACAACTGATACAACGAATTCAATCATGGCCGACGCTCGCTCAAAGACGAATTCCGTGAAGGTCGTCCAAAAACATACATAAATAATATGTATGATTGGGCTCAATATCTTTATACCTATCTATGTCGGCAATAGACTCTGAAACCACTTACCCGATTTAGTTCAAATTCTTAGGTTAGCTTCATTTAAATAGTTACCACCTGTTTGAAAAGTAAAATTTAGAAAAAAGTCTTATTTATTGTTCGATTTACTTGTAATTTGGTACATGGGCAGCTTTTTTCCGGAAATATTGGGTTGCGATTTTTTAAAGTAAATACATTTTTTTATATTTTACAATGAACTGTAATCAATTCTGTAATTTCCATTTTGCTGGATGTCCTTTAGCCATCTTTTCAGCAACATCATTATTCTACGCTCATAGAACTTCTCGTCTTTATCTGTAAAAAACTGAACCAAGTACAATTTTATAGCCTCGTCATTTTCGAAAGTTTTACCATTAAATGAGTTCTGCAAAGATCGAAACAAATGATAGTCAGACGGTGCAAGATTACGGCTATTCCGAGTGTATTTATGAAATGAAATAAATGCTCCTCGTAAAGAAAAAACCATCGGCCGTTCGGAGGCGGTTTAGTATAAACCGTAGGTCCCTCCATTTGTTGGAAAAACATCAAGACGCAAAACCACAAATTGGAGGAAGACCTCGGCCGAAAATCGCTTAAGCGGTTGCAAAGTGCCAATTATGTATGGTAAAGATATGTGAGGTCTATCATTGTCCTGGTGGAATATGACACCTTTACGATTGACCAATTCTGGCCGCTTCTCGTAGATGAATGTATACAAATTGTCCAGCTGTTCACAGTAGACATCCGAATTAAACGTTTGATTCCTTGGAAGCAGGTCAAAATATACCACACCCTTCGAATCCCACCAAACTGACAGCAAAATCTTCTTTTGATGAATATCAGCCTTTGAAGTGGTTTGTGGCGCTTCATTATGCTTGGACCATGATCGTTTTCGATTGACGTTATTGTAAACAATCTATTTTTTTTAACTCCATTTATGATTTTGTTCAAAAATAGGTCATATTCCTTGTGTTTAAGATACATATCACAAGCGTGGAAGCGGTTTGTTAAATTAATTTCCCTAAAAAACCTTAAAATTACTTTCTTCTTCACTTCACTTTTGAAAAATTGTACTGCTAAACCCCGACGTTCTAGGAACATTACTGACAACAGAAGTTAAGGGATGAATTATGCTCTTCCTATCTCACGCTGCATCCAATATTCGGTCAACACAATCGCCCAGCAGTGTCGGTAATTCGAACCACAATGGATCGTTTTTGTACCACGTTTACTCTATTGGATAATGGGCATCCTCAGAGATACCATACCTGCTGTGGAGCAGAGTATCGACCCGAATGAGTACATCCGCCATCGGGCCCAACAATTGGGGTTGTGGCAATCCATTTATGGTAAAGGAAATTTTTGAGGAAGAATCTTAGTTTGCGGGCATTGCAGTCGAACAACCATCAAGCGCATTACACGAGACTTCCACTGATTCCGACTTTCACGTGAATTCAGCAATAAAGCTCATTTTTGGTTGAATGAAGCCATTGTTGAGACGCCGTTACATCCTCAAAATGTCACTGTTTGGTGAGTTCTATGGGCAGAAGGCATCATTGGTCCGTATTTCTTCAAAAAATGAAGCCGGCCATAATGTCATAGTCAATGGCGGAATGCTATAGAGCAATGACTAATAACCTTTTCGTGTCTGAGTGGAAGATGCTGATGTAGAGTTATTTAAAGTCGCTTGCTTTCGCAGATAAGCCCGAGACGTCTTTTTTCAGAGGACCTCCTGGAGATCAGCTGTAGCTCTTCTCCAGAGAAATATTTTTACTAGTTATAAGGATTAAAATATTGTTGAATAATACCATAATAAGTATGTAAACTTTTTGAATCAATAAATTCTAAAGACTTCTCAAAAAAAATTCTTAAAAATTCGCTTTTTTTAGCCCATTAACTGTATATACATAACCCCTTAAGAATTATACCATACACGTATATTACCCTCAAAGTTTCCTTCTGGTGCCAACAATTTAAAAATTTACTCCCTTTTATTTCATATGCATTGCCATTACTAGAATTTTACAAGAAACGACAACTAAAATTTTGAATTTCAAAGGTATTTCATTTTTAAAGGAAAAAATTTCGAACGAAAATGGTTTTAGTATATCGGCTTAGTGTTATCGGTTTATTGGATTTCTTATCAATTTGAATATTCCAGCTATAATGTAAAATTTGGCCAAGTGGATTCGGTTTTTATATAAATATCAATTGTGTTTGTGTGGATTCATAATACATATACATACATACATATGTACATAGGTACATATGTATATGGTTAGCTTTGGCAAAACTGCTATTGCACTTGCGTAAAAACGACATCTCACTTGCATCGACCACAATGGCATCTTGCAGCAGCAAAACCAACAACAACAACAACAAAGAGTTGATGATGATGATGCGCGCATACATATACATATTAATCGCAGTAACAATGTACCCGTATTTATGCCGCCAGCGTGTTGCAAGTATTTTAGCCTTTTTTGGTTCGAAGTCTGAATCTTCTGCTGCGTACTCGTAGCTTTGTTGCTACTGATGATGTTGGCCAGCGGTGCTACTGCAGCATCTGTAGTGTTGCTGTTTTGCGGTTTACACAAAAAGTGAAAGGATTTTTATTTTATTGCCGAATTTCGTTATTTTAATGTTTCAGGTTTTTGAATTAATTTACAGACATTTTACAATTGCAATGCTGATTTTGTAGCAAATCATTAAGTTTTATTGTATCGCAACTCACGTATGTATACGTGTATACTCGTACGAGTATACCTATGTACGAATGCATACCTGCGTGCCCATACGCATGTACATATTTATATAAAATTAATGTAAACGTAGCTACATACATATATTCTTATTGTAATGATCATCCTTGGATGTATGCAGCTGCGAATGCCATAAATGAAACGAAACTAAAGTTGAATGTAATATCGGCTAATTTGTGGCGTCTAGAGCAGCGACGGGCATAACCTGCGATAAAAAAATAAAAAAAGAATATTGCAAAATATTACGTGAAAAATAGTAATGTCAGCCTCATTGAGTTGTTTCAAACTCGTTCCGTTCCACTTATGACTATCATTAATTTTTTATGCACAATTCTTGAGTACAATTGACGCAATGGAGTGCAGTCCGTAGAGATGCGTATGACTGACGTCACTGGCACAAAAAAATAATCAGTAAACAAAGCCGTAGTCAGCATATTAGCATGAAGGAACACGAGGCTTGGACTGGTAAGCCGTTCCTTATCTAAGGGAAAATAAAATAGAATGGATAAACTTAATACGTAAAACCTTTTTGAGGACTTCTTCCTCTTCCTCTGCTTCCACCACTGCATCGAACACTTTCACAGCTGGAGTATTTTAATCCGATCGGACCATGTGACCTAGACAGCGTAGCTTTGTATTCGCCGTTACTAATGCATCGATCTTACGCCAAACATTTCTCTCATAATTGCCATCGTCCATGCCTCAGCACCAAATAGTAGGACGGGAGTGATTAGCGACATGCAGAGTTTGGTCTCTATTCCTCGAGAGAGAACTAGGAAGAGTGATACTGCGTTGGATTTCCAGACTGACATTGTTGTTATTATTAAAATTATGACTGTCAACAGTGCCGTGGGAGCCGAATCGCGAATGCTATGTACGAGTTACAGAGTTTTCTTGGGTTATGTACATACTATCGCCGATTCGTTCCGAATTTCGTTAGCGTTTCTAATTGCCTTCATGAGCTCAGCAGGAAAAACAAAGCTTCAAGTGAAAACAGAAGCAAGAGGAATCCTTCCAAGCACTAAAGGAATGACTATGCATTGCGCCTATGTGAGCGTACCCGATTTCCGGTGCAACATTTACTCTGAATACGGATGCTAGTGGATATGCATAAAGTATGCCTCCTACTTTCATAGGTAATTGATGGGCAGGAGAAGAAAGTTGCCTACTAAAGCCTATCTATTGGAAAGCCGGAGCAGAACTATTGCGTAACTTGGAGAACTACTAGCGTTGGTGAATGGTCAGGTGATATTTCGTCTTGTCCTCATTCACTACCAGATCCGTACGCTTCGCACACGATAAGGAATCACCTTGTCTGAAACCTCGTATAAGTTTTTCGGGTATACCAAATTCAGCCATAGCGGCGTAGAGACAACTCCTATTCATGGTGTAGAAGGCGGCTTTAAAATCGACGAAGAGGTGGTGTGTGTCGATCCTCTTTTCACGGGTCTTTTCCGAGATTTGGCGCATGGTGAATATCTGGTTAATAGTTGACTTACAAGGTCTAAAGCCACACTGATAAGATCCAATCGGTATGTTGACGGCGAGCATTAGTCTTTCACACAATACGCTCGACAGGACCTTATAGGCGATATTAAGGAGGCTTATCCTACGATAATTGGCGCAGACTGTGGGGTACCCTTTTTTATGGATTGGGCAGAGCACACTTAAATTCCAATCGTCGGGCATGCCATATTCTGCAAAGTAGCAGATGCATGTACCTTGTCAGCTCTTCACCGCCATGTTTGAATAGTTCTGCCGGTAGGCCGTCAGCTCCAGCCGTTTGGTTGTTTTTTAAGCGGGCGATTGCTATTCGAACTTCTTCATGGTCAGGTAATGGAACGTCTTTTAAATCGTCATCGATTGGGTTTTCAGGTTCACCATCTCCGGATACACCTAATTAGCATTTAATATTATCTAATGTGGATATCTTTCTTTTTTTAACATTGTTTTATACTTTTCATAAACATGAACTGGTATATTAACTTTGATCCGACGTATGTAACGACTAGAAGGATAAGAGATAGACCCATCAAAATTTATAGCGATATGGTCAGATCATGTCTGTCTGTCCATTACTCTGTTTGTCTCACTTTCAGTTTCAGAACTTGATCACAGCCTCCACAGATTGCGAAGCTGATATGGATACCAGCCTATGGCCCAATGTATTACCGCCAAAAGGATTCCCTTACCTTCTAAAATATCGCAACCATTTAATATGTCTAATAAATGCTGAGTTACAGATGTGATATTCGATAGACTATTCTCCCTTCACTAATTTTAGGCTTAGGATCAGCTGTGCCCCCTGCTAGAAATACATCAAGACATAATATAACATACATAAATTGCAAGAGAGAAAAAAGTCGGTTAGCAAACGACCATAACTCCACGAATGGACAGTGACAGCCTCCAACAAAAATCGCTACAGACAGTACTTTTTTTGTTTGATGATAGCCTCTCGTCAATTATTTTTGGATTCTCGGGGCACCAAATACGATACTTTTTCTTAGTTACGTAACCCAGGAGTGAGAAATATGACTCGTCACTGAAGAAAATTTTATTCGAAAAATCACCGTCCACTATTTGTTGCTCAAACACCCATTCGACGTATGTACGGTATTTTGAAAATACAGTTGGCTTCAGTTGGTATGTGAGCTGGACTGTGGATTATGGATGTACCATCGATATAAGTCCAAGTGCAAAATACGCTCTTACCTCTTAAAATACAATCACAATCACTTTCAGTCGCGATATTTGAGGTGGAACGAGCAAAACGATGTTGTACAGGCTTTAAAATATATGTAACCGATCCAGTCTCTTCAAATTTCTTTAAAATTTTACCAATCGCTTGAGCAGTTAGGCGCCAAAATCTCTTAAAACACGAAACGTGGGCACATTAGAATTACCAGTTTTATAGTAGATTTTAATAATTTCAACTCGTTGTGCGGTTTTTAAGCGATCCGTTTTCATGAAAGCCTATCTTTTAACTAAAACAAAATATGTTTGGTTTGACAGTCAAGTTTCTCAAATGTCAAAATACAACCCTGTACTTTTGAACCCGCAATTATATTTACGATTTCAGAAAAATAATATGTTAATAATATTTTTAAGAATTGAAGTATGGTGGATTTAAGAAAAGAACCAAACTGTTTCTTCTTCCTTTAGTTTTTACTGCTTTAGTAAGTTATTATGCATTTACCGTTTTCACTTCTTGCTTTACTGTGCCCAAGATTTTATTTATTCAGTTAATAAGCGTTGTAAAAGATGAAACTGCAATAAGACCTTATCTTAATAGAAACATTATTTAAAAAAAAAGATTTCTCTTGGTAAGCTATGCACGTATGTATGTATACTCCTAATAAGACGATGATAATTCAGTTTTTAAATTTTTTGTTCAATGTTTCAAAGTTATTAAGTTCCTTAAGATAAGCGCTAAATTGACGTCTTAATAGATAAAGTCATTTCCCTATCTAAATTTTTGTAAATGTGATACAAATATTAGTATTTATAAATATTTACACAAATGAATTTATTAATTTTATATGCACTTGTAATCCTTCAATCTGTTGCAATAAAACTATTTTTCTTGGAAGTACACGATGGATTTGAAAACTTAACAGAATCAAAATCAAAAGATTACGCGAACGGAACGTGCATGCACGGATAAAATTATACTGTTACATGGTTTTTCATCCTGCCAAAATGGCAACGGTAAATGCAACACTCGTATCTGTTGGTCATCAATTTCGTCATTTTAGTTTCGGCACAATTGATTACACCGTTTTCGTTGTGCTGCTAAGTATTTCACTACTGATTGGCATTTATTTCGGATTTTTCGGTCATGGCGCGGATAATACCGAAGAATATTTGCTTGGTGGTAAACGAATGAAAACAATTCCCATAGCGATTTCGCTTGTGGCAAGGTCAGTGTGCGGAGTGGTATTTTTTTTTTTTAACGAAATGTAAATTATAAAGGGTGATTTTGTAGACATGTGGTTTTCAAAAAGAAAGAAACGCATGTGATGGGCAATAATTTTAGTTTATTATAAAGATAACGGTTGACATTATCTTTTAAAAATGATTTCGGGCAAGTGAATGCGCCACGGTTGGCTCAAGAGACACAATTTTCGACCACTTTTTGAAACAATTGGAGCCGCATGTCAGCAATAATGCTCTGAAAATTCTCTTCCAATACGTCAACTGCATCGGATTTATCAACGCAGACAAGCGACTTTACTAAGAACTCGAACGCACGATCTTGAAGGCCCACGACGCGAGATAATACGCTTACCAAAAGTTTCCTTCACTGAATTGATTGTATCGTTGGCTGTATGGTGTGTATTGCCGTCTTGTTGGAATCAAAGTTCGTCAACATCAAGATCCTCCAACTCAGGCATTAATCTTAGCCATAAATGTACACTGTGGCCGGCCTCATATTTTAAGAAATAGGTATGAATCAGTGATTCCTTCTGCTCATCGAGCACACCAAAAAGTGACTTTTTGAGGATGTAACGGTAGCCGAGTTGTTAGCATTGCGTACTGTCATTTGGAAGGCCTGAGTTCAAATTTTGGTACGACCAACATCCAAAGGTTATAGAAAATTAATTTAAATAAAATATTAAGTTAAATATTCTAATTGCGGTCGCACCTCCGAGTGTATATATGACATTAAATTAAAGCTGCTCATAAAAAAACCATCAACAAGTCGGAGGCGGCTTAGTACTATAAACTGTAGGTCTCACCATTTATTGGAAAAATATCAGGATGCAAAACCAAATATTGGAGGAAGAGCTCGGCCGAAAATCGCTTCAGAGGTTACAAAGCGCCAATTATATAACGGTGTCTCAACAATGGCTTGTAGATTAGCATCACTCCAAATGCGAAATTTTTGTTTATTAACGCATCCATTGAATCAAAAGTGAACTTAATCACTGAGAAAAACTTTCTCGTGGCAATTGGGAAGATGTTCTTTTTGCCCATTCACTGAACGAGCGGCTTTAATTTTTGCTCGAGTTGGATTTTGTAAGCCCGCAAACCTACATATAAACCTCGTACGTCCCCGAAATCTTCCATAAAGTGATGGACATTATATGCATTATCCACTAGAGTAAACGTCGTGTGACGCCGACTCGTAGTTGCTCGAATTACCTACTCTGTTGGGGGATTATGTCGACCGTATAACGGAGTAAGTTTGTTCATTATAAAATGGCAAACCAAACTAAGTATAAATCAAGTAACAGTTGTCAAAAAGACCAACTCCGAAAGAAGTATTGCCTCATTGAACACCACACGTCTAAAAAAAACACCCTTTATATGTAAATAATGGTAATTTCACTTTCTCTTATACCTTTACTCTTAATCGTTAGTCAATTATCGGCGGCTGCGATGATGACAATTCCAGCTGAAATGTATTCCTTCGGTATAAGTTGGTTTTTCAGTATTGCTTCGATGGCGCTGATAACACCGGTGCTGTGTTGGGTCATAATTCCGGTGTTTTACAATAATAATATTTCAAATTGCTATGAGGTATGTTTAAAAATTTAAATAGCATCTATTACAGTTAATTAAGGTTCGAAAAACATGAATTTTAAGATAATAGATTTTTATCAAAGAACTTCACGTATTTTTGAAAAATCGTTTTTAGTTTTTTCCTTTGAAAAGACATGGGATAAAAATGGACTCTATTATAGAATTTAACTGACGCATGATGGTGCGAAATATTAAAAAACCATTCAAGAAGCCTAAAACATATGTAGATTGTATCTATTTCTAACTGAAATAATTACCTATAGAGCTGGTTTAAACATCTGGATTGCTCGACAGCCTTATTTTGGGAGGTGCCGGTGGCCAGCTGGTTATTGTCCCCAGAATAACATCAGGCCGTTCAAGAAGATGCGATGGACGGAACAAGGACGAAAAAGAATAGGCCCTTGGGCTTTTATTACAAAGGCCATGTAAATGATCGCAAATTTTGTGTCAATTGCGTGATGGGTGGGAGACTCCGTCGCTAGGTTCTGTCATTCACCTCTATGGATGGACGTCTATCCACAATCCGCATTCATGTGCAGTTCTTCTACATATAAAAAAGGGAGGATGATGTCGACATGGACACATCGGAAACTCCTAACGTTTCGCCGCCGAAGAACCAATTGGTATTCGATAATTTCGAAAGAATAACTGTTACGATGAGGAATGCCGTTCCGCAGAGGAGAGAATAACACTGCCTATTTTGCGAAATGCGATCGAACGGAACGCGAACAGTATTTGAATGATGGAAGTTGAAGAGGGAAACATGATGTATTTGCAAAGGTAAAATATAAGTTGAAATCCCTGAGTACGTAGAACTTGAAAACCTGGCTGACAAAGTTAATGCGAAAAAGTTCTATAAAGAGATGCAAAGACTTACTGAAGGTTTCAAGACCGGAGCATATTCATGTAGGAACGAGAAAGACAATCTAATGACCGATATTCAAAGCGTACTGAGTTCATGGAGGGAACACTCCTCCAGTCTGCTTAATTGCAGTGATGAAGAAATCACAGAAGACGCCAAACCCGAACCACCAGTTGATGACGATGGTATAGACGTTCCATCAACCGACAATGATGAAGCTCGAAAAGTTATAGCAAGCCTGAAGAATAAAAAGCACCAGGGGCCGATGGATTCCCAACCTCGTACTAAAGCATGCCTGACGGATTAAAACTGCGTTTGCTTTACCCAAACCATAAGAAGGATGACCCCACTGTCTGTGCCGATTATTCTGCGGAATAAGACTTCTTAATATCGCATATAAGGTCCACCTTCAACGAACTGATCGTATCTTTTCAGTGTGGATGGTGAAGCACCATACACCAGATATTCACCATGCACTATATATATAACCGCTGAAGTGACTTTCGGCCAAACTCCTCCTCCAATTTGTGGTATGCGTTTTGATGTTTGAAAACAAATGGAGGGATCTACAATTTATTCTAAGCCGCCTCCGAACGGCCACTCGATTTTTATGAAAATTTAAAATATAAGTGAGAAAATGATTGGCACACACGAGAATGTGCTGCCCGGTATCATATATACGGCTATGCAAGCTGACGCTGACTAATACCAAATGTTCCACACAGAAGTGGGAAGGATCTCCCCGCTCGATACTGAACGAGGTTTCAAGGTGTCTTTTGATCGTGTGACTTCGTCAAAGTAATGTTAAAGAAACCAGTACAACCTGTAGAACTAAATAGAGGAGGTACAATCTTCTGTAAGAGCCTGAAACAGCTGGGGTATGCCGATAATATTGGCGGACAAACGCCAAACTCTAAAGTTCGCTCATTATTCCAGTTCTGCCGCATGGAACAGAAGTGTCGACGATGACAACAACCGATAAGCCGACTTTAAGAATTATCGCGAGAAAGATTTATGGTATTTTGCGCGTTGGTAGCAGCGAGTACCACAGACAATGTAACAATGATATGTAGGAGAGATACGGCTGACTTTGAAAATATTCCTTTTATTCAAAGAGGGCTGCCTGTTTAACTATTATTTTTAAAAATTTAGAGTTTTGCCTTCTATACTATTATTTTACCAATTTTAACATATGTATAAACATAATAAATAAAATTAATCTTTCCGATTTTTCAGTATTTGGAGTTACGTTTTAATCGGAGCACTCGGCATTTACTAACTTTTGCTTTCGTGTTTACAATATTTTTACTGCTGCCAGTTTACATATTTGTGCCCTCCTTAGCCTTTTCTCAAGGTACGTATGTATCGTCACTTGGAGTTTGAATAGCGCGACACTGCAGAGGTTAAAAACTTGACCTCTAGCGGCCGCACCAAAGCCATTTAGTAGGCTTATTGTGCTCCCCTGCTTATCCCAATTTTTTCTCGTTTAATAAATTATTTTAGTTTCTTCCACCCAGCCCACCCATCCGCATAAGGTTGTCATTTCTACCTTACATCTACTCGTTAGTACATCTACAAGAATGACGAGTTCTCTTTTGCCTAGCGTTAGCAAGGTTTTGGTCTGTCTGCATTCTACACTATCCCATAGTAGTCTAATGGTATGACCTGCGTTGGAGTTGTTCCAGGACCTTAAGTGTTTGATAAGGTTTCACTATTTTAAACAACACTTGGAGGCGATAAAAGGAAGCCGATGGAACATTCGAGTGACTTGAGACCAAACCAGTTGTCCATTTGGCGCCTTCCTTTTTCTTAAGAACTTTTATGAGCCCAGGGTCCCACTTAGGCAATTTCACCAAACTTTTATTTACAGGCACCTTTATGTTCGTGGAATGAGGAATAAGAGGACACAGGTAATAATTACTTGGGACCAGTTCTGGGCTGTAGGGTGGGTAATTCGAAATATCGAAGCCCACTTAATGCAGAGCAGCCAATTCGCCTCCATTCTTGACACCCATCTTGCGCTGAACTTAGTCATACCAAAATGATCGTGTAGGATTTTAAAAATGTTTGTATTGAATACTCTTTAGTCAAGCATCGTCGAGAACAAAGTTTTCAACCTTTTTGATTAGATCTGACGCGATCACCTCGGTGCTTCTTCGCGGCCTCGGGTCGTCTTTTTTGGTTTTCACGTACAAGAGTCGCCGTAAGCCAATAACGTCTCATTTTAATGGTCTCTTGGTAAAAAATTTTATAACTGCACGATATTCGTTTTTTCCATACTTCACTCCCGATTATGTTGCTTGGTTGAACATAGCTCAAAGACTAATTGTCTAACGACAATGAACCTTCGTATTTAAAATAATTATGAGTCACTGAACTCGTTACAATCCTAATGAGCTTAATCAACCCCCTACAACCCTCTCATACCGCGAACATAAAAACGCTCCCTCGTACCAACGCTAAACAGTTCTTGAAGCCTGAATACTGAACCGCTTAATATTTCCCTGCATAAAAGCTTAAATAACAGTTTTGTAAATTTCGAACTTCTTAATTCATTCTTCGATTTAACTATGATTTATAATGAATACCAGAAATGCAATTTCCTCAGTGGTCCTCGATTCTCGCTATACCCATGCAAGCAAAACAGTCGGTTCTATAATATTCCTTACCTTTCGAACTTAACCTTTCTTTACTTATTAAATATTAAACCTGTGTTTTATTTCCCCATAGTAACCGGTCTGAATATACATTTGATAAACGCATTTATTTGCTCGATCTGCGTTATTTATACAATGCTGGTAAGTAATATGAATTTTTCCTCAAGTAGTTTTAGTCTGATGTAGAGATTTTTCTCATAATTCCAACCGTAAAGGGCGGCATTAAAGCAGTGGTTTGGACTGATGTTGTGCAGGGAGGACTGATGATCGGCTCAGTGGCATTGGTATGCGTATTAGGAACTATAAAAGTTGGTGGAGTCGGTGAGGTATTGAATATAGCACGCAAGGGTGGTCGTTTGGATGTTAGGTATGATTTAATTATCTACTAAAAAGACGTTTAAATTTTTCTCTTTTGCATTTTTCAGTTTTTCTTTCGATGCCACTACCCGTGCCACCTTTTGGAACACCTCTATTAGCGGTTTCGTTTTGTGGACAGCCTATGTGGGTCTGAATCAGAGTTGTGTGCAACGTATTGTGGCTCTACCAACACTGGGTCATGTAAAACGTTCTCTCGGGATTTTCGGAACTGGTGTGATCATTATTATGTTATTTAATTGTTTTGTTGGTATAGGTAAGATATAAAGCATTTTTGAATTTTGAAATTTACTTTAATCACACTTCTTTCTATAAATTTCTCCTTTCCTAGCCATGTACGCTCTCTATCATGACTGCGATCCTATAACACTTGGTTATGTGCAAAAAGCCGATAAAATGATGCCGTTCTTTGTGGAGGATATTGCCGGTCATCTCATCGGTATGCCCGGCATTTTCATTTCCAGCGTTTTTAGTGCGGCCTTAAGTACAATGTCGGCTAACTTGAATGCTCTAGCGGGTATAGTTTACTTAGATTATATCAAACCACATATAAAACATACCGAAAGAAAAGCAAATTATATTATGCGTGGTTTTATATGTGCATGTGGTGTGTATAGCATTGTTGGTGGCTTGATAGTAGAACAATTTTCCTCGATATTACAATTAATGTATTCAATTGGCGGTGTGACGATGGGCGCGGTGTTTGGTGTTTATGTGTTGGGCATGTTGGTGCCACGAGTTCATGGAAGAGTAAGTTGAATTCGTAAAATTCGTCTACCGGGTTTTCCAATAAGAGGTGTTATTTTCATATTCAAAGGAAAATGGCATTTTTTGAGATACATGATCGGATGTTTATTTCAACGTAAAAATCAGAAGTTATGCCATTAATAATGGCCAAATGGTCGCCACAGCTATACTTACAGGGTCGCATAGTTTTCATAAAATTTTCCATTACCAAAACGCAAAGTGGCTGCTGTATGCCTTCAATAGTTTCACGAATTCCATCTTTGAGGTCTTGAATCGACGCTGGCCTGTTGTCGAAGACCTTATCTTTCACGGGAAAGAAGTCGCATGGTGTTAAATAAAAAAATAACGTTGGTCAATTGCGTTCATATCTTCGAGAGATAACACGGTCCGGAAACTTTTCCCTTAAAAGATCGATGATCTCGTTGCTTGTGTGGCACGTAGCGCCGTCTTGTTGAAAGTAAACGTTGTCCAGATCAATACCATTCAATTCTGGTCATCGAATAGCATTAATCATCACTCGATAGCGCAATCCATTCATCGTAACTGTAGCTCCATACACATTTTCGCAAGGTCCAATTACCCCGCCGTACCATAAACCGCACCAAACAGTCACACGTTGATGATGGAAAGGCTTTTCAATACTAAATCTAGGATTTTCCGAGCCCCAGATACAACAGTTTTGCTAGATGACGAAGTTATAGAGATGCAAATGGGCCTCTTGAGTAAAGATGATTTTTTCATAAAATTCCGGATCATTTTCAAGCATGTCAAGGACCCAATCAGCAATGACCCGACTTTGTTGATGTTCGGTCGCCTTGAGTTCTTAAGTTAACTGAACTTTATAAGCCTTAAGACCCAAGTTTTTATGCAAAATGCGTTGTGATGACGTTTGTGAGATGAACAATTTCAAAGAACGACGAGGAATGGGCAAAACTGGATTTTCTTCAACACTTTGGGCTACAGCAGCAATATTCTCAGTTATGCTTAAGCGACGTGTACGTGTTTTATTCTTCACATTACTAACTTGCCCCAACAGCTTCATTTTTTCCACCAATTTCGGTATTGTGATCCGACAAGGTGCTTCACGACAACTGAACAATATTTTAGCTTTACGAACCGTCTTTGTCAGATTTTCACAATTTTTATAGTGAATTTTAAGAATATCAATGCGTTGTTGCAGCGTCTATCGTTCCATTTTTCTTAGTGGCGTAGATTTTACAGGTCAAATATCAGAAAAGGCTATTCAAAGCAACACCTCTTATTGGAAAACCCCTTATTAAATATTAATCGATTTCTTGTTTACTTTAGGCTGCACTCTGGTCCGTAATCGCAAGTATGATATCAATGTTGGTAATTATTGGTGGTGCACAGAACCGGCTTCACTACACGTCACTACCTTCTTCGATAGAAAATTGCTCACAAGAAAGTATAAATAATGCAATTTTCTCAAATTCATCTTCAACACTTGGCGACCTCTCCAACACAGCTGAAAGTAAAAGTTTATGTTTATTTGATTTATCTTTCAATTGGTACGTGACTGTCGGCTGTTTAATTGTCTTCCTTGTCGCTATACTTCTTAGTTATATACTACCAGCAGAGAAAGATTACAAATTAAATATGAAACTTTTGTCACCTGTGCTACATCCATTTCTTAATTATAATATAGTGGATACGGATGAATTACCAGAGCTTAAGACAGTTAAGGAGTTTTAATTAAGCACTTTGTCAATTTATATTTTTTATAATGATAATAAAAGTTGATAAATTCCAAAGATAAACACGTCTAATTTAATGTGAAAATTTAACAAATAACTAAGACTTCCAATATAATAATACCTCGCGAAAGCAAACTTCTTCTTCTTTTCCTTGATTGGCGTAAACACCGCTTAGGCGATTATAGCCGAGTTAACAACAGTGCGCCATACCTTCCTTCTATTCACTATTTGGTGCCAATTGGAAATACCAAGCGTAGACATTTCCTTCTCCAACTGGTCTTTTCAATTGTTAATTTAGGCACCTCATTACCTGTGTTCCAAATTTCAAGTAAATCGAACATTAAATAAGATTTTAACGGAATTTGATTTTTCTGACGGGTGGTAACTCTTTCAACAACCCAAACTTCACAGGAATATTCATTAGGCTTCAATCGGTCAATAGTTACGGAGTATATAGGCGGCATAAATGCACACATACATACATACTCTTTTATAAACAAATATAGATAAAACGTTATGATTGTTAAGGCCAATGATATCGTTATCATCAACATACATTAGACTCTTGTATATTCCCGTAGAATATTGTACGCTTCGCTATTTAGTTCTGCAGCTAGTCCAGGCGGGCTACTTTCAGTAAATTATGAAAGATGCTAAGATGACTTAGCATTTTAGCTTTTCATATAAAAAATTATAAAACACATACAACACACATGTGCTCGTTATTTCAGATTTAGCAAAATAAACATCAACCAAAAGGTCTTACCAGTGCATTAAGAGAGGTGTTAATCTTAAGCCCTCTGTCAAAATTTTGATAAATATCACTTATTATCATTTTATCGCTTATCACAATTTGCGAAATGTAAATAGTAATCATTTATATACATATTTATGTGCAATTGAAGAAAAAATTTGGTTTTTAAGATAAATTTCGCGAACGTGACATCAGCATAAAATGTTATAGTATCAAACCAGGAGCTCCTCCTCCAATGTGTAGTATGTGTCTTGATGTTTTCCTAACATACACGTATGGAGGCACCTACAGCTTATTTAAGCCTCCTACGAACGGTTGATAGATTTTTATAAGAAACTGTAATTTCATATCAGAAATACCCTCGCAGAGCTCGACATTCCCTCAGAGGGACAACCGGAAATTGAAAAATTAATTTTCTATAATATTGTCCTCCAGATTGGCAGTACGCAATGCTAACCACACGGCTATTTAATGAAATTTACATGTACTCGTAAGTACCCGGAATTTGCCTTTTTTCTGATAGGAAAAATTGTAGTTCCTGATGCAAAAATATTCAAACAAAATTTTGAGCTCTAATACATAATAGTCAACTGATATCCTTAGAGACATTTAAATTGACTTATAATTTGATAATTAGCCAAAATTATGACATAAAATTGATATTCATAATCAAGTTAGAGCCCATCTCTTACTTACTTAGAGCCGACACTAACTAAAGGTGTACTCAGGCGCGATCGAAGGTTTGGCGGTTCAAACTCACACCGAAATTATTGCGAAATATTTTATGAAATATCACTCGAATCACTATCTTGTTGTAGTGAAGATGCGCACCTGCATTAGTGTATTAAAGAGCGCTCGACAACAAACAACATGAAGGTTCGACGCCAAAAACTGCCGCTACTCGACTTTCACACCTGTTTTCTGGGAGCATGCATCAGCACCCCATATATGGGAACTGTTTTCGACAGTGCCACAAAAAGAGCTGATGCAAAATTTCATATAATTCGTTGTTATTGCTGTAAACTGGCAAGTGTAACTCCGTTTAGGAGCAGGTAAGTTATTGAGGTCATCTAAAGAGAGATCCAGGAAACGAGCTGTTTCGACGGGTTCGGACCAGAGAACAAGTGGCTTAGATTAGTTGGTTTTAAGGGGCATGCAGAGAGATGGCTAATGTCATGCGGAGACCATTGCATGAATGACATACGTTGGTTATGGCGGGGTCAGGTCTGGATAGCTTGGAATTTAGTCGACTACAGTATCCAGATCAGTCGGTATTACTCGAGATTCTAGAGGCAGCTCGTGCTCTTCGTCTGCAGTGGGCGGTGGTTTAACTACGAGAACGCTATCCACTGGAAGTATTTTAAGGATGTTAACGGACTCTTAATAATGTTGTTTAAACCCTCCGGGGAACCAGCAGTTCTTATACGTGGTGCTGAATGCAATCCTTATAATCGAGTACTCCTTTCCTCATGTGCCCAGATGGTGGTTCGGCTTCTGGTAAGTGTCTGTTGGGGTGCTCCCGATGGAAGCAACCCAGCAGATATTTATTGCCCAACATAGCATTATGCTATAAAAATGGTGAAAACCCCGCAGAGACGGTTCGTAAACTAAAACATGTAAAACGGAGCTGTTGTGACAAGTTAGTGATGTGAAGAATAAAACACGTGCAAGTCCCTCAAAAACAAGTGTTGTCCATTCCTCGCCGTTATTTGAAATTATTCATTCGACAAACGTCATTACACCGTATTTTGCATAAAAACTTGGGTCTTAAGGCTTATAAAGTTCAGTTAACTTAAGAACTCAAGTCGGCCGATCATCAACAACGTCCTGTATTTGCTGATTAGATCCTTGAAATGCTTGAAAATTATCCAGAATATCATAGAAAAACCATCATGACTAATGAAGCTCATTTCCACCTCGATGGCTACGTCAATAAGCAAAACCGTCATGTCTGGGGTCAGAAAATTCTAGATTTATTGTTTAAAAGCCTCTCCCTCCTCAACGTGTAACTGTTTGGTGTGATTTAAGGTCCGGCGGAGTCATTGGATCTCACTTTTTCGAAAATTAATTGATTGCGCTAGCGATAAATGATAAATTATTTTATTTTTACCGGCATTGGATGGTATTGATCTGGACAACGTTTACTTTCAATAAGACGGTGCTACGTGCCACATAAGCAAGAAAACCATCGATCTTTTAAGCGAAAAGTTTCCGGACCATGTTATCTCTCAAAGAGGTGATCTCAATTGGCCACCAATATCTTCTGATTTAACACCTTGCGACCTCTTCCTTTGGAGCCACGTTAAAGATAAGGTCTACGCCAATATGCCAACGTCAACTCAAAACCTCTTGTAAGCGTAGTCATGACGGCCATTCGGCTGATATTGTTTTCCATTATTAATGGCATATATTTCTCATAACATTGAAATAAACGTCCAATCCAATGAATAAATATTCATCTCAAAAATTTTCTTAAAATATCAAAATGATACCCTTTATTGGAAAACCCTGTACATATTTTGCAATGCTCGCCCGCGGTAGCCGAGTGGTTAGCATCGCGTGCTGCCATTCGGAAGGACAATTTAATTTAAATAAAACAAAAAAAACTAAGTTAAATTATCTAATTGCGGTTACCTCTCGCCAGGAATGTTAACTCCGAGTGTATTTTTGTCATGAAATAAAAGCTCCGCATAAAAATCCAGTAGCCGTTCGGAGGCGGCTTAGTATAAACTATAGGTCCCTCCATTTGTTGGAAAACATCAAGATACATACTACTACTACTACACATTGGAGGATGAGCTCGGTGGAAAATATAAGTATAAAATTTTTTATAGCATATTTAGCATTAATTAACTTCCACTGATACTAATATAATATAAAATAATATATAATCTCTCACGCTAATTTTATTGCACCACGAATCAATCAAGTATATATAGAATATTAACAACAGAATACGTTGTGCAAATGAAAATTGAACTCATTTATCTCTTGCAAAGTCAAATAACTCATAAATGGCTCCGAAATTTTGAATTTTTTAAACACACATTCATTCACATTTACATATTTACACGAATACAAAGGAGTTCCTGAATTGCAAATTAAGAATATTTATATGTACCTGTATGTATGTACAACAAACGTGTGTAATTTTAATGCTTATGAAAATACGTAAGGTTATCTCTAGTTATTAACTAAGTAGCATTTTAGCACGCACTTGATTTATAATTACCAACCAAAAAAAAATCTCGTTTTCATTTGCTTACTTATTTACTGGAGCCTTAAGATTCCGATAAGAATTCATTTCAAAGAGATAAGCCACAAATGCAGAAAGTATTTAAGGAAGCTCCACCCACCCGTTGACTCTATGTTCAAATTAAGCCAAATTGGTTAGCACGTGAATTTTTCCCTTGAAGTAAATTATCCTGCATAACGCCATAAATTGTAATTAATCCGTAGGAATGTAAACGCGCGCCGTTAAATTAAACTTTTGCGCGTGTGTAGTATGCTTAACGGATTTAAGCAATCGATTGTGTTTGGTGTTGTCCAATTTATTTATGTATTATAAGTGTATTTAAAACAAAAAAAGAAACAAATAAAATAAAATTAAAATGTCCACCGCTACAACAACCGGCACCGAGATAACAGAGAGTATGGTATCAACAACGGCTGCGTCTTCGCTGGCAGGACGAACTTTCATTTTCGGCACAGCTGATTATACTGTCTTCATTTTAATGTTGGCCGCCTCCGCTGGTGTTGGTGTATACTTTGGATTTTTTTCCAAATCTAAAAACACCACAGACGAATTTCTAATGGGTGGCAAACGCATGAAAACCATACCGATTGCCATATCCTTAGTAGCAAGGTTAGTTTCACAAGCGGTGTAGTGAAAATATCTAAAAATATTTGGCAAGGTTTTTAAGATAACAAAAATTGCAAGACTAAAATATTATTTGAAAAAATAATCCAAATTTGGAGGACTTTCGTCTCCAAAAAAGATAAAAAAAAAAATTTATGTAAAAAGCTTAACATTTTTAATACTCGTAACTTTGATACCAAAAGTACAACTAAAACTTTCGTAGATAGGTCGCGTGTTTTGTGTTTACACTGTGATTTATTACTGTATCAAGTGTTTTTTCTTTTTCTTTTTTTCAAAGTAAATGAATGCTGGAATCGTAATTAATTATTTATTATAATATAAAGGTCTAAGTGGTTTTTAAGAAGAAATAAAACGCATATAATTTAATGCTATGGCCATGAATTTAGCTTTGTTATAAAGATAAGGGTTTGCCATTTTGTTCTAAAACTGATAGCGGCAAAATAATCGCATCGTATCATCGTACACGTATGTCAGCAATTACACGCCGAATATTCTTCTCCAAGGCGTCAATCGTCTCGCACTTATCTGTGTAGACAAACGACTTCACATCATCCCCCAAAAAATAGTCCAGCGTTGTTAAATCGCATGCCACACAACGACAGGCCCCCGATGCATTGATAAGGCGCTCAACAAAAGTTTTCTTCAAAAAAGTTGATTGCTTCGTTGGCAGTGCGGCATGTCTGGTTAGAACGAAAGTTCGCCCACATCAACATACTTAATTTTTCCAGAAATTTGTTTATTAACCATTCAACTAAAAGTGAGCTTTATCGCTGAACAAAAGTTCCTCCTCCTTTTGGGCCCAAGAAACTTGCGACGCGCTTGATGTTCGTTCGGCTTTAATTCTCGCATAGTTGGATTTCAAACCAAGATTCTTCCTCAAAAATTTTGAGCCAAAATCTTCTTTAAAGTGAATGGACACAGTTCCAATTGTTGTCGTCCGGGTCTTCTTCGATACTCTGTAATAGCGTACTGTACGACGTCTCAGAGGAATCGCATTATCTACTAAAGTAAAGGCGGTTCGAAACTGATCCATGGTTGTTCGAATTACTGACTCTGCTGGGCGATTATGTGGACCGAATATTAGACATAGCGTGCGATGCGTATAGAGAACCTAACCATTATTTGGCAATAAATTTGCACGATTTGCGAACGTTATTCCGGAGTAAATATGCTCATTATAAAATGAAAAACTCAACAGAGTATATATAAATTAACAGCTGTCAAAAGACTAACTCCAAGAAGAATATTGCCTCAGTTAAAACCACACATCTAAAAAAGCAATAATATTAACATAAATAAACCGCTCCAAATCCATCACTCATTACCAACACATTATCATTGTAATGATATGATAATGATGATTAGGGATTTTGATTCAATAAAAATAGTAATAGTAATAGCAAATAAACTTTTTTTCAATGTATTCAACTAATTTAAAAATTAGTAATAATAAAATCGATTTATTTTGCATTGTAGACCAGTGATCACAGGATCTCATCTCAAAAGTATTCCCTTAAACATGTCCTGATTTGTTTTGTGAGTTTTTTCTTGTATGTTCAACCAATGAATAAACTCGGAAGGGCGAATTAAATTTGTATATGCTGACGAAGGAAAATATCTAATAATATAATTGTCGCTTTGTAACCGCTTAAGCCGATTTCCTGCCGAGCACCTCCTCCAATTTGTGGTTTTGCGTCTTGATGTTTTTCCAACAAATGAAGGGACCTACAGTTTATACTAAGCCGCCTCCGAACGGCTGATGGATTTTTATGAGGAGCTTTTATTTCATTTCATAAATACATTCGGAGAGGTTGACATTCCCTGCCGAGTGGCGATCGCAATTAAAAAATTAACCTAATTTTTTATTTAAATTAATTTTCAATAACTTTTGAATGTTGATCGTACCAGAATTTGAAGTCTGGCCTTCCGAATGGCAGTACGCAATGCTAACCACTCGGCCACCGCGCCCGCCCGACTAAGGAAAATAATACTAGGAATACTTGGAAAAGACATGTGATAAGGGGATCGGCTTACGTCACACCACGAAAGGAAGCCGCCTCTACGTCATATTTATGCATTTGGTATCCCCGCAAAACCTATACAGCTGTGTAAACTGACGTTAAGCCGAGACGTTCGATACCAAACGAGATTTCAGACAAGGTATCTGATTAATCGGCGTTGGGAATTTTCGAGAGAAAGGTTTTGCGTAAGATTTATCGAACTTTGCGTATTGGCAACAGTGAATACCGCAGCCGATGGAACGATGAGCTGTATGAGATATATGGGGAAATTTGCATAGTTCCACGAATCAAGAGATAGTGGCTACGCTTGCCAGAATACTCCAGCCGCCGGAGGAAGCAGAGGAAGAGGAACACCTCCCCTCTGTTAGAAAGATCGGATGGAGGAAAAGTTGGCTGTACTTGGTATTTCCAATTGGTTTCAAAAAGAAAGAATGAAAGAATGGCGCACTGTTTTTAACTCGGCTATATTCGCATAAGCGATGTATACGCTAGTAAGGAAGAAGAAAATTTATCTAATCCTTTAACAGTCCGCATGTTTTAGCTGAAATTCAGCTTTAGGATAATAAAGCAAAGCTTCTCAATTTGTTGCAAAATTAGTTATATTTTTGTTTTTCAATTAATTACTTTCAGTCAACTGTCCGCCTTATCTATAACAGCAGTTCCAGCCGAGAGTTATGCATTTGGATCCAATCAAATCTTTATTGTGGCTTCCATGATTTTGGTGGGTCCTTTGCTGTGCTACATTATTACGCCAGTTTTCTATGAAAACAATATCTCCAATTGTTATGAGGTGAGAAAATGCTAAATTCAATTATACAAAAAATAACAATTACATTGAATTTTACAACAAGAATATTAATTCACTCGTTTAAGAAAATTTATAAAATAACTAATATTAATTTATGGACTTTTTCTAATAAAATATAGGTTTCAAGCTATTTTTTTGTTAAAAAATATATTTAATTGGAATACCGTTATTATCATTATTTATTCAAAATCTTAATTTTCTTATTTGTTACGAATACAACATGTTTAAATCGATTCGTCTCAAAGTTTGATATAAGTACAATACATACATAAAAAGATTTTTCCAATAGGAGGTGTTATTTTGTATATCCGGTAGATGTCATTGCTGAAGCTGTAATATTTTGAGAAGTAAAAACTACGTCAGTATTAAAAGAGGTTGTTGTCGGTAGCGATCCGTGTTCACCGTTTCACCAGGTTTTAACAACTCGTAGTACACCACACTGCACTGGTCCCACCAAACACAGAGCATTGTCTTACGACCAAAGCGATTTGTCCTTGCAGTCGATGGGCCAGCTTCACCAGGGGAAAGCCATGATATTTTTCGCTTCGGGTTCTCAAAATAAATCCATTTTTCGTCCCCCGTGACAATTCGATGCAGAACAGATTTCCTTTCGAATCGTTGAAGCAGCATTTCACAAACGGGTTTTACATACTTCTGGATCTTTCCCATTGCTTTTAATCGTTGGTAAATTGCTCCTCGAGTCACATGTAGTGTTTCTGCCAATTTTTGTTGCGATTGGGTTGGATCAACATGCAATTCCTCGTCTTCGAACTTTTTCGCTGCACCAGGATGTTCATTGTCTGTCAAATCGAAATCTCCACTTTTAAATAGACGTAACCATATCTCACATGTTCTAATCACTGGAGCATGTTCACCATAAGTTTCTACCAGCTTCAGCTGCTTTTTTCTTTTGATGAAATAAGAAAAGCAACGAATACCGCAAATGCGATTTACTTGGAACGAAACTCGACGTATTCAAAGAGGTAAACAAATATGACGCTATTATTTTGGCGGAATGCGACTTGCGTATTTCTGTTAATGTCAATAGAAAAAAATTACATGCATGCCAAATCATAGAAATTTATACATATTGCTAGCGACACTAGTAAAACCGGCAACCTTCAACAAACACACCGGTATACTAAGCCGCCTCCGGACGGCTGATGGTTTTTTATGAGGAGCTTTTATTTCTTGTCAGAAATACTCTCGGGGGTCGCCGAGTGGCGACCGCAATCAGAAAATTTTGCTTAATTTTTTATTTAAATTAATTTTCCGTAACTTTTTGATTAAATTTATATATTATTTATAATAATATTCTTTAGGTTGATTTGTCAATATTGCGATTTCAGATCATTATCAGAAACTTAAATGTAGTCAAAAATAATTTTTTTATTTTCAGTATTTAGAAAAACGTTTCAATAAACGCACCCGTCAGCTGGTAACAATTACATTCATTTTAAACGCCTTTCTACTTTTACCTGTCGTAATTTTCATTCCCGCATTGGCTTTTTCCCAAGGTAATTACGATTATAATTATATAAGGGTATTTTTTAGACGTGTGGTCTTTCGGAGTTGGTCCCTTTGACAGCTGTTACTCGATTATAATCAGTTTAATTTGTCATATCTTAAATGAACAGATTTACTCCGCTATTCGGTTGACATAATCGCCTAGCAGAGTTGTTACTTCGAGCTACCATGGATCGGTTTCGCACCACCTTTACTCTAGTAGATAATGTCCATCCTCAGACACAGCGTGAAGTGCGCACCGAAGACGCTATTGCTACTGGAGCACAGTACAGAAAAAGACCCGAATGAGTTCATACGCCACCACGCTCAACAATTGAAGCTATTCCCTTCCACTTTGTGGAAGAAATCCAACTCGTGCATGAATTGAAGCCCAAAAACCATCAAACACGTCGCACGTTGGGCTCAACACGATATGGATATCTATCCCGATTTTCACAAGAAAATATTATTCTGCGATCAATAGCTGGCCATGATGTTATATGCTATAGACCTTGATTAATAAATTTTGCGTTCCTCAAATGAAGTATGTTGATGCGGTCGACTTTGGTTCTAACAAGATGATGTTTTATGTCATACTGCCAACGAAACAATCAATTTATTGAAGAAAACTTTTTGTTAGCAGGTTATCACGCATCGTGGACCTTTGGCATGGCCTCCAAGATCGGGTTATGTTAACTACCTTTTCCTACGCAGTTAAGCCCGCGACGATTGTGGGCTTGGAAGAAAATATTTGTGGAGTTATTGCTGACATACGGTCCCAATTATTACAAAAAGTAGTCAAAAATTAGGCTCTCGGCTGGAAATTGTTCGAGCCAACCACAACATACCGCTATCTTTATGTTAAAGCTAAATTCTTGCAAACCACATGTCTAAAGAAATCGCTCTCTACAATACAAGAATGATGGAAAATAATATAAGAATGAATTTCAATTACAGTAACTGGCCTCAATATACACATGGTCAATGCAATTGTTTGCTCAATATGTGCTTTCTACACAATGTTGGTAAGTAAATCCTTAAACCAGGAATTTTTAAATATTTTTATTAAATTTTCTCTGTTCTTAGGGTGGCATCAAAGCTGTTGTATGGACAGATGTACTACAAGGCGGAATAATGCTTTCATCTGTGATATTAGTGGGCATTTTGGGCACCATTAAAACAGGAGGCTTAAGTAAAGTGTTTGAGCATGCCTCAGAAGGTGGCCGTTTAGATATAAAGTAAGTATTCAGCTCAAGGGGTTTAAATGTGTTTATTTGGCCAAAAAAGAGTATATTTGAAAAAAAAAATTGATATAAAAAATAAAATATTTTATCCAAACTATTTATTGTCTTAAAAATATATGTAATTTTAAAAATGAATTTCTGAAATTTACAATGGAAAAATACATATCACCGGCATTGTGGCTTCATTTCCGGTGACCCATCGGGAAAAGTGCTGCGTTTGCATTGACAGTAGAACTCATGACAGGATCATCCAAAGTTAAAAAAAAAAACCAAAAACAAAGAGAAAATTGGGTTTTTAGCAGATTTTCCTCTCGAATAGTATCTCAACGACCTAAAATTTCAACAAGATCGGTTGAGTAGTTTTTGAGAGCTTCTCACAACCGACTCTGAATACACAATATCGGGGAAAACGCGCCACTTCCCAAGGCTGTATCTCCGAAATTTTTATTCGAATCGACTTGCAAAGTTTGGGATAAATTGTTGAATGTTGAAGAAATTAATAAGGCAATAAATTCTTGATTCTTTGAAGCTCTGAAAGCCATATATCCCCTTAACTGAATGTAATTTTCTTGAGTTCTCCTCTCCATAACAACTTGTTTATGGTTTTACTATAATACCAACTGTACTTCTGTGATCTGTGTGTCTTAACCAATAAATTTATTTCGTACATTTAATGAGTAGTAATGTTTAGTTAATACAAATTTTAAATTATCTCTAATCTGTTTACAGTTTCTCTCTTGATCCACGCATACGAATTACTTTCTGGAATGCACTCATTTGTGGCACGATGATGTGGACGGGCCATATTGGCCTAAATCAGAGTTGCGTTCAACGAATTGTTTCATTGCCATCATTGAAACACGCTCAAAGGTAAATATTATTTTAGAAAATATACAATAATAAAACTTAATTTTTAAAGTTTAATGACTAATCAATTGATTAATTACGCTCATTAATTAATTGACAATTGTCTCGCAATTCTTTGATAAAATAAAAATTTTTTGTATTTTAATTTAAACCATATGAATTTACGTATGTACGTGTATATGTAAAATATCTATTTGCAGAGCTCTTTGGCTAAGTAGTATTGGTTTTATCATCGTGATGACTCTGAATTGTTTTATTGGCATTGTGATGTACGCTTACTATCATAGCTGTGATCCGATTAAAGCAGGCGTAAGTTATTTTACATCAGATAACCATGTAAAAGGGTGTTTTCTTAGACATGTGGTTTTCAAGAAGGAATTAAACGCATATAAATAATAATAACGCAATGATTTCCAGGCGAGAGGCCCAATTTCCGACCACTTTTGCGGCAATTGAGATCGTATGTCACCAACAACTCGGCGAATGTTCTCTTCCAAGATGTCTATCATCTCGTGTAGACAAGCGACTTCACATAACCTCACAATGAATACTCCAGCGGTGTTAAATCACACAATCTTGGAGGCCACGCCACGGGCCCGCGATGCGAGATAATGCGCTCACCAGAAGTTTCCTTCAATAAATTGATTGTTTCGTTGACTGTATGGCATATAACGCCGTCTTGTTGGAACCAAAGGTTGTCCACATCAACACCCTCCAAATCAGGCGGGAAAAGGTCATTAATCATGGCTCTAGAGCGTTCCCCATTAACTGTTACAATATTGCCGGCTTCAATTTTAATTAAATATGGGCTACTGATTCCCCCATCTTATGGCGCACACCAAACGGTGACGTTTTGGGGATGTAACGGCTTCATGTGAATTATCATCATTCCAAACGAGTCAATTTTGTTTATTAATTTCCCCTTTCAACCAAACGTGTGCTTTATCCCTGAAGATAATTTTCTCGTGACATTCGAGATCACTGGCCATTTCATTTTTGGCCCATTCGCCGGACGTGCTAGGCGCTTGATGGTTGTTTGGCTTCAATTCTGGCAAGAATTGAATTTTATAAGCTCGCAAATCAAGATCCTTCCTAAAAATCTTGGTTGGACAAGGCTCCAATCATTGCGCGCGTTGGCAGATGGACTTATTCGGGAATTCTTCGATACTCTGTTCCACATCAGCAATAGTGTATTCGCTTGCACACCAAAGTAAACGTGGTGGGGCCATGTTTGCTGGAATTACCGACTTTGTCCACCGAATGGCGTAGCACGTGATGCGTTCCGCAAACCTGTCTATTAGACTGGTAATAAACGTTGCTCCGGTGTAAGAATTTTCATTATGAAATAGCAACCCGAACTAAGTATAAATCAAGTAACAAAGAGACCAACTCGGAAAAAGTATTGCCTCATTGAAAACCACACGTCTAAAAAAACCCTTTATAATTATGTTTCCAGTTTACTTACACACATACGTACATACATGCCACTTTATTTAAATCTTCTACACTTCATTCAGCTGGTCAGCAAGCCTGACAAAATGGTACCATTCTTTGTGCAAGACATAATGGGTCATCTAATGGGTATGCCTGGACTATTCATATCATGTGTTTTCAGCGCTGCGCTCAGTTCCATGTCTGCCATGTTGAACTCCTTAGCGGGTGTAATGTATTTCGATTACATAAGACCACGTATTAAGAAGTATCATACGGATGAACGCGCTAATTTCATAATGAAGATCATCATTATAGCGATGGGTTGCTATTGTGTGGCTGGTGGCTTAATTGTGGAGCGGTTTGATTCAATATTACAACTAGTGATAACAATTACCGGTATTAATACTGGTTCGGTAGTGGGTGTCTTCTTACTAGGCATGCTTGTGCCGCGCACAAATGGTAAGGTGAGTAGAGAGAGAGAGAGAGAGAGGATAGAAATTAAAAACTCTTAGGCATTTAAAATGATTTCATCACGTTTAAATAGGTCGCTGTTGCTTCGATTATTTTTAGTATTGCAGCGATGTTTTGGCTCATTACTAACGGTCAAATTAAGGCAAGAGAAGGCGCTATTCGTTACATACCGCTACCCACAAGTATTGATGGATGTGCAGACCACAATTTGGATGTGTTGGCGGAATCAATGTGAGTTCACTTTAAATTACTTAAAATTTATTGAATTTTTGCTGAATTTCATTAGCTCTTTTTAATTAGTTTCTGCAAAAAATAAATAAGTTTGCAAAAATTGTAATGGGCACATCGAAAATAACAATATTGTGATGTTTATCCAACAAAGGGAGGGACCTACAGTTTATTCTAAGCCACCTCCGAACAGCCGATGGATTTTTATTTTATATCGGAATTACACTCGGAAGACTTGACATTTCCTGCCGTGGGGTGACCGCAATTAGAAAAAATTAATTTTATATAATTTTAGATATTGATCGAACTAGGACTCGAACCCTGGTCTTTCGAATGGCAGTACGAAATTCTTAACACTCCGCTATTTGCGGCCGTTACTAATTATTATTTTTACGGAAGCCTCTTAGGAAACCCGGCCTGAAGACTGGTTCTATGACTAGTTCTAATATAAGAGGAAACATTTTAATTTTTCTTAGCGCGCTCCTCATCCGATTTGTGGTGTGGGTCTCGAAGTTTATTCTAAGCCGTCTCCAAACGACTGATGGATTTTTATGTAGATCTTTACATGTAATGACAGAAATACATATATTCGGCGGGGTTGATATTCTCTGCCAAGGTGCGAACGTACTTAGAAAATGTTTCTATAATTTTGAATGTCGGTTCTGCTAGAATTCGAACCCATGACACCGATAAATGGTGATACTGAATTGCTTAAAAGGATCATAAATAACCATAAGCATATGTTTGGGACATATAAAAAGCCCGAATAAATGAGCCTAAGAGAGATTAAAAATAGCATCGGATAACTTATTTTTCAACCATTTAGTTTATAAGATCAAATTTCGATCTTTCCGAAAATTTCCTTGAAAAATGATAATGTGAGAGAGCGAAAAAATATCGCTCATAATAATAATTATCTCAATCACATTATGTTAAATATAAATATCCTTGCATTTCAAGAGGCCTAAAAGTTTTGAAGGAAGAAAACCGCTCGGCAGTCTGTTGTGATTGCAGCTTTTCAACGTCGAGCCTTCCTTTGTGACAAGATAGTGATCCGAGTCTATATTAGGACCTCGGAACGTACGCACGTCTAAAACATTGAATACCTGTCTGTCGTCATCACAACATGATCGATTTGGTTGAGAGTTTTTCGATCTAGAGACAGCCATGGTGAATTTTTTTGTGCTGGAATCTAGTGCTGCAAACAACCATATTTCGGGCCCCGGCGAAGTCGATCAGCCTCAGCCCATTTGAGAATGTTTCGTCGTGGAGGCTGAATTTTCCGACTGTTACTCCAAAAATACCTTCTTTGCTCACCCTGGCGTTGAAGTCGCCAGGCATAATTTTGACGTCGTGGCGGTGGCAGCGCTCATAAGTGCGTTCGAGGCGCTCGTAAAAGGCATCATTGGTCACATCTTCCGTCGGCGCGTGGGCGCAAATCAGTGTGGTGTTAAAAAATTTCGTTTTAATACGGATCCACCTGAGTACTCGGGACGAGCCTCTCTCCTACCACGAATCCGATACCAAATTTGCGCTCCTCTATATATGGCCACTGTAGTAAATTCCACAGGAACCTACCTTCTTCAGTCCTTGTTTCGTCCATCGCATTTCTTGGCAGCCTTAAATATTATGAGAACATCAACCAGCTGAGCAGCGGCATTCCAGGTGCATGTCCTCAAATCGTAATCCTTAAAACATTTGCAGGGGTCGTCATCAAAAGAGGGGTCTCTCATCCGAGGGTTATTTTGATTTTTCATTGAATTTTTCGTTTTTCATGTGGTGGGTCCCAAACCCTACGCACAAACGCATGGGATTCGCCTTCTCACTTTAGCTCGCCTCCAAACGGATGTTTGTTGGCTAGCCAGGGGATACTTGATCTAAGACCGGAAGTCGTGAACTACTTGAACCATATGCAAAATAATCGTTTCTGGCCACTCCCAGGTGAATGGCAGTCAAAAACTTTCTACACATGCGTGAACTTCTCCATCCCCCGTATGTATACTATATATGTAACCTAAAAGTCTAAAAAAGATTCAGGAAAAGTTTAATAAACATTTTTAAATATACTTATGTACGAGTATAAGTATTATATTAACATTTGCTTTTTCTTTTGTCTCGATTTTAGCTCAAATGTGACGCAAAATATTGGTTTGCAGATGCTGCCTCAGCATATCGAAGAACCAAAAGTTACCACTGCTTTCGGTAGTAATCGTGAATTTTCCATTTTCGAAATATCCTTCTATTGGTACAAAGTTATTGGAGTTCTACTCGTTTGGCTACTGGCTATTCCACTAAGTTACATTTGGCGCAGAGATGAAGAGGATAAACTCGATCCACATCTTTTATCTCCAATAATCCGGAGCTACTTAAAAGGGCGTACACCTGTAGAAATGGAGGAACTGCCACTGAAAACACCATTTGCGAAGGAGGCACAAGAGAACAATTGTGGAACAACAATTTCAATGCCCGAAAAAATTGGCAACGGCAATTAGACTGAACTGTTAGTAACGAGTCTAGATAAAACTATATTAATTGCGTAAATAAATAAATTTTGTAAAATATATATTCCGAGTTGCGCCCATTAAACATCGAAAGTACATAGTACCTATTTAACTACCAACCAATATCTGATTACCGGAAGAAAATAAGTGAATAAATAAAATTCTAAATTGAAAAAAAATATAATAATTGTAAATTTATTTAACCTCAAATTTAAGTTTGAAGTCTTAAATACTTCTTCGCTGGGTAAAGATTTTCTGATAAAATTTCGACGTAATTTTCCTATTTGTCGTGCGTATTAACACCAAAGAAAGAATTAAATTTGGACTTTACGGAACACTAAGTATCAGGTTTTTTTGAATGGAGACGATTATTATTCCATTATTCCCTACGAATTATGTTGCCAAAGCTCCTTAGGAGCAGGCAAATCAAGTCGATGTTATCCAGTTACCGGGGTCATCTGACGAAAGGTCCAGGAAACGAGTTACTTTGAAAGGTTCAAGCCAAAGAGAGTGTGTTGCTAATAGATTGGTGACGTGCGAGGGCTCATTGCATGCTGGACGTACATTGGATGCGTCGTGGTCGAGTGAAATCTACCACAACATTTCTACCTGAATGGTACCAGGGTTACTCGGGTCTCTTGTGTCAACACAACTTTTTCGTCTGCTCAAGAAAGCGAATTGAGAATGAATGGTATTGTCCGACATTCGGTAAATGTTGATCACGTCGCCTCGTGATAATACGTTGTTGTTTTTGTTGAAGTGACTATCAATTTTTACATAGAAGTAGCGCAAAGGGGTCAGAGAGATAGATTAATTGGTTTTAGAGGACCTAAACTGTGCCAGTATTACTCGGTTTTCTCATGGCCGTTCGGGTTATTTGTTGTTGTTGTTGTAGTGATTGTCCAACCCCGCTTAGGAACACGCTAATTAATATAAGTCATGGAGGTCAACGAGCTGTTTTGACGGATTCGGACTAGAGGGATAGGGTGGTTGGATGAGTTCGTTTTAGGGGGCATGCAAACAGGTTGTTAGTGTCGTGCGAGAACTCGTTGCAGCAGGACATACGTGAGGTATGTCGGGGTTCTAATTATTGGTCTTCAATAGATGGTTCATGGATTCCAAGAACGCCATTCGTAGGATGACAGTTCATGAATATGTTAACTGTCTCTCGGTGAATGGCGTTCAAAGTCTGTCGGTAAGCCGTCCTGTCCCGCTTTTCGGTTCTTAAATGCTGTATTGAGCTTTGCTGGTCAAGTACTTCCTTTCTGTTGTGCTGCTGCTGGACCAGATAGCTGGTATAACTGGGAGCATAGATGATAGAATGTTTTTGCGGCTTTAACAACAGCAACCGGCCTTTTTTTACAGTGAGGATTCTCGGAATCTACACTGGGCTTAAGTGGTGGATAAATAACGGGAACAGCTTACGCTACTGGGAAGAGCGGGAGTATCGTAAGATATGATTTTCGGCTACAATATTTCGAAAGCATTAATACTACCAATATAGTTCGCACGCATGGTGCACGCATAATGTGCGGCTGAGCTAAAGTGGTGGAAGCGGCTTTCGCTACTGGTAAGAGGAGAGATACCGGACAATGTTACTTTCCGCTATGTTGTTGTTGTTGTAACCGCCTCTCACGGGTAAATTCTTGAGCCCCTAACCCGCAGGGGGAAAAATTTTGCGGTTGCAACAACAACAAGACTTTCCGCTATGACAACAACAACTTCCCTTTGTTGGTGGGTTTCACCAGTTTTAGTAGCGGGATCACTCTATCCTATTTCCGCATAACGGGTACCATCAAAGATAAGTCAAGGACTTTGTTGAGAAAGTCTGCTCTCACTGGACCCAGAAGTATTAGTATCAACAGGAGTTTGTATTATGGCGAAAATGCAAAATACGATGTCAGGTGAAAGGAAGGGACCGATAATCGCAGTAAGTTCCATATAAATTTGGTGTCTTTTGCTTAACAATCCAGTGATCGAGACCGAAGGATTATGAAATCATCGTGGTTAATTTATAAAATCGGTTCAATATGTTAATATCTGTTAATAAACTATCTATGAAAAAGTCTAAGCTAAAACCTGATGCTAATGAAAACCGAAATTCGATTTTCAAGTACCAATCAAATCCACTTAAAAAGAGAGGCAGAATACATAGCCTCTCTTGACTTACTTAAAATTATTATTAAAAATAAATACACTTTCAGGTAGTTCTTTTTATCTCTTTTGTATATTTAAACTCTTTATTTACAAAAGAAAGAAATGTATGTATAAGTATAATTGTATGGTTGTATATTTAAATTGTACAGATATCTTAAAAGATAGTTTTGTTTACGGCTAAATTAAAATTAGTATTGTTTTTGTTTTCTTTACAGTTGTCACCACAAAGCAACACTGGCGAAATGTATATTCTTATTTCGCTTACAAATATTTGTGAATATCCATTCGCGTTTTTGGAAAAAAAAAGAAATGATTATGCCAAATCCCATAGTTGTACATACATATTTACATATGTTTAAAAGCGAGTTAAATTGTTTGATATTTTGTTTTCGGGCGTTGTTGGGCTTGGATTTGTAGTTATTACAGTTTACAACTACTACGAACAAATTTTACTCCTATTTTCAGAAAAACAAAACGTAATGAAAGCTCTCGTTGGATTAAAGAAAATAATTAAGAAGTCATATGGCCAAAAATAATTTAACAAACATTTAAAGAGGCGAATTAGTATATTTGCAACTTCAATTTAATGCTACAGATGCTCTACAAATAGAAAACGAAGGCGATATACATTCTTAGCGTTTTAATTAATAAAAAGTATATTTTTTCTTTAAAATAATATTTAAATATATGCGTGTATTCTTTGAAATTTCACCACTGATTGAAGAAGACCAACATGCATTCAGATATAGATTGCTTAACTAAAATTACTTTTCTTAATAAATGTAAAACATAAACTATTTAATTCATTTTGACCGAGTGGAAATATTAGATGAAAATAATAGATTTGTGCGATTTCTGAGCACAGATCTAGTCTAATTTTATTATATTATTGCTCTTCATATTCATTTTTATTTGATTTACATTTTAAGTATAATTATTAGTTTTAAAATTCATTTGTTTGCAAAAATTTGTTATTTTAAAATTTTCAATACGCACACACATGTTTATTATTTGATACATTTTACAGTTTAATTTCTAGGTTAGTGTTATAAAATATTCTCTGCATTATTTAGTAAAATTTGCAATTACAACAATCAATGATTGTTTACCGTTTATTATTGTTTTGCGTAATCATTATAATCTAGATTTATTGTAGATTTTTGTGTTTATTTTCGCATATAATTACATACATATACATATAACCAACCAATGTTATGCATATAATTATATATATATGTATATATAATATATTATTATACATTGGTTTCTTTTCTATAGTCAAATTGAAAGAAAAAACATAAAGCGAAAGATATCAAAACTTATCCATTGTAGCATAAGTTGTCCATATAAATTTTTGCCATGAATAGTGAAGCAATTTAAAAAACATACAAAAACAGAAATAAAACTACACATTCATAAATATATTTTTCAGGCGGGTTGTGTGATAGACTTCCGTGCATAAAAATGGCTTATAACATCGGCAACTTGTTACTCCTTCTTGGTGTATAATTCTTCTCCACACTATATATATATATATAAATATATATATAAAGTTGTTTAAATATTTAAATGTCCATCATGGCATTATTACTTTACTATTGTTGTAATTGTTGTGGTCGATGTATATTTCCATATTAAATCTACAAAATAGTTGCCACGGAACCGTCTGTATTTGCATTGGTTATAGATGGCGAAACAACTTTGGGAACGCCTGCATACAATATAAACGAAAATAAGTGTCGGTATTAAACAAAATGTTACAAAACTCTACTTACATAATTCATTTTCTGGTTTAAGACTATCTTCATTGTTTGTGTTCACATCGTCTTCAGAATTTGTAAGTTCAACGGTAGCCTGATTTTCAATGACCGCTTCTGCTTTTGCGTTGGGGGTTACATCTTCATTTGTTGTTGTTACTGTATTTACATTGTCTACTAAGCTCCCCACGTCACAAGCAACCGGTGCTTCTGGGGCAACTTCTGAATTGTCAGCAACGTTATTAACATCATTGTTTTTAACTACCGATTCTTCATCTGTTACATTGGAAACTGCATGTACTTCCGGAGTTTGGGGTTCAACAAGCGGCGCGGAACTCTCACTTTCATTTGCAGTTGGTGCTGTTGTAGCGGGAACAGTTTCAACAAGCTCAACGTCACTACTTTTTGAATTCGAATCGACTTCCATCGGTTCTATTGTAATTTCTTTTGGCACTTTGACTGTTGACGCTGTTACTTCTGTTGGTACATCTTTAGCATTGCTTTCGTCTGTTTCCGAATTTGATTCTAATTCGGATGGCACTGCCAAGGGCTCTGCCTCAGTTGTGGGCTCATCTATTTCCATTTGAATTTCACTCTCATCTTTTACCGGTATTGGCTCTTCCACAGCTTTTTCACTGTCCGCACTTTGCTCTTCATTTTGTTTTGAAGCATCTATTACATCTGCATTAGTATCGGCAGTCTTTTCTGGCTTTTCCGAATCCTCCTCTTCTTTGCTTTCCGTGATTGCTTCTTTTACTTCAGTAGCAGCAGATAATTCAACAACTGGTTCGGATTCTTCTTTCAGTGCGTTCGAAGATTTTTCCGCATCAGCCTAAAATTTGGAAAAGTTAATTTTATTGCATATGTACATTTGTGTGTACTACAATTCTATTTAACTAAATGTAGTTACCTGCTTTTTATTTGGGGTCTTCGATTTTTGCGTTGTTTTGGTCCCTTCTTTGGACTCATCTAAATCATCTGATATGTCAATTTTCCTTCCACGTCCTTTGCCGCGAGAGGGTGTGTTACTGGCATTGGCTGGTGATGTTCGCGCCTTTTTCGCAGGTGGCGGAGTGGACACCGCTGATGCACGTGTTGGTGTACCTCGTGTACTTGATCGTGTACGCCGTCCTCCATCTAACTCTAAACTACCCCCCATATTCTTCACAAGTTCTTCACTTTCCTTCTGTGCACGTTCTATAAATGACATCCGCTTGGAGGGAGTACGTTTGGCCTAAAATTTAAAATCGTATATTGGTATATAGTTAATATCAGTTTTGTTATATACAAATTGCAGTTAGGCTGTTTATGGAAAAATAAAAAACAAAGCAAATAGGACAGATAAGACTTTTGGAGATAAACAAGTTTTCTTAAGAAAAATAAAAATTTTGAAATAACGAAGAAGCTGTAGGCAACAAAATAAACGAATCAAAAGTATGCATGATTCATGGTAGGTATGTACATAAGTTACGAGCGAGTTGGTTGGGTTTGTCCAAGTAGTTCCTTCTTCCCCGGATGAATTTTCCAGAGTCGGAGGCTTGGGTAGATCTACAACAGGACCGCATATTGAAATTGTGAATGTTTTTCTGCTTTCAAAAATATTATTCACTCTAAATATATATTATCTAGTTGCACAAAACACACTTTTGTATTGAAATTATTAATGTTTTTCTGCTTTTCAAATTTTAATGAAAAATGTTGCACTGTGCCAGTTACGAGCGCGCGCAAAATTTAGCCCGATACAAGAGTATCCATGAAGTACAGCAAACCTAAAAAACAACAGTACGTATGTTTGCATGTATATAAAACGAACGCATAAAGTGAAACGCAAAACACAACTCCGTCAAAATACTCGCTGGTTGTAACGTGAGGAAATCAGCGAGTATAAACAGTTAAAATAAAATACAAAAAACAAGAATTCACGATTAGAAATGAATAAGAATATTGAAATAGCGAATGAACTAGGGACAAGGTGAAGCAGCACAGTCGCAGCGGTATTTAATGGGCTTTGTGAGTACGTCATAACAACAGATACTGATAAAACAACGTGGGGGAGGGGAACGTTGATTATACATAGCATAATGCATTACTTATTACAAGACGAGTAGTAACGAATGCTAAGGATAAAAATGCGCGCTTTTAATGGTCGACATGGTAATGAATTTCATCTAATAATAATCCCTGCATATCGTAAACAGTTCAAAAACTTAGTGTGCAGACTATATTTGCCTTTGATTTGAACTATAATCAACATTCCAGATGGTTCGGCCGAGAATTAACTTCACATTAGGGTTTACATACATATGTAAATGTTCGTACTGAATTATATCGCACGGCATCGCTAATTACTGCAAAACATACGCGTACGTAATCCATGAACACTATCTGAACATATTGAGAAAGAATTAATGCACTACACGATATATACTTACGGGTGTCTTCTTGTTTTCCACATTTGGTGAAGATTCCGCTGATTTTGCCGCCTCCGCAGCGCTCGTACCCGCATCGCCTGCTCCACCTTTAGCTTCGATGCTGTTGTTGACCACTTGCTTTTCGGTCGCAGCAGACGTCTCTGCCTCAGTCGAAGTAGGCGCGCTTTCTGCCTCCGTTGCGACCTCTTCTACTGTCGTCTGTTCGACTGGTACAGTATTCTGCTCGATTTCATTACTTTTCGCAACCTCAGACATTTTTGATAATTTTCTGTTTATTACTACTTATTATATCAAAACTTGAGCAAATTAAACTTTTCCAAAAAAAAAACTTGCACCTTAATATGTACTTGATTAACAACAACGCGGACAACGAAAACTCTGGCAAAGCACCTTTTAACCACAATGTTTTTATAAAACAACCACAAATTTTTGTATATTTTATGATTGCGACCAAATGCAGTTCCTCAAAATCACTTCTTTGTATAAATTATAATTTGTTGGACACGAAAACATGTAAATTTTGTAAAATAAATTTTCCACTTCACAACGTAACGCCGCGCATCCGTTTAGCTTATTACTCGTATACTTTCAACGAATAACTCTTAACGAACAGTGTTGCATTTTGATTAATTCGACGAATGCCATAACGACAGATGAAATCTCGTTGAGAAACAATCGGTGAGTATATTGTAATCACTGCACTGTAATGTCTGTTATGCTGATTTAAATGAATACCTATTAATATAGGCAGAAAACATCACAATTGTAAAATTTATTTTAAAATATATACTTAAGCACGTGTCTGTTATAAACAACAAACTAGTAGACAATTCCCTTGATGTGAAATTTAAAAAGATGTCATAAAACAACGAGTGCATGGTTGGCAGCGCTGTCAACAGGGTCGCAACGTTCTTAGAATATTTACACCTCGCCAGTCAATACTTTAAGGGTAATTCACATAAACCAATCAGATGAATGACAAAATTTAGACTCATGCGTATACACCTTGTTTGTATTATATATATATGATTGGCGCTTTGTAACCGCTTAAGCGCTTTTCGGCCGAGCTCCTTCTCCAATTTGTGGTTTTTCGTCTTGATGTTTTTCCATCAAATGGAGGGACCTACAGTTTATACTAAGCCGCCTTCGAACAGCTGATTGTTTTTTATAAGGAGCTTTATTTTATGTCTGAAACACACTCGGAGGGGTGGACATTCCCTGCCGAGGGGCGGCCGCAATTAGAAAATTCAACTTAATTTTTTATTTAAATTAATTTTCCATAACTTTTAGATGTTGCTGGCACCGGGATTTGAACCCGGTATATTTTGTTACTGGCTAATTCTTACTGACATTTCTCACTGAACACAGTTGTTATTTGCAGATTACTCCTATCAAAAAAATTACGATTTCTCCAACTATTGTAGATAGATTTGTTTTGGTTTTCTTATTATTATTTGTGTAGAACTACTTTCTATTTATGAAAAACATTTTCTATAGTAGCCTGTTAAAATGAGTGTACGCACGCTCTAAATACTTTCGCTATTCAACAACACTGCTTCCAAAAGTACTTATTGATTGGTACTAAAGTTTTATTTGATTAACAATACTTAGAAACCCTGTCCAATTTGATAAACAAATAATATTTTGACAATTGCGAAGTGAAAAACGAAAACACTCAACACGTTGTTGGACTTCATATATTTCAGATATTTCGTAAATTTTGTTTATTATAAAAATGGTTACTCAGGAACAAATTAAAGCCATAGGTGCAGTGCTAAACAACAAAGAGCGCCCACTAAAGGAACGTTTTCGTGCTTTATTTACATTGAAAAATCTCGGAGGTGCTGAAGCTATTGAAGAAATTAGCCGGGGATTTACGGATGACTCAGCTCTGCTAAAGCATGAATTGGCATACTGTCTGGGACAAATGCAGGACAAGAAAGCTATTAAGATATTAACAAATGTACTTGCTGACGTTGGACAAGAACCAATGGTGCGACATGAAGCTGGTGAAGCACTAGGTGCAATTGGCGCCCCTGAAGTCATACCAATACTGGAGAAGTTCAAGGAAGATTCTGTTATTGAGGTTGCGGAGACATGTACAATTGCCTTAGAACGTGTACATTGGCTACAGAGTGGGCAAAAGGTAGATGATAACAATCCCTATGCATCTGTTGATCCGTCTCCCCCAGCGCCGGGCAACAAGAACGTGGACGACTTAAAAGCAATATATTTAGATATAAATCAAAGTCTATTTGAACGATATCGTGCCATGTTTAGCCTACGTAATTTGCGAACCACTGAAAGTGTTTTGGCTATCGCAGAAGGGTTGAAAGACCCTTCAGCGCTATTCCGACACGAAGTTGCTTTTGTCTTAGGACAAATGCAAGAGCCATGCAGTATTCCTTATTTAAAGCACAACTTAGAGGATGGAAACGAAAATGAAATGGTTCGTCATGAATGTGCGGAAGCTTTGGGATCGATTGCCACGGAAGAATGTATAAATATACTGGGTCGATATGCGGACGATGAAAAACGTGTTGTAAAAGAGAGTTGTGAGATAGCGTTGGATATGTGCGAGTATGAAAACAGCCCCGAATTCCAATACGCCGATGGTTTAAATAAACTGACTACATAGTATCCCAATTGCATCTACATACATACATATATGTTAATTAGCACGTGATATATATTATAAAATTATTCGATATGTGTACTTGAAAAATAGAAAGTACTTTGTATAAAAAAATAATAATTTTTAAAACCAATTTATATGATGCGAATTGTTTTAAATAACGAGCTGTAAAGGTATACATAGTTAAACCTCTGGCAGAAAAAGCAGCAGATTTTGCATATAATTATAAAATAATAATATATAAATGCAAGCCAATTTCTTATTGGGGAAATATTTACAAAAATTTCATAATTTTTTTGTCTTCGAGTGTTTATTACTGTCATGGAATAAAAGCTCCGAATGGTTGCAACTCTGATTTACCGGCAATATTTGTCAAATTTCCAGTATGACTTCTGCGCAACAGAACATGAATTTGCCTTCCCGCTCTTTCAACCGGTCGCGTTTGCAAACCAATTTGCTAGGTAAAAAAGCTGTCATGATTGGTACGATTTTGGCATTCTTTTCGTTGTTCTCGTACGCAATGGCAGCAAACAAGGAGCGCACTTTTATCATGGTTAAACCCGATGGAGTCCAACGTGGACTCGTCGGTAAGATCATCGAGCGTTTCGAGCAGAAAGGCTTCAAGTTGGTGGCTATGAAATTCACATGGGTAAGTGCAAGGTTTCAGTGGGTGGCTGCTAATCGAATTAACTGTATCTAGAAAGGCGAAAAGGTAGATTGGAATTTCGGACTTTCCAATGTAAATTTTCCCCGAGAGATAAAAATGAGGTTAGGTTTTTTAAGGAAATTTTTGCCACATGTGTAGAATTTATTTTCAAGGTGAATAGGGACGCTTTTTTATTTATTTTTTTTTTATTTTGCAATTTATTAATGATGTTTTCATCTCATTTCAGGCATCAAAAGATCTTTTGGAGAAGCACTATGCTGATTTGTCTGCCCGTCCCTTCTTTCCCGGTTTGGTCAACTACATGAGCTCTGGCCCAGTGGTTCCCATGGTTTGGGAGGGTTTGAATGTTGTAAAGACTGGTCGCCAGATGTTGGGTGCCACCAACCCTGCTGATTCCTTGCCCGGTACTATTCGTGGTGATTTCTGTATTCAAGTCGGTCGCAATATTATCCACGGTTCGGACGCTGTAGAATCAGCCAACAAGGAAATCGCACTTTGGTTCAACGAGAAAGAGCTGGTTTCTTGGCAACCAGCCGCTGAAGGTTGGGTATATGAATAAATTACTGTTTATATACTAGCACGAGCGTTCAGAAATAAAATGTTATTAAGTGAAAAGTACTCTTACATTTCTGCCAATGAATTCCAATAAAATGATGTTATATAAAAACTATATTTTATTTCTATAAATAAAAAAGATTTCATAGCAAGTTGAAATAGGGGGGAAATATTAATATAATGACGGTGTTAAAAAATTAAAATAATGAAATACAATGAATTAATATATGCAACAAGTGGTTTTTCAGCTAATTAGATGTCTTATATGGTGCCCATTCGATTGAAGGATTTTCTGGAGGAAGGACCCAACCACACGGTATGGATGTTCCATGTTTATTTCGTGTTATAAAACTGTCCCAAATTCGACGAATTCGCAAGAAATCTGCCAATTTTGGTTCATTACCATGATGCGAATGTAAATCTGCGCCGAAGAAAACCTCACTCCACTGATCTTCAACATGCTGTTCTTGTGCACACTCAAACTCGTTCTCTTCTAATACTTTGCTCCAAGAGAATCGCAGATTCCTAAGTTGTTCTGTAAATTTCTTAGTGTTTTCTACATTTTGTCCACGAGAAATATGCAATGTCGTTAATAATTCAAATGTTTGAAGAAAACGTTGAGCATCATGTCGTTTTAGTAAGCGCTTATGAAGTTTGGTTTGTATTGATTCCGCTTGATAATTTATAGGCGCTTTGTAAATCGAGAGTTTTGAAGGTATTTCAGAGTTTTGTAGTATATTTGAATTCGTTGAAGATGTTAGATTCATTAACTTATTCCGATGATCTAAATTGGATTTAAATTTTTTTAATTTGGCTTTCTTCTTCAGGCGTTTGAGTTTATTTCTCTGCAATAATTTAGCAACTTTTTCCAGCGGTGCCTGCTCTGCGAAATGAAGAAGTTTATCAGTTTGTTCTTTAAGGGTATCTAAATGCAGTCCATCACAATTATCGTTCGCAAGTTTTTCTAACTTTTCAATATTGGCACGTATGGTCTCAATGCAAATTTTAAGATGCGAAGCCTTTTCTCTGTTTAATTCTTTCTCAAGGTATTGAGACATGTTTTAGAATTGTTGGAATGTGTTTTCCGATCAAAAAATGAATTCTTTATATTAAAATGTTAGTAAATCCAGGCCTTTATAATAATTCAGTAAAATGGCGGATTTATGCAAGTAATGTAATCGTACAAAATGGAACTGTTTTAAACTTTTTTTTTTAGCCTAACGGTTAATCTTTCTTTGCCAGCACTTCCTTCGCATCATTTACTACCTGCGTGGCGGTCACGTACTCCTTTGTTTCCTTAAGTTCTTCTTCGTCTGCCAGAAATTTTTCAAGCACTTCTAATTCTTTTTTCAATCTGTGAAGTACAATACTCTGTTAAACATCATGCCATAAGAACTGTTTGATTTATTTTACCTGCGTAATGTATCTGGAAGCATCATCAAACATTCCGATATTACCTCTTCTTGTTTTCTTAAAACATGCTCGTCAGCACCTTCACCCTTGAATCTTTCCAAACGATTCTGCTCTGTCACCACTTCCTTCTCGCAAACTGTTTTCTCCTTCGTCAGACGCTTGACAACACCTGTTTTTATTGTTAACTGACGTAAGCGGGGATCTGCCATGAAGTCTGCTGTGTTTAAATTTTTTGACAAAGTTTATTTGAAAAGTTTAAATTCCTTTCAAATGAAGCCTAGTTTTATGCCTATTCCGTCAATAATTAGACCTAAAGAAAATGCACAGAACACAATTCTTTTTATTTAGCTTTATATAGTGAGTCATAAATCGACCGGCAATTTATTTGTTGTTTTGGTGGAGTTGATTGTGATGTCAAAATTTGCTAATCGGATATACACGATAAACATGTGCATTCACAATTAATGAAACCCAGCAGAGAAAATTTAATAAATACGGCAAAACCGCCACGTTATAGTCTTGACAGCTTCATCTCAAATGATTTGCACGAACAGATGTAGTGTGGTTCTACTGATGCAAATTAAAAACACATATGAAATTCTAGCATATAACGGTAAGTAAAGGACATTGTACAGCCTCCAAAGCCCCCAAAACTGAGCGTCTGTTTCAGGTTTTAGCTCACAGCTGTAATCATCTAATCGATTTCGTGTTTCATTTCAATTGCTATTCTTGGCTATATTTTACATCAAAAACGTGCTCGGCAACTTGTAGAATGGAAAATTCAACCTCCACAACGAGAAATCTCTTAAGAGATTGAAGCTCACCAAATTTCCGGGGAAAAATAGTTATTTAGACTTCGATACAAAAAAAAAATCCATCACGCTGCTTGCCTTTTATCGATCGAAAAATTCAAAACCTTAACAATCATGCTGTATAAACGGAAGAAATTTCTCTAGTTCAAGCTCCGGGGTCACAGCATTGAAACCACGAACGCCTGCCAACAAACATGAGTTTTCTACTCGATTTGGATTGCTGCTCTCTTAGAGCACTTATTCAGGACTCTGCCGCTAAGCAGAAGCTCTGTTTGAATTGAGAAGAAGCTCTCCGAGCCGTTCGGTATATTTTTTAGTCTAATGCAGGGAAAAATTATAAGAGCTAAGAGAACTAAATGGAGAAGGTAAAATCTTCTATAAGAGCATACAACTGCTGGTGTATGCCGATGATATTAATATTATTGTTTAGCATTCTCCAGAGTGTATAAGGATGGGTCTTGTAGTCATTGAGGGTAAGACGAAATATCTCCTGTCATCACATAAACAGTCATCGCATTCGCGTCTCGGCTCCCACGTCACTGTTTATAGTCATAACTTTGAAGTCGTAGATAACTTCCTCTATCGTGGAACCAGTATTTACACCAACAACAATGTCATTCTGGTAATCCAACGCAGACTCACTCTTGCCAACAGGTGCTACTTTGGACTGAGTGGGCAATTGAAAAGTAAAGTCCTCTCTCGGCGAACGAAAACCAAACTCTGCAAGTCGCTCATCATACCCTTCCTACTATATAACGCAGAGGCGTGGACGATGTCAACGTGTGATGAGTCGGCGTTACAAGTTTTTGAGAGAAATGTTTTGCATAAGATTAATGGTACTTTACACGTTGACAACGGTGAATACCGCAGCCGATGGAATGATGAGCTCTACGAGATATATGGCTGCATAGACACAGTTTAGCAAACAAAGAGACGCCGTTACGCTGGTTAGGTCATGTGGTTCGAATGATTGAGTACACTTCAGCTTGAATGTTTTCGATGCAGTACCCACCGGTGGAAGCAGACGAAGAGGCAGACCTATACTCCGTTGGAAAGATTAGGTGGTGAAGAAACTTTATACACTTGGTATTTCCAATTGTTATCAAACAGAAAGAAAAGAAGCAAGGAATGGCGCGCTGTTAGTAGCTCGGATGTAATGGCTTAAGCGGTGTCTACGCCAATAAAGAAGAAAGTCGAATCCCTGCGAATCTCAGCTACAACCCAGAGCTCATCATAATACTTACCCATTAAACTATTTTGTATTTTCACGCGTTACTTTACCACTTTTATTTTTAATATTTTTTTGTTGTTTTATTTCATTAAGCCGTCTTTATTTCTCTATTCAAATTTTTAAAATTGCAACCGCAAAATTTCCAATCATACAATTGAAATGTTTCATCTTTATTTAAGCAACTCCAGCTTTTACATTTATTTATATTTATATTCATATATGTATGTATGTATATTTTTGGGATTTTCGTTTTTTTTTATTTTTTTTATTAATTAGTACACATTCACTGTCTATTCATGCTTTGCATTATGCATTCAAGTGATTATTTGCAATGTTTGTATGCATGTAAGTATGTATGTATGTATGTCTGTATGTAGGTGTTTCTATGAGTCTTGGTCTTTTTTAATTTACCCAGAATTTAAACTTGGTTTTGGGAGAAAACTTTTTAATTTCTTTATTTTTGTTTTTTTATTTTTATTTTTTTATTTTTTCAAGTCAAGTCAAGTCTAACGGTTTGCAAATGCAAATGGTGTTGACACGTGGAAATATGTGGTTGTGTGGGTGGAGTGTGTGTTTGTGTGTTTGTATCGGCGCATGTTTCAGGGAAAATGGATAAATTGTAAAAGTTTGTAGTGTTGTTATTGGAGTGCGTACATATTTATGTTTGTTTGTATGTATGTATGTATGTATGTATGTATGTATGTGTTCATTTACGTTGAATAGGGTAAATTACGAGTATTACCAACTTTGGTTGGGTTCATTCACAATAGATACCATATATAAAAAACTTAATAATAATTATAAAAATTAATAACAAAATGAATTCAATTCGATTGAGTCTCACAGTTTGGTGTTGAAATACAGTACAATACACATCTAGTATATGAATATATACGCTATAGGAAATTGATGAGTTTGCGTACAACTAAAATGTTTATTTTGATGATCACTAATGCAATAGGAAGAGGATGAGTTGTTGTTGATGTTGATGATGATGATGATGATGATGATGATGATGATGATGATGACGACTCCATTGCGAGCGAGAATCGACAAAAATGAGCCTTCATCATACGCTTCTGCTGTTAAGTAAGGTGTTTAATTATAAAATGTATGACCACTTTGTTGTAAGTGTTTTGATGTTGGGTTTGCGAGCGTTGGATGATTGCTTGGCGATATTTGTTAAAATGTTGTTGCAGTTTGATTTCCTGCGAAATGATTTACGATGACGGTATAGATTAAGAAACATATAAATATAGTATACAATTGAAAATAATATTATAATCAATTTATAATTGATCGCGAGGGGAATAGCGTCGCGTGTGGCTACAGTTAGTATGGAAGAAACTACCGTATTATTTGCAGTAGTGTTAGTATGCTCCATGGTAGGTTGTGGTGTGCCTATGGTTGTGCCTTGATTAATTTGTGTTTTTATTGCTGTGTATCTTTTGATTTTTACGTTTTCAGTGTCTTTTATTTGGTTATTGGCTACTTGCGTAGGGAATGATGCAATCACTCTTGACTGGGCCGAGTTTAATGTTGAAGTAGTCCCTTGGACTTTGGTCAGTGCACATGTTGAGTTTGTGTTTGTTGGTGGTTGTGTTGGTGGTGGTGTTGCATTGCTAAATGAAGCAGAGTTGGTGTGTGTGTTGTTTGTGTTTTCGTAGTTTTCGTTAATGTAGATGTTTTTGTTTTTGTTTTTGTTTTTGTTTTCGCTCACATTGAATGTCATAGCTGTACTATCATAATAATTGCTTATCATATTCATATTCATATTCATAATCATATTCATATTTTTGTTAATAGTAGTAAATTGTAGTATTCTTTTAAATTTATGCTTATTAAATTGTTTCTTTTGAGATTTATGAATAAATTTTACTGTTGTTGCTTTAACGGTTGTTGATGTTGTAAGCCACCACCATTTTGACAACAACTTGGTTGACAACAACACTAATGTTGGTGCTGACGACGACGACGATGATGATGCTGATGATGCTGATGATGATAGTAATAATACGAATTGTTGTTGTATTTGCTGTATTTGCATAATAATTGGTTGCTGTTGTGATTTATATTTCTGCTGGCACTCTAGTTATTTCTTCTTCTGTGCCTTCTCGGCGGCTTTTGTGACTTTACCCGAGGTTGTTTCTTTAAAGGTGACAGACTTAATTACCCCCACAGCGACCGTTTGCCTCATATCGCGTACAGCGAAACGCCCCAGCGGCGGAAACTCTTGGAAACTTTCAACGCATAACGGTTTAGTTGGCACCAACATAATGATGGCCGCATCACCAGATTTAATAGCCTTCGGATCGGTTTCGGTAGTCTTGCCAGTACGACGATCACATTTTTCTTTAATTTCGGCAAATTTGCAAGCAATATGAGCGGTGTGACAATCCAATACCGGTGTATAGCCATTAGCTATCTGACCAGGATGATTAAGTACAATCACCTGCATTTTAATAAATACAACAAAAAGAGAAAAAAAAACATTTTTGACGTGTTACATTTTTATGTACATACATACTTACACACCTTGATACTTAAGCGTATAATTGTTAATTTAATCAAAGTTCAAACAAACAAACTCACCTGAGCGGTAAAATCAGCGGCACCTTTGGGTGGGCAATTCTTAGAATCTCCGGCTACATAACCACGACGCAATTCCTTCACCGACACGTTCTTAACATTAAAGCCGACATTGTCACCGGGCAAGGCTTCTGACAGTGCTTCGTGATGCATCTCAACGGATTTTACTTCAGTTACCAAGTTGACTGGTGCGAAATTCACCACCATACCTGCGGAAATAACGAAAGGGATGGCATGATACTACTCTCTCAATAATTAATACATATACATATATATGTATGCATGCATATATGTATGTATGTACATGCAGGTATGTGTGTGTGCATGTATGTATACACGCAAGCGTACCGGCAAGCGCTATCGAATACGAGCATATTTTCGGTCGTTTCATCGTTGCCCGGAAACGGAACCATACTCGGCATGCAATCGGCGTTCTACCGTGCAAATATATAACAGTATAAACAAAATTATGCAACTGAACTGAAAGAACAGTTAGTTATAAGAACACGTACTCACACATATATTCATACGCATTTATGTACACGTATGCATATTAATATGCGAGTACTTGCGACCCACTTTTATAACTTCGGTTGCGCTCTCGCTAAATACATATATGCATACATACACGTATGTACAGCAACAGTTAATATACTCAATTTTCACCCACCCATGAATTGACAACTTAACCCAATACACACCCACACACATCACTCCTCTATACAAACATGACGCAACCAAATCCGGTGCCTGGACATGCAGACAAGACATACATACACGTACATAAGGTACATATGCACATTTAAAAATTCCTTCACCCAGCACAAATATGACTAGTCAGATATATATGTATGTATGTACAATTGTTATTTATATACATACCTGGTTTGAGTATACCCGTTTCCACACGTCCAACTGGCACCGTGCCGATACCGCCAATCTTGTAAACATCCTGCAATGGTAAACGCAATGGCTTGTCGGTGGGCCGCTGCGGTGGCATAATTGCGTCCAGCGCATCAATCAAACATTTGCCCTCCACTTTACCCTCCTTGCGTTCAACCGTCCAACCCTTGAACCATGGCATCTTCTCAGATGGTTCAAGCATATTATCACCATGCCAGCCAGATATCGGTACGAATGCAACCGATGCCGGATTGTAACCAATTTTTTTGATATAAGATGATACCTCTTTTTTGATTTCCTCATAACGTGCCTCACTATATGGCGGCTCAGTGGAGTCCATCTTATTTACGCCAACAATCAATTGTTTAACACCCAAAGTGAACGCAAGCAGAGCATGTTCACGTGTTTGGCCATTCTTCGAAATACCGGCTTCAAATTCACCAGTGCCGGCGGCAACAATCAATACCGCACAATCGGCCTGAGACGTACCGGTAATCATGTTTTTAATAAAATCACGATGTCCGGGCGCATCAATAATGGTCACATAATATTTTTGCGTCTCAAATTTCCACAAAGCAATATCAATGGTAATGCCACGCTCACGTTCAGCCTTCAGCTTGTCCAGAACCCAGGCATACTTGAAGGAACCTTTACCCATTTCTTGGGCTTCCTTCTCGAATTTCTCAATCGTACGCTTATCAATGCCGCCACATTTGTAAATCAAATGACCGGTGGTAGTTGACTTACCAGAGTCGACGTGACCAATCACGACAATATTAATATGAGTCTTCTCCTTTCCCATCTTCAATATCTACACACACTTTCAACGTACCGATATTTGAAATTTCGACGAGATTTCGTATTATTTGATCGTTTGCACTGTGAACGCTGCTACGTTTTTTTATTTTTTATTTTTCAAGCGGAAAAAATGTGTGCGAATAAAAAGTGAAATATACGTGTAAGTACAAATGTAAGTGACGGAATTCGCTAGGGCATAAAATACATATTTCTGCGATTAAACTTGCCGTTTAAACGACAAGTTAAAATCAATGTGTCATGGAAGAGTGTTTGTTTGGGAGTTGAGTGATTTGCAAAAGTTTGAGTTCTGGAATAGTGATGGTGGTGGTGGTGGTTGGGCGGGGATGCAGGTAGTCTGGATACATTGTATATATGTATGTTTGTAAGGAGAAACGTGTAGGTACATGGAAATGCATACATAATTGTATGGAATATAGGTATGTACACGTATGTTGAAAGTTGCAATTTTTTCCATTTTGACTTACTTGTTTTGTTGCCGGCTTTTAAGGAAGCAAATGAAAAATCCTTTGTCCGCACAGTCGTCGAAAGTCAAAGATTAGAAATAACTCTGCAAAGAGAGAGAGAGAGAGAGAGTGAGAGAGATAGAGCGCAAATTCAAATACCGAATGCAATCAATTAAGTGGGAATGAGTTGGGGTAGGTTGGGTCGCCGCTGTGTTGGGTTGGGGATTAGTTGGTGCAGTTCGAAAAAGCTGTGTGTATCCCTTATACTGTAAGTTTAAAAATCGCTTTGATTTTCATGCAATTTTACGCTTTTATAACAGATTTTTTATTGTTAAAAACTAAACTTAAAAATCACATTTGAACTCAAGCTCAATTTAAAAGAAAAAAAAACACCGCACATCACCATTCATACATATATATGTATGTCACACAATTTCCACCAAACTTTTACACCAATTTAAATATCCACTAATTTCTACATATTTTCAAAAATTTATGCATTTTATTTCATTAATTCTAGTTATTATATAAATTGTTTTACTTTTATTTTTTATATTAATTAACCGTACTTTCTTTTGACGCACTGCAGTTTTTGCTGTGTCTGCACGTCTATGCACCGCTACAACAGAATCGAATGTGCAAAAGTTTCTGCTTTTCTCTATATGAAAAATCAATAACCATCTCTCTGACGAAGGAGTCATATGTCTGCACTCCAACCACCCGGTCGCCAGACGTGCGACCACCATACGCTACCCGCCGACCCAATTGCACATCCCCAAAAATATGCAGAGTACCTATGTAATGTAGTGTAGCGTAGTGTAGTGTAGTATAGGCATCTGCAGGTTTGAGTGCAGTGTAAAATATGAAAAAGAAACTGTTGGAAGAGCATGAGTTTTTGGTGGCGCTGGCCGTTGTGATTGTGTGCATGCTGAGAGGTAAGAGGTGTCCATGCATACAGTCGTTGATGGCTGTGTGGTTCGCTCTGCAATGGATTCCGTTTTGCATTGGAAAGTGTGCACTTATTTCTACCATCCAGCAGTACGTCGGTATGTGTGTGTTTGTGTCACTTCGCCTATTCATCTGTTTATCTATATAACAGTCTTAGTTGGGTATGACTTAAGTCGTACATATAGACTGTATGTATGTACAAGCGGTTTGCAGTGAAACGGGCTGAATAGTACTAAGTTAGGTTTTGTTAAACGCCTTGTGATAAATAGAAATATGCCTGTACATAGGTTTTGGTTTTGGTTTTGTTTTTGTTTTTTCTTTGCTTTTTCTAAGCTCTGTCTATTCTTGGTGGATTTATGTGTTAAAAATCATTTGAAGTATTTGTTCTGGCATTATTTTGACCAAGCAGGTAATAGAAGTAGTGTAAAAATGTTGGCGTTGGCAGTTGCATTAGGGTGGAACAATTCTTTGTATCATTCAATTCTTCACTTAAACGTTTATATATATTATAATTAGTCTTTTATAAGCTTTAAAGCGTTTTCAGGCAGAATTGATGACCATATATGGTACGAGGCTGTCGCATCCATATTTTCTCGGATAGCCCTGGAGTCAGTAATAGTATGATCTAAAATCGTAGAGGACTGCCGAAGATCACTTAGAGTGATGGTGTGTGTTCCGGGTCGCGGTAATATGTCGGGTAATGAGATGACGCCCGAGCTTGCGACGCAGGGCACTTCTCTTCCACTTTCGGCATCATGGATGAGTTTGAGGATGCCGCTCTTCACTTGTAAGCAGAATATAAGAGAATTATTCATAAAATATGCTAACTTAAGATGGAGAAGCCTCAACTCATGTAATGTGGCCCGAACTATATGGCCACAGTAGAAGGTCACGTGACCTTACCGATCTGATAAGGAAGGAGATGTCTACAGTTATATGTCTTCTTATAGAACATCACCTTTTGGGCAGGCACGAGAGGCAGAGAGATCGGGCGTTGAAGAAGTTGCAGACAGGAAGAAGCAACTGAAATCTGAAGGCACTTTCTCGGCGAATGCTCCGCACTTTGGAGGAGTGGGTTGAAGGCTCTAGGGGCGACAACCTTTGGAGACCTGAGCGAGATAACGGTGGCTACACAGATTCGATTAGTGGTGGGTCATTAGGTTCCTCAGTAGTATCACAATGGATCCGCTTGAGGCCTAGGTGAGTCGATGTCTGACAACCACTTCAACCAACCAAGCGTTAAAGTGAGTTTCCGTCGACCTCCAAGTTTTCTTTTCATGTGAGAAGTAAATAAAGAAAGAGCTGTAAGCTTTTGAAAAAAAAAACTTTTCTAATAGGCTTTTTTGGCTAGAATACGAGTTTACGATCCTCTTTTGGCTTCTCATATGAGAAGACCAACATTTAGAAGAAACTTAAAAACATTGCGATTTTGACATTTATTCAATAATGCAATGCTGCACACGCATTGAAGTCTTATTTTCTTACATCCCTGCTTGCCTAATTATGTTAAGCTAAAGTGTAGTTCGGGTCACGACGTCTCAAAAGGTCGCAATGGCAGTGTTTCAGGGGTTCGTCCTTTTCTGTGCAGTCGGCAGTTTAGTGTTTGAAGATTATATCTCGACGATAGATGCCACATCACTATACCTACAAGAATACTAAGTTCACTTTAGCTTAATGCTAGTAACAGTTTGGTCTGTCTGCATCCATGTTACCCCACAGTGGTTTAGTTTTTACGCCTTATGTTGGAAATGCCATTTTAATTCCTTTCTACATCCTTGTAACCTGGATCTGTTGTCTGTTTATTTGCTTGCTTGTCTACACATTTGGCCTTTGTGTTACTGTGAACAAGAAACCTAATATATATAGGTATTATGCGCTTTGTAACCGTTGAAGCGATTTTTGGCTGAGCTCTTCCTCGAACTTGTGGTTGTGCGTCTTGATAGTTTTCCAACAAATGGAAAAATGGAAAAAGAAACCTAATATATTCCTCTATTCCAGCGATTGTGCATTTGCTACAATCTATGCTTGGAAGACAGAGTTATAGTCATTGTATTGGAAGCTCTATTTCTTATGGGGGAGGTCACAGAAGAACCCTGCTCTTGAGGCTGCATCACACTTAGACTCATCTCCTTTTTTTACTACTCCTTCTTCATTGGTGTAGGCACCATTCTTCTCTTCGCTCTTTGGCGTCAACTTAGACCCATCAGTATAGACATACATTTCCTCGTTATGACTGATGGCCTTGCCTTCCTGCTCGAAATGGAGTAGGTGGCTTCAAGTAGGTCGCATTGCACGTTTTTCTGTTAATCGATAGAACTTAACACCTACTAAAATTTCGTATAAGATTAACTACAGATTTAAGGTATAAAATAACTCCTAAAATCTTTTGGAAAACATCAAGCTCTCATACAAAGTAAGTATGTACTTATGTCCGCATAAAATTATTGACTGTATAGGTAAATTAAGTTTTGACAATCTTTTCCAAATAACTCCTTTTATGAAACACTAAAAGAATACAGTCTGTTGTCCAAAGTTAAAGAAACTGCTTAATTACTGTATTTCTAGTGAGCGATACCGTGAACCACTTACAGTGCACGAAATTTTTAATAAAAAACTTTCCGAAATCGGATTATGAAAAGAATTTATTGGTTACAAAAACGATTTGGTAATGCTCCAATGGTAACTTGTGCAACTGATATTGAGAAAATATAAAGGTTCCAGTCCAAACTTCAAAAATATACACCAAGACCTTGGTATTATATTGGTTGAGTCGAAAGGAACAGAACAAAGTATCTAAGAAAACTAAGAAATCATCCCAACCCATTAGCTAACGCTTTGTGTAACTCATACAGAAACTTCATTCTGCAGTGAGGAGATATTCCCGCCTTCTAAGGAGAGCGCCATATACCGAAAAGGGCTCAGAGTCTACTCGAGCTAACAAGTTTTTAATTCAGTTTTAAGATTTGTAAACTTTAGAAGGTTTAGGCATATTCAGTTAGTAAAGGAATGGGGAAAAAAGTACTGCAGAACTGCGTTCAGATTTTTTTTTATTAATTTTTATTGAATTTCAGCTATGCATTTTAGTTGTAGAATTGTGTTGTTTTGTAGATTTTGCAATGTTTTGTAAAAATGTTCTCTAGAATTTTCACATAACCTTCAAATAATACACTGTGTGTCCCAAAAATAACCGAACTTTTTGGATATAAAATAGTAAAATACACATTATATTATCTTTGAAAGTTATTATTTATTCAAAATAGGTTCCATTTGACTCAACACAACGCTTGGAACGATCAACCAGCGCATGCATAGATTTTTTTATGTCATTGAAATGTTCTTCAGTACCTCGGTTGCGGCTGCTTCATTTTTTTTCAATTTTTTTTAATTTTTTAAACTTCAATTTCATTTTTTTTTCAAGTTTGACACAAAATGTTATATTTGCTCTTTGTTCCATTTTTTTGGAACCATTAGCACACTTTTGGTTTTATTGAAATGGCTGTCACTTTTACAATACATCTGTAATCCGACTTACATGAAGTCAGGTGCGTTTGAAAGAGGATGAATGTATCTTTTTAATGTTGCAAATTTTCAATAGATGGCGCTGTATGTTGTATGATTTAAATATAAAGTTCGGTTATTTTTGGGACACACCGTGTACACATAAGTTAGGTATTTTTCAGTAATTATTTGCGGAATTTGCAGTTTGAAACTCATTTGGAACTAATTTTTAAGGTAGTTTAGGGTTCAGTTTGTGCATTTTTACAACCAAAAATGTTCGTACAGGTTGTTTGTAATACCGAATGAAAGTCAACTGATTAGAACTCATTGGGGTTTCAGAATTTTCCAACGGTAAGCCATGCCGCGGTAAGAGGCGACTAAAATCAAATCAAAAAGGTTCCCGCGATAGCCGGGTCAATCCAGATTTTTAACCGACGAAGGATTGACACTACCGCAATATTCCTCAAAAACCACTTTGGGGAATATTTTTGTAGCTACAGCAACAAAAGCAACAACCTTATTGAATGTAGTAAATAAATATTTTCTGAACCAAATAAATTTTCGAGAAATCTTCAATATGTAGCAGCAGCAATGTGGTGTGAAGCTTGAAAATTCGTTACACTCTTCTTTTTTCTTTCACATGTATTCGCATGTGAGTTATTTTTTCACAAACCAAAAATACATACATACATACATATACACATAAGCTTTTTCTTACAATTAAATTTACATGTAAGTAAATGCATACATGTACTTTTACATTAGTATGTATGTACATACATACACGTGTATGTATGTGGTGAAATTTTCACGTTTTAGTGCAAATTACTGTGCTGTATCCGTTTTTGTACTCAACATTGCCACCTCAAAGTTTTCATTTTTTACTGTGCAGATTTAATTATAATCACATCTGTAGACAAACACTTATATATATTGTACATACATACATATGTATATATGCATATATGTACATACACATTCATTTATCATATCTCCGGCCGGTGTAGAGAAATTTGTACAAATTTTCCCACAGATCGTTCATGTCCTTTGAATAGAACACATGTATTATATACAAGTAAATGAAAATTCCAGAAGTTTATGGATAGACATATGAAGAAAAATGCTTATTATAGTGTTTTCAATATGATTTTTCATCATCACAAATAATTTCTTGAGGGTTAAAGCCACTGTAAACGCAACAAAAACACGTTTTTTCAAGAGTTTTTTTAATGTGAAAAGAAAGGCAATACAATTACAATAGAAAAAAATAATTTACAACAACAAAATATTTTTAAAAGGCGGAACTATGGAAATTTTCATAAAGAGATTTTTCTTCTAGGAATTCTGCGGCTTACAGCACACAGGGTGCAAAATACAATAGAATCTGCAACAAAATAAAATTTTTTTATTTATCTATGTACAGGAGAATAGCTAGAGAATGATGTACGGATTTTAAAAAATATTGATTTTTGTGAACTTTGGAGACATTTTTAGAAAAAAAACAAGAAAAACGGCACCTAATTGTTTATAACTATTGTTTAAGTTAGGTTATCGAGAATCCCGTACGTGATTCTCTTTGAAAAAATATTAAAAAGTTGTAAGAGAAAAGCCAATTGAAAATATTGAAAATTGTTTGAGTTGTGCTGCGAGCCAACTTCAAAAAAAAAAAACGAGATTCAAGCAAAATTCATTTAAAGTTTTCAGACATACATACATATGTACATGCAAATATATATTATATAGGGCACGTAATTTCAAAGAATAGGTTCAAAAAATATTTTTAGCCAATAAAAAAAAATCAATTTTTGGAAGCATCCACAGTGGCCTTACCCTATAATGTTATGAAAGGAATTGCAAAACTTTAAAATTTTGTCCAGTTAATTAATTTTTGTATCTAAAAGATTTAATTAATGTAGGCACTTACTTATACATACATACATATGTACAAGAAAGCGTTTTTTTCAAAAATTTGTTTATTCTCTTTTATTTATAATTAAAAAAATATAACTATTAACTTCGAATCTATTATTTTCGTATCAAATCATTTTCTATTCAAAAATAAAATTTTAATATGATTTATCGTGCTCACATATTATAAAAAATAAAATTTTAATATACACTATGTTTATGCACTTATATTTGTTTTTAAGGAATTATATTTGCATCTACATATGAATAGCTTGCATTTTTAAGAAGAATTAAATAATAATAAAAATTTTTACTTTAAAATAATAGTAAATTTTTAATTTTCAAAAAATATTTTCAGCTTGATTTTTTTTTGGAATTCGTTTTATATTTAAGGAAATTTTAAAGTTTTTAGACTTACATACTGTTTAATACAATTATAATTTTTTAAAAAATATAGTTTATTTTCAAAAGTTTTGTTTTTTTTTGCAGAAGTTTAACAACTTCAAATGAAGAATTTTCAATTCGCAAGAATTTCAATGTGGAACGTTATCCCTGTTAGTTAGTTTATGTGTCAAAGTTTTAGATTTATTTTTAGAAGATTAGAAAAGTTGACTCATGCTATTCTTTATTATGCAGATTTCCACATATACAAATATATATAACCTCTAAGATTTTTGCATATACATATATTTCTTCAATAATTTCAAAGTTATCACTTTGGTATTTTTTTTTTTAAGAAAACAGGATAAATTTAATAATGAAATATTTTAGTTTTAATATATTTAGTATATTTAAGACACCTTTAATCAAAAATTGCAACTGTAATATGGCTATTTAGTTTGTAACTCTACACATATGTATGTACATATATAAACCTACTACACCAACTTTTTATGCATTATTAAAGATTTATTAACATTTTTATTTAAATTTTTTCAATTATATATGCAATTTTCACTATTATACTACCGGCCGGTTTTGAGATAACCACTTTTCCTATTACTTATAACAGTACTATGATACACATTTTTTGCAGACAATTTTTTAAATACATATTTTCACAATTTATACTTATAATTCATAGAAAATAATACTATTTTCAACTTACCAAATATTAGTTTGTTAATTTTTCACACAATTTACGGAATGATGTTTATAAATTTATTTGTGATTTTTAGATTTTGTAAAACGTTAAAAATTACCTGCCACTTACCTCGAGCACAAAAGACGGAAAGGCCGATTTTCACAATGGCCCTGATGCACATGCGCTGGAATAGTCCCACCAATACCATCACTACCATCGTCGAAATCCAATTTTGCTATTGTATGTGAAAATGTTCCCTTACTACATGCAATATTGGGCCCAACGTCATCCTAATTCGCAGTGGGGTATGCTAAGAGATTGCATTGCCGCATTACATACATATCTATGTACATTTGTACTTACATGTGTTAATTGCATATGCATGCATGTATGTAGATTGGCTATGTAGCATGCAATGAGTGAGTGCACTAGCTAATGCATTCCCTTTAAAAATAGTGGAAGTAGAACATGGTCTTTTTCCACCTACATATTGTTTGTTGGTTTATTGGCATGCTTATTTTACCGATTCATACATATACATGTGTATGTATTGCAATAGAGAGGTGACAAAATTGAAAGATCTGTTATCTCTTTGGTGGGCAGTGAGCGATACATTATTTCGGCTGAAGATGAATATGTGAAACTTTGTAATCTCAATATTTGCAACTATGGGTACCGTAAAAGGTACAAATAGTTGATGAATATTAAAGAATATGTTGTATAATTTAACAAAACTTGTAAAATGGCCAATAAGGTATTTTTACAATAATTTATAAAATGAACCTAGTTTATTACTTACGCATTTTCTTATATAAATAGATATTTCAAATTCAAACTGTTTTAGAGTTATTATAAAATTTATTTAAAACTAACCCTTACATTATTAGTATTATACTATTACTTCCATTCACTATCGGAATCATATTCTTCCCACGCCGGCTTTTCATCTACTTTTAAATTTCGCTGCTTCAAGTATGCATTGAATTGTTCCGGTATTGACATAAATTTTCGTATTTTCATACGAAATTGTTTCCATGTCCATTGCAAATAATTTCGTCTATCAGTTACCATTGCTTTGTAGTTAAATTTATACTTGTCGAGGAAATAACTCAAATGGTCAATTGAGTTTTTAGGCAGCCTAAAATGAAAATAAACATTTTAATTTAATATGTGTGCACCTTGTATGGTAAGCATATCTTACCTAAGCAGTTTTTCTCTCGGTTCTGCTGCATCTGCCTCTAATTTTTCTATGACATAACCTCTTGGACGATCTGAGATTTTTTCTTTCAGCTCTTCATCATCCATTTCCTCCTCCACAAAGCCGTTTATGATCTTCACTGTCTTTATACGATGCTGCTTGAAATTTGGTATTGGCACCGATTTGTTGGGATCGGATGCAAGTCCCATTTCAAAAAAGTTCTTGTTACGTTTGGTCTCTATCCAAAGCTTTTTCATTTCAGGACTATGAAAATAAAATTATGGATGTTATAAAAACGTATTAACATATGTACACTAAACATGGGTAAATCATGCCAAGAAGTTGTTAGAAACATACTCTTTTATTTTTCCGGTGGATTCACGGGTTTTTCTCATCGTCTTTCTATTACAATTGTAGCGAAATCGCTTACGTTGATGGTTCTTTCTAATCTTCATTATTTCTATTTATTAAAATTATTTAAAGTGCGTATAATTAAAATAATTGAACTTAGTAATATCTGCACGTGTTTGTTTCTTCAGATAATTTTTGACATTTTTACTAAATAATGTAAACAAAAATAAATGCATTATCGTGTAGTTTGACAATACTTTACTATTGTGAATGCTTTAACAAAAGGAGCAGTGTTGTCATAATAAATAATGAGGAAGGGATTAAAAACTTAATAATACAGTTCGAAAAAACTGTTTGAAACCCCGAGCAAAGAACGTATATTAATATACGTTCTTTGACTTGGGTATATAAGAGAGCGGCCAGCGGAAATCAGTTCAGTTACAAATAAATTCGGTTTGCGATAACATCGGAATAAATTGCGTGTATATTTAGTAAACTGTGTGAAATAATAGGGTAAAAATTGTATAATAAGTCGTTAGTTATTTAGTAATAAACAAACCCTCTTTACAATTAAGAATTTGTTACACAAATCTTGGGATGTTATTTAAAAATCCAGTGATCGAACTTGAACGATTTGGGAAATCGGGCCTTAATTAGTACAATCGTAACAGTATATTTCAAATATTTTTGTTATTATATTAATATACGTTCTTTGGTAATTTGCAGTCACGATTCAATTGTGAATATCCCTTGTAGCCGGCGTCATTGAAAACAGCTGATTGCTACTCGCTCGTTTTGCAAACAATCTTCAGTTTTTGTTATTTAAAGCTGCTAGAAATTATTAAAGGAAATATGAGGGATATTGAGATCTTAGATCCTAGAAATCTGGTGAAGAACCGTGAAATACTTTACAGACTCATTATTAGGTGAGTACTTACATTAAATTGTATGAAAATGTAATTACATTTCTGGTTGTTAATAGTCAATTGATGTACGATGGCCTGGAGAAATTCGCTATGGAATTATCTATGCTAGTAAAAGCAGACGAATGTGCTCCTAGTGAACGTTTGCTACATGTTATGATCGCTGGCATGCAAGCCACCAATGAGAAACCTATTGCACCCAAAGACGATGTACTGCCTGGAATCGATTTGGAGTTTGAACCTGAAGCATCTGCGCTTGCGCCCGAACCTGCTTCCTATGAAACTGCTTATGTTACCTCTCACAAGCAATCTTGTCGTGCTGGAGCTTTTAGTCACGATGGTACACTAGTTGCCACAGGTAGTGTAGATGCAAGTATAAAAATTTTGGATGTTGAACGTATGTTGGCTAAATCGGCGCCTGAAGACATAGAGCCGGGACGAGAACAACAAGGCCACCCTGTTATACGTACACTTTATGATCACACAGATGAAGTAGCTTATTTAGAATTTCATCCCAAAGAGCATATATTAGCCTCTGGTTCTCGTGATGGTACTGTAAAGCTTTTTGATATAGCAAAACCTTCAGTTAAAAAGGCACATAAGGTCTTTACCGATTGTGAACCAGTCACGTGTTTGTCATTTCATCCTACCGGTGATTATATGGCTATCGGGACGGAACATTTTGTGCTGCGGGTATATGATGTACACACATCGCAATGCTTCGTGAGTGCTATACCATCTCAACAGCACAAGGCAGCAGTAACATGTGTCAAATTTGCTCCAACGGCGAAATTGTACGCCACAGGAAGTTTGGATGGTGCAATAAAAATATGGGATGGTGTAAGTGGCCGATGTATTAATACAATACCAGAGGCACATGCAGGTGCAGAAATTTGTTCTTTGGAATTCACAAGAAACGGAAAGGTAATAAGAGATCAGATTAAATAATTTATTAAAATAAATATTTTATGTTGATATTTTTTATTAACAAACTAAATGTTTATTGCTAATAATAACTCTATTATACTTTTTAGTACTTGCTCTCTTCGGGAAAAGATTCATTGGTCTATTTGTGGGAATTATGTACAAGCCGACCAGTACAAACGTACACTGGCGCTGGAACTACGGGCAAACAGGAGCACAACACACAAGCGGTTTTCAATCATACTGAAGATTATGTACTTTTCCCTGATGAAGCCACTACTTCTCTATGCTCCTGGAATTCTCGTAATGGTGGTCGTTTGAACTTAATGTCTTTGGGACACAATGGTCCAGTACGATTTATTACACATTCACCAAACTCACCGGCATTCTTAACATGCTCAGACGATTTTCGTGCACGGTTTTGGTATCGGCGTTCAACGAATCAGTAAAATATTCAAATTTATATGACCATAAGGGATAACGCCGGTAAATGACGAAATGAAACTCTAAGTTAAACATTCAATATAAACTGTAAGCAACTCAGAAATAAATAAATATGATATAAACTAAAAAATATGATGATAATTCACAATTTTTGATCCGTCGACAGCCCTGTAGTTTGGTGAACTTTCTTGTTTTAGTTGTTTTTGTTTTTGTTCCTTAACCCCGCTTAATTAATCTAAGTCGCCGAGGTCCAGGAAACATGCTGTTTCAACGGGTTTGTACCAAAGGAGAGGGGGGTTAGATGAGTCGGTTTAAGCGGGCATGTGAAGATATTGTTAGTGTCGTGTGGAGACTCGCCACATGCAGGGCATACGTTGGGTATGCTGGGGTCGAGTAGCGAGGAGTTTAACCTGCTACAATATCCAGACCTAAGTTGTGCCAGGCAACAACAGCAAAGCTTTATGCTCCTTAACTCGTAGCATAGATGCTTCGCTGTGCAAGTGATGCTCCGGCGACATCAGGTGGTTTCCTATCGTGGTCCTAAAGGCGGTGTTTTGACAGGCCTGTAACTTCTTCAACTGCGTCTTGTTCGTTCCCGGCGCCCAGATCGGTGCAGCATAGTTTACGACCGGCTGGCCAATTGCTTTTTAAGCTGGCAGCAAGGTTTCTTTGCTTTTACCCCAGGTTCTGCCGGCTAGCGCTTTAAGTATTTTGTTTTGGAGTTTTACTATCGTATGCGGAGTGCAAGCTATAGAGTGTGACTCCCAATATCTTTGGGTTGTTTATAGTAGGAATTTTTACGCCATCGAACTTCACATCTAATTCAAGCCTGTACTCCTTCGTCCAGCTGGTGAAGAGGGTAGCCGAGGATTTAGTCGGTTGCATATTTAACTGTCTCGCAGTGAAGAAGTGAGAAAGATCGGCAAGGTAGCAGCTCACTTTCGAACAGAGGTCATCAATATCCTGGCCAGACGCCAATATCGTGCAATCATCGGCATACGAGGTTAGGAAACTTCTTCTGGTGGTGGAGTGAGCTTCGATAGGTAAAAATTAAACAGTAGTGGGGAGAGGACACCACCCTGCAGAACTCCCTGTTTAATTTTCCTTAATTTCGATGTTTCGCCTCGGAATATAACCCATGATTGTCGACCACTCAGGTAGCCCATGACCCACCTCTGCAATGAGGATTCCTCAATGTCCGTGAGCAGCACTGAATGGTTTACGGTGTCAAAGGCTTTTGGCAAATCCTGTGCTACCAGGACAGTTCTCGCGCAAGGTCGGTTTTAGTTTAGGCCATTGACTATCTGAGTGTTTATGGCGTTTAGTGCTGTTCTGGTATTGTGCACTTTGCGAAAGCCATGCTGATGTGCTGCTGGACGCAGATGGTGGGGGAAAGTCGGGAGAAACAAGGCCTCAAGTGCCTTTGCTGACGTGTGAACTTTCTTGTGTGGGAATTTGGTGTTACAGAGAACCATAATTCGGCCCCGGTGCAGTCGATCAGCCTTAGCTTGTTGGATATGTCTAGTCATGGAGGCTGAATCTCTCGACTGTGGTGGCAAAAATACCTTCTTTGCCCACCCTGGCGTTGAAGTTGCCAAATACAATTTTGACATCGTGACAGGAGCAGTGCTACTAGGCGCGTTCTGGGCGCTCGCAGACATCGTCCTTTTTTTGAAAAATTTCGCTCTGATGTGGATTGTATCTGGCCGTTCATGCATCGAAGTCGTCCGAGCCTTTTTTTCGATTTTTCATTGAAGTATATTTTTTATGAGGTGGGTCCGAAACTCTATGCACAGGCGCAGGAGAATTCGGCTTCTCACTTTAGCTCGCCTCCAAACGGATGTTTGTAGACTACCCAGAAGAAACAAGCACGAAGAACCAACACATAGTAATTTGCATTGAGCGCTAGGCTGACTGATGGGCGTTCGGACGCGGCTTAGTATAAACTATAGGTCCTTCCATTTTTTGGGGAAAAAAGTCAAGACACACACTACAAATTGGAGCTGAAGAGCTCGGCCTAAATATATAAAAATAGCCTAAGAATACTACCACGGTACTGCCAGGTGTGCAATCTCATGCATAAATGCGTATCAGTGTTAAAGTAACTTGGAGATTCTGCGAGATGAAACCGAAAACACCAGCCCAGTTATTGTTGGAGTGCGAAGTAATTGTCGTAAAGAGATTCAAACACCTAAGCACCTTACAACCGCAGTAAAATCACATTAGAACGTTCAAGCCCTCATGTCTTTTAGGAGATCGTGGCAGATTTAGGGCTGTGCGATGTAATGTAATAAGAATAAGAGGGCACAAAAGACCGATACTTGCAATGTACATCTTCCCATCTATCTATCTAACTATAAATCCTGTATGCAATGTTTAGAGTAGAAATCAATGCATACTAACATATATGGAAGTATTATTTTTTTTTTATTATTATAAATACAAAAGCCTTTGCAATTTATTTATTAACTATGCTCTAATCTAAGTATAATTCTTACAAAATTCAATTAAAATGTTAAATAATTGACATAGTTTCAGTTCAGTTACATAATAATATTACTTTCGGCGCTATCAATTAAATGTATTATAGGTGTATTAACTTAACTTATTGCTTTAGGTAAATATTATATGGTAAAACCATCACTGGATAGAGTCTTGAGCATCTATTTTTTATTAACATTTATTAATTATTATTAAAATGCAGGTGAAAACTGAAGTATCCACTAAATAAACCACTAATTGATTTTTTTTATGATATTCAATAAAAAATTTAAAACAAATTGCATAGAATATTCTCTTCTTTAGTCTTGTTTTGAGCTTTGGGCCAATTGAATTTGACCTTGTTATTGTTGTTATTTAAGACTAGCTGTTTATCTTCATTGTACGTACATAATGTTTTTGTGTGTAAGATGCATTTGTTGTTGTTGTTGTTATTGTTGAGTATTAGCTTATATATACTTATTTTTCTTTTATAAAATATTTATTTATGTACAATTGCAAAATTGGGGTAAACAAAAAAATATACATAATTAAAATATATATGTACATACATATATATTTACGTAAAAAAAAGAAATATTAAGTAAAAATTCAAGTAACTTGAAATTGAAGATCACAAATGAAGAATATTTTGCGTTTGCTTTTAATACAATATTGCAAGTGCATATTACCACATATGCGCCTAAATGCAGGCAACATTTTATAAAGCTATGCTCTTAACGACTTTATTTGCTTGTTTCATTCAATGACCCGTAAGTTTTTCAATATTTAGTTGTAAAATGTAATTAACAAAATTAAAAAACAAAAATTATATATTTTTAATGAAAAATGCAATTTTGAAGAAAAAAAATTTAAAATTGATTTTGAGGTAAATCATAAAATAAATTTTAAAATTAAAAAAAAAAAAATAAAATTTATTATATAAAATCAACTTTTAAATAAAAAAAATAAAATTAAAAAGATAAAATAAAGTTTTAAATTAAAAAAATAAAATTTTGAAGTAAAAGAAAGAATTTAAAATAAAAAAATAAAAATGAAAAAAATAAATAAAAATGAAAAGTATACATATTGAAAAAAAAAACTAAGTAAAACTGAAAAAATAAATAAAAATGAAAAAAATACAAATTAAAAAAAAAAACACTAAATATAAATAAAAAAATAAATACAAATGAAAAAAATATAAAAATGGAAAAAAATATAAATATTAAAAAAAAAATATATAAAATTAAAAAAAATATAAAAATTAATAATAAAACAAAAATTAAAAAGAAAATTACAATGCAAAGAATAAATATATGTAAATGAAAAAAATAAAATAAATAAATAAAATGAAAAAAAATTTAAATATTAATGAAAATTAAATAATAAAAAAAATGAAAAAAATTAATAATAATTAAAATTGAAAAAAGCTTTGCTTAAGTTAAAAAAAAGTTATTTATTATACTATATTTAGCGCCATTGAATATAACATGCTTGCTCAGAGTTGATCTGTTGCACATTGTTGTTTTTATTAATTCTCAGCTAATATGGAAACAAAATATGGAAATAAAAAGCATATGAAAAAATATGTATGTATTTATATGCCTGTGCCAATGGGAGATGTGTTATGATGTGTATTGAACGTTTAAGAGTTGAAATAAAAAACAGAAACAATATGCTAAAAAAAAATACTAGAAAAAGAAAATACAGCATAAGTATAACACTTCTCAGACTCACAATTCTCTACATTATGTACCTATATACATATAGGTATATGTATATGTATTTATCTGCTGTATTATGCGTGATGTCGAACTAAACTTCTACTAATATTTAAAATATGTATGTTTGTGTACATTTTATTTTTTGCCTATACACACAGTATATAAATACAGTTTTAATATCGCCATTTTTTTGTTTTTTTTGTTTGTAGCATTAAATACGCGTTATATAACATAGCTTTTAATATTAAATTGATTTTTAAGGCTTTTAAGACTAGGCATTAGATAATACGAGTAAGTAGCAGTCAAATTTTCAAAAGAAACTATTTTGAATACATGAGTTTAACAGTCTGCTAAATGTAATATAGCTTAATTAGTATTAATGCTGCGCTCTAGCAACGAGTTGTTGTTTATATTTGTAATAAAATTAATTAAAGTGAATTAAATAAAGTCAAATAAATAACTGATGTTAATTTAGAGTACTAAAGGTGCATAAATAAATTAATTAATAAAACTAATAATTACATTATGTGTATATGTATGTAGTAAGTAATAAATTTGTATACACTTTATATAAAGGGATACAAAATGGACGGTTTTTCAATTATTTATATACAATATATATATGTATGTATATGTTTAAAGTAAATTTATAATTTATTATATTTATGTTTGTGTGTTTAAAAAGCTTTTGTTTGTGCGTTAAATTACAAAGGGGAAATAATTGCTTAATTTAATTGCAAAGTATGTACAAATAAATATGTATGTATATGAATGTATCATTTACATTTATTAGATTTTTAAGTAAATTTTTGCTTTAAGGATTTTTGTGCGTTAGATATTAAAAGGCATATATTACTTGCTTAAATTCATTGTTTATGTAATTTTTTGTTTTTTGAATTTATATTTAAGGCATTTTTGTGCGCTAGGTTTTCAAATACTAAAATTAATTATATGTATGTATACGTATTGTTTAATCTCAATTTTGTGCCAAGTTACTTAACTTTTGTTAAAGATTTTTTCAACTTTTTCGTACTGCATACTGTCACTAGTCTTCTATAGTACACTATTAATATATGTATATATTATTTCTAATATCATAATATTAAAACTAATTAAGTAAATGAGTCGAGTTTTGTGCATTATATTTTGTTTGTTTACATAAATCAGACTTTATAGTTATGTGCTGGCAACCACACAACCGTTGAAAGTTATTATTGTGTATGTACGTGTATGTATGTATTAATAAAAAAATGTATGTACTATATCTTGCACTTTGCGGCCTACCAAATATAAAAACGATTAACATTCGTTCTCAAATTTCTTACAATTAGTATCCTTGTTTGCCCAACAATTTCTATGCTAATTTTCTACTCAGTTTTTGTTTTTTTTTTTAGAAAATTTACATTTAATTAACCTCTTCCAGTCTTTGTGTTATACGTTTTGCCTGCAACATTGACGCATTTGTCGACTGTGTTGTTGTCGACGCCGCCTCGCCATTGGCCGCTGCCATGCTCATCATTGGTTCGGGCGAGGGCGAAGGCGAGATTACAATCTCATTTTTAATAGTTAAGTCATGCTGCAGTTTCAACAATGCTAAGGCAGGGTTCGGCGATGCTGATCTCGAATCGCCTCTGTCACGCAGCGGCGGTGCATTAACGATGCCAACACCGTTATCTAGATAATTATCTTGCATGTTTGACCTTCTCTGTTGTTGCTGTTGTTCTTGCTGCTGCTGCTGTTGTTGTTGTTGTTGTTGCTGCTGTTGCACTGCAGCACTAGCAGTGAAAATTGCAGTTTGCATCTCTTCCGCCGTTGCCGCCGTAATTAGATAGTTTAATGGATTAAAGCTATTCGTAGTGTCGCGTGCAACGAAATTCTCATGCGCCATCTTTAGATGATTTTTCATTTTATCTGGTCGCGAGAATTCTTTGCCACACAATGTGCAGGGAAACACTTTACGTACCTTTCCCTCGTGATAGAGAAAGGCGTGCCGCTGGAAGCTGTATTTATTTTTGAAAGTCTTTTGCAAATCCTCTTTAGCGCACTCTGTGCACTGATAGACACCTTCATTTATGCGCGCATAACGAAACAAGTCCAGTCCACGCACTGACATCTCTGTCAAGTGTTCAGCTTGATCATCCATCGTCGATTGTGCTTTACGTCGTATCCGTCGTCGTTGTACCGGACGGCGTGCTGTACCACCCGTACGTGTCGTTGACGCTGTAACCATCTCGGGTGGTGCACGTATGTCCGCATTTGTGCTATCATTATCCGGCGCATCGCTTATGGTTATTGTTGTAATGGCAACTGTGTCATCGATGTTACCTAAAGATGAGTCAGCGTTTTTGTAATCTAATCCAGCGGTTTCATCTGCCAATGTCAACTCCGGCTCCGATTTGTCAGTCTGATCAAGTATAATATCCATATTTGTGGGCGACATGCTGTCCTCGCGTTGCAATTCCGGTTCGCGTAAATCTGTTTGAGTGGTTGGTGTTTGTTGTTGTTGTTGTTGTTGTTGTTGCTGCAAGTGGGCGGCCAATGTTTGGGGCTGTTTGGCTAGAGTTTGTTGTGGTTCTTGAGTGCAAGATTGTTCCTGTTGTTGTTGTTGCTGTTGCTGCTGTTGGGCTTGTTGTTGTAGCTGTTGTTGTTGCTGTCGAAAGAAATCCGCGCTCGGCTTTAACATTGGATTTGCGGCCATATGCAACAAGAATTGATGGTGTAAATTATTAGCCGAAGGCGGCTGTATTGTATTGGGCGTTTGACGCTCAGCTACACTAGCGAGCGATTGTAGTGCGGAACAACTGAAATCTGTATTACTAGTACTAGTGGACATTGATTCGATGGGCGTACTATTTGTAATTTCTTTAAGTCCAGCGCGTAGTTGTTGCTTTAACAGTGAGTTGCTGTTGTGTGACGCATTCTGCTGCTGCTGTTGTTGTTGTTGTTGTTGTTGATGATTTTTCTGTGGAACAGTATTTTTCAATGAGTCACGCACCTTCAGGCCCAGTGCTGTGGGCAGATGAGTAATTACTTCTTGTGCCTCATTGAACTGTAGCAGTGATGTTTGTGGTAGCTCCATTTCGATTGCCTCATTTTGTGACGCATGTTTTTGTGGTTGAACCGTGGCTGCTGGTTTAATTAAACCGAATAGTCTGTGTGATAATTCCGGTGATGTGTTTATCAATTGTACTGAAATGAAAATTAATAAAAAAAAATAAATAAATAAGTAAGCAAATAAATATTAGTAAACAATAACCGATCTTCCAAGTTATTTATAAACGAATGATATGGAAAAAAATAAAATCAAAGAAATCCCAACAATAACTGCAATACCCATTTCGCATAATCTCCAACCCTTAAGAAAGAGCTCTCAGTAAGAAATCCCTGCGGAGTAGGTGTTCGTCGGGATCCCACGGTAAAACCGAGACGAAAAAAAAAACGTTCGCACGACAGTCGGGTCTTTATGCCGGAAGGACCCCGATTTTTATACGGCCAAGGACTGTTACTCCCGCAACATTCGTCAAAAAAAAAAACACTTTGGGAAATATTTTTTGCGACGACTCAGTTCTCAACAGCGCAAATTTAATTTAGTCCGAGTTACTTGTACCAACCGGAGCATGCTCATACAAAAACTGAAATCAAAACAACCATTTATCTTCTTTCTGGTGACTTGATAAATTGAAAAAATTTCCTGTGCTCATTCTTTCCACAATTAGTGAGTGCTGTCTACGACCATACGGAAACCTTTATACCATTCGTGGACATATCGAATTTATTGTATGATATGCCTTTTTGACTATTTAAAGCTCATGCTTAAACAAAGTCTTCCGACTTCGGTGATTTTCAGTAACAAATTTTACGCTCTTAGATACGGTTTTGAAAGATTTTTGAAATAAAATCTCATGCCCGAAAAAATCGGTTGTATATGTTGTCTGATCTGGCCGGTTCCGACAAATACTTAATATAGTAGCAAAATATATCTGCGTACTAAGTTTGGTTGAAATATCTTACAAACTGAGGGACTAGACTGCATACAAACAAACGGGCATGACTAAACCAACTCAGCAGCTCATCGCTCTGGTCTGATGAGTACAAATCTTGGTTTCCTGCTGGTACTGACATACTTCAGATCAAAGCTAAAGATATTATATCATGTCCCTGAAGGGTATTATATAACAGCTATGTATGTATGTATGAAGTACAAAAAAAAAAAAAAAACCAAATAATTTGTTTGTGTTTTCTTTTTTTAGTGCAACAAAAATTCTTTATTAATTTATTAATGTATATATATTTTTTTTTAATTTTTTTATTCAATGTAAATGTATGTATGTATGTATGAATGTGCTACAATATTAGCAGATATAAATAGTTTTAAAACGTTAAAGGAGCCGACGACATTGTGAGGTTTTTTTTACAAGCTCGCATCATTTTTTTTTAACGCTTACTTCATAAAATAATATTAACTTGTTATCAAATTAAAAACTAAATTGCACTAGCTACCACTAAAACGAAGAAAAATTACAGTAAGTATAGTAGTATAAGATAAATAAAAACTAAATATCATGTATAGTATGTAAATATATATATTCATATTTAGTATTTAGAATGTTAAAAATATTACATGCAAGGTGTTATGTTGCATTGTTGCTCACATGCCCAAAAAACAAAAAGAGGTTTACTATTAAAAAAAAAAAAAAAAAAAAAATAATAATAATAATAATAATAATTGGGCAATATTTTTACTTTGAATAATTTTATAATTTTTGCATGAAGAAATTTTAAGTGTTAACAGATTTTGGTAAGTTTATAGATTTTACTACTGTGTTGCTGGAGATCGTTCACTACTATGTTGGTTCCTTTTTTTCATTTTTTCTACATTAAATTTATAATTTTAAGAAAAATAAATTTTAAATTTATTAATTATCATGGAATTTTATTTGCTTGTATTTAATTATTATATTTTTTCCATTAGAGAAATAAGTGCACTTCTTGTTCGAGAGCGGTCTTCGGCATAGTTTGTCTTTAATAACCGCAATAAAAAGATATGTATTCATATTATTGTGAGCTATCAGCTGATTGATTTTATTCGCTTCCTGTGTTTATACATGTTTTAAACACACAAAAACATACTTTTAAATGTTAAAATTAATAATTATTGTATTTGTAGTTCTTTGGCGATAATTTAAGCCTCCGATTTATATGTATACATACTCTATATATTCATAAGTATTTTTTATGCTTTACTATTTGCTCTCCAATTTTTTTCTATTAATTATAATATTTTATTGCTCTTTTTTTTATAAATATAGTATTTAACTATACTTTGACATTTGATAATATTCATGTAAATACAAATATTTAAAGTAAATTAATGTACTAAATATAAATATAGATGTTTTAACAAGAATTGCGAGAACTTTTCTTGGTTTAGCATAAATTATTCATTTCAAACTTTTTTTTTTTAAATTAAATTAATAATTATTTTTTTTTTTATTCACCAGACAAAAAAAAATAAATTTACAAATTATAATATTAAACTAGCTTCATTTGAAGGCAACAAGGTAGTTTACATATTTATTTATAATTATTTATCAATTAATGCTTAATAGTTAATATTAATAGAGATAAAAACACGTAAAATTAACTAAGTGTGTATAATGCGAATTAAATTATTAGGCTTACAGGTGCATATTGGTGTCGAGTGTAAGTGCTTTTAGCCGGTTGGCTTCGAATGAAAGTAAGAAACTCCATGCATTAGGTGCAAATGTTGTTTATGCGAATTTCAATTACTTCTAGTTGCTAACATGCGGTCGGAATTGATTTTTTTCGCTAAGAAGGCCACTTGCGTTTGAATGCCATTAATGTTTCATTAGAATTTACAACGAATTAAAAGTACAAAAAATAACTTAAATAAAAATAATAAAAATCAAAATCATAAAATTGCACAACTTCTGTTTAGCAAAGAATTACACAAGGCGCGTTTATATGCTTACGATCGAAATTCTTTATGCACAAACAATTATTTTTTTTCAACAATTAATGATTGCACCAAAATAAAAATATATGTATAATTCATTAGTTTTTTCATCCTTGTTTGGTTTAATTTCATTATTTTTTTTTGCCATTTAATTTAAATTAAATTTGTTTTAATTGTCGAATTAAAATTATTATTTTTATCAAATGCCGGAATTATAACGAAGTAATAAAAAGTATTGACATTTGTAATGTATGTTTAGTTTTATTTGGCTAGGCTCAAGTAAATTTAAAATAAAACTGTTTAGGCATATGAAAACAAGTAAAAGTAACTAAACCTGTTGAACAACTAAAATCAAAATTAAAATTTAGAAACTCCGAAACAATATGGTTAACGTTTTAAACGTGTTTAACTTCAAGTTTTTGTCGTTTGAATATATATGTATATAACTATGCACAGAAACGCTATTTGCTTTATCTTTGCATATGTACATCATATATCTGTACATTTTGGAAGCCTTTGACCTTGTCCTTTGTTTTTGTTTTTTGTTTTTTGTCCTTGACATACCTCAACAAAACACATTAACTTGCATTTAACATTTTCAATCCCTTATGCAAACTTTAGGGTTGCTAACGGTATTTTTATAATAGTAACGTGTTCTTTTGTGTAAACATACATACATATGTATGTATAGTATATGGGTGTGTGCGATTGTGAGTTAGTCGCTGCTGTACCCTTCCCATTATTACTCAACTAACGTCGTCTCGACAACATGGAACAAATGGTAATATGAAAATTAATATACATATATACATATATGTAAATATATCCCATCACCCATTGTTATTGCTAGTCCTTGTTTTTTTTTGTTTTTTTGTTAATATATGCTACAATTAATAGTCTCTATCACGCTTAAGGCGTTTATTTTTTTTATTGCGCTGTCGCCGCTTCGGGCAAACGTCCCGCTCCTAATGCTAAAGATGCTGTCGATGATGACGTTGACGACGATGAGGTTGATGATGCTGTCGATGCTACCGCCGTGGATACACCCGTTACTGAATGATTTGAACTTTGTGTCGCCAAATCCGGTGGTGTGGGGGTAGATGCTGTCGATGCAGCGGCTGATTGTGGTGCTGAAGAAGTTGTTAAACCCGCCGCGGCCGCTGCTGCGACCACAGCCGATGCATTGGCCAACGCTGTTGAGGGATTCTCGATTTTGTGTATGATCTTCACATGCGCCGTCATATTATCTTTGCGTGTAAATTCCTTATAACAGAAGGGGCAGGGATACACTTTTACGTTGCGTTTGTGTGATGTTACGTAGTGGCGACAGAAATTGCTGATATGCGTGTAGACACGTGAGCATACCTTACAACGGTATGTATGTTCACCCTCTTTGGTACAATAATCACGGACGGAACCTTCCGCTTCACCTTCGGGCAGTGCGCCACCTGATGTATTCAGTTTGGTTTTCGCAGAGGGAGAGGAAACAGTGTTACACGTGGTGGTGCCGCTTAAAGCGCCTTTCAATTTATTCGCCTGCGTGGCAGCTTGTGCGGCATTTGCATTAGCGCCAATTAAGTTGACATTAAACATATCCATATATTCGTTGGATATATTCTAAAGATGTAAAAAAAATATATACATATATTAATGTTATATCATATTTTTAGAAATATGTATGTACATATAAATATTTCCCATCAGCGAAGTTGTTTCTAATGAGAATATTTAGGAAAAAGCCATCACTGGCTTCCATATGAACGAAACATACTAATTGTAAACTTGACTAACGGGTTGACATTCGCTGCAGGGATTTTTTTTGATTGGAATAACTTATGTATACTCACTTTGTTTTCACTGCCAGTCGTGTTTCCCCCACTAACACCGTTCTGCTTCAATTTGGTACGTTTATTCACCTTAACCTTGGACACTTTACCGATGGGTGTCAATTTTGGAATGCTAACCATTGAATTGAGCAATGTCACCGTACCGGGTAAGCCGCCGGCCGCCAGGGCAGCTGCTTCGGCCAATTGTTGTTTCTTTTGTTGAGCAAGCAGTAGTTGGCGTTCAATTTGTTGTTGTTGCGCTTGTGCTGCTAAGGCGGCTGTGTTATTCTGCTGAGACGGTGAACTAGTCGCGTTGGGATCAAACTTAAATTCTACCGGTTCATCATATTCGTCAAGCATTAGTTGTGGTTCCATGTATGAGGTGTCCATTTGATCATCGCAGTCGCTATCGTTACCATCTAAAATTTATCCAATCAAGAGTTGGTTTAATAATAAGTGTATTTGCGGTAGTTTAAGCAAATAAAAAATAATAATGCATAAGACGAAAACAAGATAGACGAAAACACACATACAACAAGTAGAGAATTCAAAAACATTTTTTAATTAAACACAATTGAAAAGTGAAATATTGTCTTAATTATTTAAAAGTAATTTTTATGCGACGATTCCAATTTACAATATATGTATATACCAATGGATAATTTCTTTTTTTTTGTACTTTTAACATTCATTTGTTTTTATAAAATTTTTTTGATTATTAAGTTATGTCTAAATGTGTGTGCATGCGTGAATGTAAACTATATTTATGTGTGTGTGTGTTTTTTTTTTTAAATCCTGTTTGTCTTATGAATGTATAATGCAACGAAAAGGCAAACAAAAAACGGAAAGGAAATTCGTTTTACAGTAAAAAAAAAACTTAATCGTAAATTTGTCACACGCACGCGTTACAATCAAGAAGAAGAAGAAGAAAAACACGTATCGGAAAAGCTGTAGGGATTTCAAGCCACTCTTAGTATTAATAGCTGAGCTTTATTAAAGTTGTAATTTTGTATTCACTTAAGTGGATTCATTGCGCGCATCCATAATAAATAGGCCGAAACATTGTTGTTTCTATGTTGTGGAAAAAATAATGGTGTGTGCTATAAAAATCGGTTATTATTGAGTGAAGTAGCAAAATAGCAAAATATAGCAAATGTTATTAATGTTTTTTTGCACCAGTACAATAACATATTTAGTTATATAACAGTAATAACTTTTAATGCCCGATAAAACAGCAAAATAATTTAGTTTTTTTTTTTTAATATAACATAGTTTTAGAATTGAAATATTTTTGAAAAATTTTCTTACAAATACTTTCGTTTTCGTATTCATTGCGTCGGCTATGAATCCCTAAGCTCTGCCCGATTGAAATTAAGTCATTTACAAATTTGTTCGTTTCCTTTTCGCTTCATTTGCGTTGCTTGCATCATACTTCCATTTATATATTTTTTTATTTTGCTTTTTATAAAACTTTGAAACTCACCTGCCGACGAAATGAGTCGCGGCCTTTGAACTTTTGCAATGTTAACACTACGCGGAAAAAAACAAAACAAACGGTAAATGTACGCGTAGTAACGAATTTTATTTTTTTATTTATTTATTTTTTTTAATTTTTTTCATTTTCTGATTTAAGCTTATATTTTGCACAGTTGTCCTACGATTCTATACCCACCATTTCTTCTATGGTGCATATATTATACATTTTCAAATAGTTTCATAAATCCCTTTTAGCTTTTCCGATGCGATTTTTTGACACCCTTCTCTCTCACATGTTGCACTTAATTGTAACACAAACAACAATCATGTACGAAAAAAATTAATTTTTTTTTACAAAACGAATGTAACCGTTTTCCTGAATTACTTTTTTTTATATTAATGATTGTTCTGCTAAATGATACGTGGGTATATTAATATATTATTGTGGGATGTTGATGAAATTATTTTAAACTTCAAATTTATGAATTATAAATATATGTTAAACCATGTTTTATAATAAGAAATGCATGTATGGTATATCGTTGTATCTCAGTTAGTTGCATATGCTTAATTTAAATATAATATTTATTTCATACAGAGAATTTTTTTTTTCAAAACTGGCACGATTTGAATAGCTCAAAGTGAGTGAAAGTTTTAATTGTGATTGTTATAAATAGGATATTTATTAAAATTCGAAAACTCAATAAAACGTGCCAGCTATAAATGGGGTTTCAAAGAAAAAAAAATACATATTATTATTATATATGTATATGATAATTAATAATAAAAAATTATTTTTTAATTTAGTTTGATTTTACATAAGCCATGATCATGTTTTTCTTTCAATTTCTCTTTTCGAATTAGAGATTGCTTTATCGAATATGAGAGCTGTACATACATATATGTATAGTTATTTAATGTTGAAAAAATTCCTATTAAGCATATGCAAAAAGTATGTTATAAAACTTACCGGATGTGCTGTTATCGTTTTCAGTTTGTTTGGATTTGTTGTCTTTTAATTTTGATTTTTTGCTATGTGAAACAGAATCTCGGCTCTCCTATAGAAAGAAGAGAAAATTATGAAATTATAAATTATAAAAACTATATAAAAAAAAATTAAAGAATGCCGGACACTGTTATATTTTATTTTTTTCCCAAATATTTTTTATTTTAAACTACAATTAGTAATTGAATTTTTAATTAGTTGAATTTGGAAGCTAATATAATTTTTTCTTTTACTTACACTTGGATCACGTGTATCTCCACCATCGCGTTGGTTGTCATCGGAACCATCATCATTGCCGGAATATGAATCACCCATTTTGCAATCGCCCATCTCAGAGTCCTACCCCAAGCATGGAAAATAAAGAAATTTATTATATAACCCATTACACGTATAATTCTACCAGTCAATATAAGGTACTCACATTCATCATGCCGTCCCGATCGAATTCATCGTAATCATTGCCAGTACCATTTGAACTACCCGACAATCTCCGTGGCCTCCCACGTTTTCTTTTGGGCATTGAGGCCAGTGCTGAACTTAACAGCGATTGTTGTTGTTGTTGTTGTGCATGTTGACCACCAGCCAATGCAGCAGCACCAGCTAAACCACCCGTACCAGCGTTGGATGAAGTCAATAGGCTATTTTGTGATTTGCTACGTTGGTGTTGTTGCTGCACCAAATACGGTTGAATACGTTGCAATTGTGGTGGTGGTGGTGTAGGCGCAACCGGCGATGGTTTATCATCATTAACTTCGGTTAAACCTTTGATACGTAATGATTCGGCGACACGCAAAAAAGCGGTAAGACGTTCCTGATCAACAGAAACTTCACCGCGATACATGAAATCAAGCAGAGATTTCATGTCCGAATATGGAACGTCTTTTAATATAACAATTGGATGTTTTTCGGGATGATGCACGAAGAGGGCATTGAAGTAGGGACTGCAGGCGGATAGTACCATCTGTTGGTGTTTGCAAAAAAAAAAAGGAGAAAAAAAAAGAGAAAACAATAATAAGAAAATGCTAAGTATGCTTAAGAAAAATCTTTTACGATATTTTTATTATTATTTAATATTTTTAATCTGCGTATTACTCACCTTGTGTGCTTTTAGATATTGTCCATCTACGGCCAGTGTAACATCCGTAAATGTCTCGGCGTGTAAGAGTTGATCGAATACGGATAATAAATTGCTTTGATGGTTATTCCATCGTAGGCAAAATCTTTGGGATGCCATTTTCATTTTTTACTTTGTTTGGTTGTGAATCGCTCACAACCTTCGCAATTATAGAAAAATATATTTCTTCACAAATTGTTACAAATATGCCAGACTATATTTGTAATAGCTGGCAAAAAAATAAAATGGTTTATTTTCTTATCAGTTGCAATTGTGCAGTAAATTAGATCCTTGCAGGTCAAATGCGGCTTTTAGCGTTTTTAATAAGTTTATTACACAGCGTCAACGCGTTGTTGTCTTGCGATTCCTTGATCGAAAAATAAAATATGTACATACATATATGTATCCGCTTTCCTTTTTTTCCTTTCAAGCGATGAACAGATTTTTCAAAAACTCCTGCAATGTAAAGAAAAGGAAACTGTAAATAAGTTTTACAATTTTTGAGAAGTGTTTTTGTAATACACACTTTATATGAAATAAGTAAACTGATTTTAAATATTTTATTATTTATTATTATAATTTCTAATTATTACTCATAATTATTATTATTACATTTCTGATTATTATTTTTTTGATTATTACTATTATTTCTACTTATTATTTTTTTTATTATTTCTAATTATTATTTTTTATTATTACTATTATTTCTAATTATTATTTTTTATTATTACTATTATTTCTAATTATTATTTTTTATTATTACTATTATTTTTTTATTATTACTATTATTTCTAATTATTTTTTTATTATTACTATAATTTCTAATTATTTTATTATTTTTATTATTTTAATTATTATTTTCTTTTATTATATTATTTTTATTTATTATTATTATTATTATTTATTATTATTATTATTTATTATTATTATTATTTATTATTATTATTATTATTATTATTATTATTATTATTTATTATTATTATTATTATTTATTATTATTATTATTATTATTATTTATTATTATTATTATTATTTATTATTATTATTATTATTTATTATTATTATTATTATTATTATTATTATTATTATTATTATTATTATTATTATTTCTAATTATTTATTATTATTTCTAATTATTTATTATTATTTCTAATTATTTATTATTATTTCTAATTATTTATTATTATTTCTAATTATTTATTATTATTTCTAATTATTTATTATTATTTCTAATTATTTATTATTATTTCTAATTATTTATTATTATTTCTAATTATTTATTATTATTTCTAATTATTTATTATTATTTCTAATTATTTCTATTCTAACATTTTAGCAAACCATAAACGAAAAGGAGGGTAGACAAATTTACTTTGCTCCGCGACTGTTTGAAACTAATTTAAAAAATAGACGAAAGGATAAAGAGATGTTGTGGTGAAATGCGCAGATGAGATCACATATGACGCAATCCCTCCCCAAAGGCAAATACAAAGTTAAAAAGGAACAAAAAAAAAAAAAAAAAAAAAAAAGAAGAAAAGGGAAAGCCAATTTTGAGATATAAAAAAATGCACTGAATTTTATGTAGAATATGCGATGAATAAACCAGGACAAACTTGGCAAAAAAACAAAAAAAAAAAAAAAAAATATACACATGCATACATACGTGTATATCTCGATATTCTAACGAATTAATGTAAACAAGGAAGGTTGACTAAATAAACAGCAATAAGTGATTCAATCAAGCGAAATCTTTCAATAGTGCGAATCACGAAGTGCGAAAAGGAGAACGTTTGTATTTAAAATATTGTACTCAGCGTTTTTTTTTTATTGCCGAGCACTGATAAGCAAATGGGAAATTAAAGGGAAGTTGAAAAAAAAGAATCAGACGAAAGCTTGCGAAAAACATGTGTGAGATTCATACATATATACATACATTAAGAGAATCAAAAAAATATATTATATGTAAAAATTACCAAAACAGATAGAGCTCTCTCTCTCTCTCACTCCCTCTCTCAACCTCTATTCAAAATAATTTTAGAGAGAACATTATTAAAAGTGAAATAAAAAAATAATAATTGAGAATAATGGACTGATAATAAAACATCGGCGAAAGTCTTGAAGTATAAAACACAAGCTTTGGGGTAATACAACTCAGTTTGAATATACATATATACATAGGTACATACATATGCATAAATTGGCGATAAGCATTAACGTTTATGGGTAACATTGAACACTCACGAGAGTCAGAGAGATCAATGATTTAATGAATCGCGATCATTGCAGATATGTAAAATAACAAACTTTTAGTTAAAACAAAAATTAAATTCATGATACGAAAAAAGTGTGCTCAGAGAGAAGAAAAACAATTACAAAGCAAACACATAAGAACAAGTGTATGCCCATTAATTCAGAACTACTGATCTCCTTACACGGATTTTCAAAATTAATTTTAATGTCACTTTTCCACTAGAATTTCCTGACTGAAATCTCACTAGTCAGTAAAAAAAAAAGTTCCAAAATGGTACTGTAATTTTTTAGCAATGCTGCTTTATATAATATATATTTATATTTAATTTATTTCATCACATTATTTTGTTTATTTATTAATAAATATGACTCAAATATATACAAACATACATACATATATGTATATATCATACATATATGTATATTCATTACAAGTCCGGTGGCCGCAAAAGCCGAGTGATTAGCAGCGCATACCACCATTCGGAAGATCAGGAATCGAGTCATAGTCCGACCAACGTCCATAATTATAGAAAAATTAATTTTTCAACCAAGTTTATTTCTGGCATGAAATAAAAACTTTACATAAAAATCCAGCCATCATTCGAAGCCGTTTGGAATAAACTGTAGGTCCATTCCATTTGTTCGAAATACATCAAGGCTTATGCCACAAGATAAAACAATTGTTTAAAATAGGCTAAGAAAATGTAGTTTTCGGAATATTTATACACCGTTATTACTATTTTAATTTCTTCAACATTTTTTTTAACAAAAAAAAAAAAAGAAAAAAATCCATTTTGGTGCGAAAATAAACTAGTCACTTTTGTACCCGCTTTGAACTACCATAAGGCTGGTTTATTTTTAACCAAGAGATGGCAATCTCTGGCAATGTTTTTGCTTCTAGCTAATTTTTTTTTATCTCAGAATCTATGTATGAAAGAAAAATGCTACTTCTGATAATTTTATTATTGTGAGTGCATAAAAAAGCTCTCTTAATTATTTCAAAAAAAGTTTCGCGAACGATCCTTTGTTGCGTTGATAGTTTCAAAATTCGATATTCCATTTCTATATTAATTAAATGCGGGGTTATCATATACCTATACACTTTTCTGACCATTAAACTATCTACATCTGCAAATTAAAAAAAAAAGTCCACATAATCGACAAATAAATACGTTTTAGGCAAAAAAAAAAAGGAAAAAATAGTCACGGTTTAAAAATATCTGAGAATTTATAATTATTATAAGTAATTTTTCGCAGTGTGCAAATTGATGTGAACAAATGATTCCTAGAAGCACGAACAAGTGTTTCACCATGAGCAGTGATTTTTTTTCCACAATATGTGTTTTGTAAATCTCCATTATCATGCTATTTCTGAGTGAATGAGTCTCAGCGGACTCTGACGAAAAAAAAGCCTGCGAACAAGTATGTCACGTCATCGTTATAGCCGAGTCTGTTGTGGTGGATGTGGAACATTGAACGGCGCACGATCGGTAATCGATATAACGAATGACAGCGATGCGCATGTAAAATGACACGAAAGCCAACAGCAAACGGCAGGCCAATAAGCGAATGTACATACATACATATATTATACGAGTATGCCCTGTCGGCGGAGGTGGCTAAAAGCAAAGCGAGTGTGTTTTAAAAGCTTCATTGAACAGGTTTTTAAGCTACAGATTTTCAATGCATACGTACACGTATGTGTGTGCTGGTGTTTGGTTGCGAGTACGCGTATTAGAAGCGGATTTAATTTTTTTTTTTTTAGAACTCAAATTAGGGTGCAGCAGTGAGTAGTTGCAGATTAGAAATTACAAACTAATTAATAAACAATGTCGGCAAATGAAGAACGAAGCACACATACATACAGACATACCATACATACATATGTACATAGGCATGTAAGTATGTATTTCTATTTCCGTGAGAAAACATTTATGACTCAAAGAGGAAATTACTGCTTAAAATTTTGTAAAAAAAATGTCTTGGTTAGAATCAACTAGACGCAGACTGGTACTTTAATGAGTACATAAATCAGTTAGTATTGTTGAGGCTTTATTAGGGTGTTCCAATTTTGGTTTTTTTACATACAGATGATTATTTGTTTGATTTTTGTTTTGGAGCTACTCTTAAGGCACATAGATAAATATATAAATACATATGTAAATAGATATGTATCTAAAAAAAAAAAAAAAAAAAATTATATGTAAACAAAGCGAGTGCGTGGGTTGGAAAGCTTTGCCTGCGGAGTAACATTCAAAAAAGAAAAAATTACGACAACAGCAAGAGTAGGTAAAATACTTATGTATTTATTTAGGTATATGTACATATATTTTAAGAAAAAAAAAAAAACCCACCGTGATTGAAAATTTAAGCCAAAGGAAGGTAACACTTTTTCTTCTAACTTAATAGCAGAGGCGAGGCAAGACAAGACGGGCAAAGCTACGTGGCTTTTGGGTTATTCCCAGCTAACGAATACGCCATGTAGGTTGGTTGATACCTTCGTGTGGTAAGATCAACTGTGAGCGATGAGTGGTGAAGCAAAGTCGAAGTGGAATGAGCAATGAAATATGTATGTATGTACATATGTATAATACAAAACAGATGGAGAGAGAAGCAAGTTAAAAAAAAAATATACAAAGGGAAGAAAATCTAAACAAGTGGCTTGGCAATAATGAAACAGCTTTCTTATAAACTCTAGGATTCTATTGCATATTTTATGTATATACAAATGTAATTATATGTGTATGTGCAATACGATGAAATATGAATTTATATGTAACGATCAAAAGGTAATATATATATACATATGGACATAAACATACATATATGCCTTTGTGAAAGAAGCAAAAAAAAAGTTCAAAACTGAAAACTTACTAAATGTGGAAGACAAATATGTACATACATATGTATGTATGCATGACAATACATAGTAAAAGAAAGTAAAAATACATTTAAATGACTTTTTAAAAATTGTCGAGGCATAGACAAACAACACTCTTAACCAATCTCTAAACATATTGTAATAGGTGTCTACTGTCAAAATGATGGAAAAGTGTTATATATGTATTTGGTTTTCTAAAAATAATAATGTACATACATAGGTATATGTATATAAAAAAAATTGAAGAAAATAAATCCAAAAAATCTTAAAAATATTATTTTTGTATTATTAAGATTTGTTCAAAACCGTTTTTAGATTTAACTATTTATAAAATTATTTAATTTTGAACATTTTTTATGTACACATTTATAATGTCTTGAATGAAATAAATTAAAAAAATACTTCAAAATATTTTTTGTATTATAAAGATTTTTTACAAACCGCTTTTATATTTTACTAGTTACAAAATTGTTTAATTTTAAACATTTATTTTGTACATATTTTTATGACTTGAAGGATTTCAAAATTTGAAGGAAATCAATTCAACAAACACTTAAAAATATTTTTTTTTTATTATTAAGATATTTTTTAAACCGTGTTTATAATTAACTATTTACAAAATTGTTTAATTTTGAAAATTTTTTATGTATATATTTATGTACACATTTTTAATGTCTTGAAAGAAATAAATTCAAAAAATACTTGAAAAAAAAATTTTTTCTTTTGTATTTTTCTTCGAAAGTTCTAAAAGGTCTAAAATACTTTTTTATGTACAAGTTAAAATATTTTTCTACTCCTCAATGATCTTAAAAATTTACCAGTTAATGCTTTTCCACATTTCATCAGCGATAGACGTTATATATGTATGTATTTATTTACATGGCCATATGCAAGTATGCATGTTGAAATTTAAGCGTTTGTATTTATTTACTTGCCTACAAGCAGTAACTGTGTTTAGCTCATACTGGCGGAACGTGAGGCCCCATTGGCGACGTGATTACCATGAAGAGGATATTATATTGTAAGGCTGGCAAGACAATATTTTGGGGTGATCGTACGCAAAGTTATATGTAATCAAATAGGCACATATACATACAAACATACATACAAACAAATTTTGTATTCACTGTCCCTTCACGAAATAAGGGGGCCGCATTGGTTAACAGAAGATATTGTAGGGAAGCGAAGGTAAAACGTGGTGAGCATGATCATCATCATACAACACATATCTACATATGTACCATACATAGATGTACCTACATACACAAGTGTTGTAGAGCGAAAGCAAGACAGCAGGAATGAGCTAAAAAGTCAACACAGCAGCGCCGGGGTACACACTTGTTAAATATTATCTTATCTCATTTTCTTCCAAGTGTATTGTTATGGGACTTAAAATGTTGGTGTGTTTATATACACGTACATTATATGTACGTATGAATATACATAAAATGTATGAATATTTTTGTTCCTTACTACGCCTCTTGAAGAGCCAACTGATTAGCCCGGTTTATGCCACGACAATTACAAGAAATAAAGCAAATAAATCGCAGTTATACGCACATGTGTTTGGTTATTTTCATTTATTTGCTCTGTACATACACGTATGTAGCTTTTCTGTTATGTATCAACCGATAAAGAACACCCCAAAAATCCAGGAAAGCACCGAGCACCGAGCACAGTCACAGGCATTTATTTGCAGATACTTTTTGAGACGTACAAGTGGTTCTGTAAAATTTTTTATTATTGCTGTTGTTGTTTTATTGCTAACTTCGTACATTCATATAAGGTTAAGTTATATGTATATAGGTATGTATGTATGTATGTATGTATATGATAAGGCGTTTTTCTGTGTTAACTGTCGCCGGTATCGTTCGCAGGCTAAATGGAATAATTATGGCATTGCCTCATTTATTGGTGTTGAAAGTCAAATAATATAAAATTACACATGCCTACTATGTACATACGTGTATACGAGGTCTGCTCAAAAGCAAAGAAGTTGAATTTTGATTTTTTTCCTTAATCGAATGTAAACAGTCCGCAACTTTTCTTTTGAACAGACCTCGTATGTATGGTATGTATGAATATGCAGTGTTGTGAAATACGAAGCTTTGTAATCCGCATGGCACAGCGACTGAAAGCGCAGGGACACAGAAAATTTCCGGGAATAATTAGTCACATTTTGATTTCTTTTGCTTTTTAAATTTATGAACTGAGATTTCTTATATTTTAATAAGGACAATAAACAAGACAGGATCTTTAACATCATTATCCATAACATAAAAAACTTTGCTCGACATCTAAGAGCGTATTTTCAAGAAGTTTCAATTTATATTATATGAGTTTGTAATGAACGAAAAAAAAAAACAAAAAAAAAAAAAGTTTAATAAAAAACCTAAAGAAATCGCTTATGAGGAACAAGGATTTTAAAACTTCCTTCAATTTAAGACAAGAGTTCCTTCAGATTCTTGACATTAGTGCAGTGCAATCCTTTTCGTAATCAACTAATTTGTATTGTAAGTGGGTATCACATCATAAGAACACGTTTTTATGCTTAAAATATTAAATTAGCTTTCATTCACGCACAAAAATATTTACGCTCAAATCAAGATCAATATTTATAATCAGTCCAAATACATAAATACATACATATGTATGTTCATAAAAATTTATAGAATAATATAAATTTATATGGAATATATTGCACTATGTTTACTATAAGTTGATTAAACCACTCTCATTTCTTTAAAATAGGCAAAGAAAAATTTTGTTACGAATGGCTAATATCAATATATGAATGAATATAATTGTGCTATTATTGAAAATAACATACAATAATTAAACATATAAAATATGACAGCGAACGAGATTCCGAAAAGCTGTAATTCCACTATTCCAATTCAAAATTTTTTTAATTTTGAGAAGCTAATCAAATTTACATCGAACTAAAGTATGAGTAATGCGAAAACCTCTTCTATATTGTTGAGAGAGCGCCAGAAGATCGAAATAGATCGTGAGCATAAAAAATATTGAGACCAATAAGTGCTATAAAAAGAGAACTTTTTTTTGGTAAACAAAAAAAAAAAAAAAAAAAAAAAAAAATATGCTTTTTAGTTAGTTAGTAACCGCAAGTGCAGGATATTTTTAACCAACACATAAACATATGCTGTTGATAATTTTATTTTAATTAATAATCACTTGAGAGTTCGCAAGTGTAGCTTTATATAAATAATTCATAAGAAATGTGTGTATACATATTATAAGCCACAGGCTTTGAAGTGGGTTTTGGGCAACACTGAAAGCGAAGTGATAATGTTTTCTGATGATTTTTTCTTGAAACAGAAATACATTCAAAACCAATTGAGCAAAACAGGAAGTTAAAAAATGATTATAATTTAGATAGTCAAATCTAATATTACAACTTAGAGAATTTACACAAACATTATAAAAAAAACAAATAGGGATGTATGTATACACATATGTATGCAGATAATACACTTTTAAACTCAAATTCCTTTTTATAATAATTTTTAGCTTTACTTAGGTACACGTTTTTATTAATTTTCTTTTAAAAGTTTATTGTTTTAAAACTATGCACATGTTCCATATACTTAGCAAAAGTTCTATATTTTAATTTTAAAATAAATTTCCCTATTTTCTTTTTTTTGGAATAACATTTTAATGCTTTTCATATACACATAACTTTTAATGCACGCATTTTTGAATGAATTGAAGCTTTTAGAACAAATTTCACAAATGTTCACAGACCTGTTATTAACTATAGAAAATTCTATGTAATTTTAAACCAGTTATTCACTATTTGAATTATCACTTTTAAAGTTCCCAGAAAAATGAAAACCTTGATTTTATAAGTTGCAATTTCCGTTTTCCGCAAGTTTTCTCTTCTCATTTTCTTCTTATATTATAAAGTTTTTGATTTGATTATATTGTTTTTTTCTTTACAACATTTATAATTCACATAAAAAAATTTCATAACTCATAAGAATTATACAGTATGCACACTTTAAACTCGGTAAGCTTTGCTTTAAAAGTAGAATAGAAACTTTATTTTTACCTTGATTTTGCAAAATCACAACTCTACATATGTTTTTATATTTTCTTCTTGTTTTATTTCGTCACTTGAGTTGATTTAATTTCTGTTTATTAGTTTTTGGACACTCAGATTTTCACTTGTAGCTCAGTATTAATTCCAATAACTTTTTTTAAGTATGTATATTTTTTAAATTATGTTTATTTCAAAGATGAAAATTTTCTTTATGTGTTTTATGAATTTATTCTGATTTTACTGAAGTCTCATAAAAATTGAACAGAAATTCCTTTATCAGCAAAAGTACTGACTTTTCTTGTTATTTTTTTATTCAACACTTCACACGTACATTTTTGTTGCCTTAAAAGCTCTTTTACTGTTTCTCACTTTTCTAATTGATTTTACATAGTATACAATTGGAAATATGTATGTCACATTGGTACTACGAATTAAAGAAGAAAAATAAAAAAGCACGTCCTTACACGCGCAGGCACCAAATGTGAATGCCTGTTGGTCACAATTCTCCTGCGCTGCTTACCAACACCACAAATAGCAGCGCCGACAACTGAGCTGTTGATGACGACGACGTCGCAGCCCACCACCAAACAAACGAACAGCCACCAACAACACTATTATGTACCAACAGCTACGTTCGACTACGTCCCCAATTTGACGACGTGGACACGAAGAGGAATTACCGAAGCGTCACGAAATGTAAAAAAGGCGAGGCGAGCAGTTGTACATTGGTACTCAATTGCACACATGCAAGTAACATATACATTTGTGTGAATGTGTATGCGTGTATGGGGCATAACGTCCTACAGGCGAAGGAAGCTTAAAAGAAGAATAAGAAGAAAATACTTGAACTGTTCCAACCACCACCACCACTGCCACCGCCCCTTCGAAAAGGTGCTTTCCTAATACTTTTATTTATGTATGGAGTATACCCATATGTGTACTTATGTAAATGTATAGAGATACATACATATGTACATATTATTAATCGTTGAGTATGACGACTGGGACACGTCCGAAAAATTTTTGCTTGTTGATCTTGTTCGCAATTGAGTTACTCATACGCGCAGGCTACAGTGTTCGACGATCAGTTAGTATGTTTGTATGAATGTATGTATGTATAAACAGATCAGTTGTATGTACGTTTCAGTAATATATAATTTCGTGCTTACATAAATCGACGTACATGCATGTAGGATGTCTATACTACCCTTGTTGAGGGCTACATTGGTGGGGGGCGACTTTTAACTTTCACACCATTTCGATGTGTGTGTGTATGCGCGTACATATAAACGCAATTACAACGCCAATGACTCTATACCAGAGATTTATCGAAGAGGGTAAGTTGTTGTTGTTTGCCCAGACAGCAGCGCTTCGCTTTCGCCTGTTGATTTTAAATTTCACAAAAAAGGGCGACCCTTGTTAAACTTGCATGTGTATGGGTTTCTCCTACTATTACACATGTGTACATACAAGCATGAGTACAGTGCTTTTAATAAAGGGAGTGACACGCAGGCATTTTAAGACGAAATAGGGAATATAAATATGAAACAACATAATAAGCCTTGGGTGGGTGGAGATGACAAAACTAACTTTTTATACATCACTGAGACTTTCAAAGATATTTTTTTTTAATTTTGTTCAGAAAATTAGCAACAACAAAAAATTAGGAATGAATTTAAAACTTCACTGCATATTTCTGAAAACTTACGTTGCATAAATATTTGTACAGAAGTGTTGCATATTGTGCGTCGACATTAATGTTATTATTTTGTAAAAGCTATCACGTTTTCACAATTTTCCAATTTAAAGCCTCGTAAACACATTCATTAACAATTTGTAGTATTTACATATGTATATACATACGTATAACGATTTCTTTTATTATATTACAATTTCTGCTATATTTTTCTAAGAACTTCTTTCATCAAAATAATAAAGCACTTTGTTGTCACTTGTTCCGTATGTAAATAGCAAATATGTATGCGTAGTAATTATGTTTTCTTTTTTGAACAAAATTTGTTCATCACTAACTTCACTCTTGCTCTTCCTCTTACTTAAACGACACACGCGCGTACATTTATCCAATAATACCACTACGACACACGACGACTAAATTCATACTGTTTACAGAGCCTGGTGAACAAGCGCAACAAGGTAACAGCGACGATAGCTTCCAACACGAGCACGACAGCGCGGCAGCAGCGAAGGCCAACACAGCAGCAATAGACGACGAGCTACAACATGTATGTACAAAGTTAAGGAGCGGCATGTGGAGAAAGAGGCGACATGGGCGATACCGGCAGCGATATTGCGATCCTCAGTCCTCTCAAAAAGGGAAATTACTTTAGCATATACACCTATGCATATACATATGTGTGTATACATTCGAGCATACGAGCTCCCGCCGAACTGACACGCAAGCAAGAAGGTACATTTGTAGTCACGCGGTGCGTGTGTGTGTGTGTGTGTATATATGTGTGATTGAAATCAAAAAGTCACTTCTGTTGACTTTGCTGCCAAAACACATTCGCCTGTTGCCTTTTGTTGTTCTCCTTCGCCGCAGCAGCACCAGCAGCAATCCTACGCGTTTTCATTTTAACGAAAGCATTCACTCTCCTCGCCTGTACTCCTTCTCTTTAGCCTAAACCAGTTAAATGAATGCAGCGTTTGCACGAGTGAGTATTCGGCATAGCGACGCATAGACATCCTACAAAGCGTACAACAGCGCCTACAACAACAACACGAATAAAAATAGTCAAGCAGAATGCCGATATCAACTGATGCCATAGCAGCGCGAGTGGCTCTCCTTATAGTTATTGCAGTGCTTATAATTATTTTATATGTATGTAGGTAAATGTGTGTATACTTGCTGAGATAGCTGAAGCGTGATATAGTCTAGGCATGGAGGGCTGAAAAAATATAGACAAGTATAAGTATGTGAAGACCGCTGTGTTTATTGTTTTCCTTTTCACGTTAAAAGAGAGGGGTGGTATGATTTAACTCTTAAGAGAGTACGAGCAACATTCTTATTTGTATAAATGTGTTGTGCTCAGCTGTTGTTTCGTTTGCGTCTACGTTAGCAGCTTGCGCATATCGCTTTACTCAGCAACCAGCGCTCTATATACACATATGTGAATATGTACATATTTCTACAACTCTCTTTTACCCTTAATTCTCCGGCTTTGGTTGAGATGCCTGCACATTTATATATTATATACACATATATATGTATGTATGTATGTATTGCATTCTGTGAATGTGCTGTTGCTTTTTTTACATCCATGCACTTGCTGTTCCGCCTGAAAGCTCTTCGTTAGCGACCTAAATTGAGTATCAAATTGGTTGTGCTGCTTCCTCTCTCTCGCTCTCACTCCCTCTCTATTTTTCTGATATGTTTTGAGGGTTTGGAGAGTTTCTCACTACTTATTTACCATTCATAATTCAATTAAATTCTTTCGTGGGTAAATATGTATATATTTATGGGGATAGGCACTCATTCATTTATACATACATACGTGTATATGCATTCATACATTAAGCTGACCTTTTCTATTCACTTTTAACCTTTCTCTTGACAAATTTCAGCTTTCGCGTGCATGTATTTTTGTAATTTCTTTTTTAAGAGCTTTCATATGAAAAGTCTCCAATTTTATAAAGCAAAATATGTACATACTGTATATACATACATATGTACATAGTATGTATGTTGACATTTTATATAACTACAGTCCCTACAAAGGAATGTTTATTTATACAAATATTCTCTCGTGTAAGATTTCTTTTTCAAAGCACTGCCTTTTAACTTTACCCAGCTCGTCGACACTAGACACAAACAATGCAGTGGCGGCGCTTAGTAATGCACTCGATGCTTATATCGACTCATTTGAACGTATCGGAGAGGTTAGTCGGCCCTAAGGAAAGCATTGTAGGATGGTACGTTGTCCTTCATAGCTGTAAATTTTATTGTTCACTTTTTTTAAATACATAAATATTAATACCAGATTTCATATATTGCGAAATCTTTTTTATTATATACTTCGGAAACAAGTTTTTTTTTTGATGATACGATGGAAAGCTTTTTATTTTCTATGAAATTAATGTCCCTGCTTTGGGCGGAACTGACGTTACCACTATGAAAAAAGAACTGCAAGCAAGCTAAAGTGCGAGATCATGGAGTTCCTAGTTTAAAATATAAAGCAAATTTGCCAGAAAATAAGAAATAATTATACAACAGAAAAAATAAGACATTATATTCTTCTTCCGTCTTAAAAAAGTTAGTTGTGGTATTTTCAAGATTTACGTGGTGTACCTAGGGAAAATTGTGAAGAAGTTATTTTTTGTTAGTGGAGGAGAGATTTTTAAATGAATTATTATTAATTGAAATGGATTTGATAGTGTCTACTTTTATTGATAATTAATGCATAATTTATTTGGAATACATAAATATTTATTTTTAAATCGTTTTTTTTTATAAATTTGACTGTCCGGTTAATGTCTAATGTCTAAAAATGTATGGAAAATAATTTTCTTTCAGTGCCCGGACAGTCAGTTGTTTCATTACTTAATTTATTATTGTATTTATGTTTAATTAAATTTTTTTTTTAATGAATAAAAAATAAGCTGGCATCAAAACATCGATTTTCTAAAATAAAAAATGTAGGATGGTAGTATTTATGGAATCCCTAAGTCTCCTCCCTAAGATCTTCTAAAGGAAAAATTACAGGATTTCCTTATACACAATTATATTTAAAGGACGAAAGAAAGCATTGTTATATGAATAGCTTCGTAAATATACGACCTTTAAACATAAACGAAAAAATATTGAAAAAAAAAACATTGGATGCGGGAGAAAACTATATTTTTTTGTTTTTAAAATACCTTAACCATTTTACACTGTATTGCAACGTTATATAATATATCCATACTTTTACAGCGGTAGATAGATTACCCACAAGTATGTGAGATACTACTCACTATTTTAGGCATTACGAATAGATGAGGAGGTATTCGTTCTCCTATTGTAAATTAGATCAGATATTTAGAGGCTGTGATTATCTAATGCACTACTGAAAGATTGCGGTGAGCTATATTTTCCCGCCTTTATGGATATATTATTATTTAGATTTGGCGAGGATATACTCCCTCTCTGGAAGTGTAGTTGGGGGGACTTTCCTTTCGGACCCATACGACGACGGACATCAGCAATAAATCAAAAAACCTCCTAAAATGTTATTAAATTTTTTCTGAATCACCCGATAACCGTCGAGCGAACCGTAGCGATAACCCGAAACTCATAAGATATTATTTGTGTTTTTTTATTTTTTATATGTTTTTTTTTTGTTGATAAGTATAGTTTTATAAGGAATGTATTTATTTATTTTTTAGAAATTTGATTAATTTTCAATAAATATGACTGTAAAATGGGTGTCCGCTTACTGGATTTTCATTATGACCGATTCTTAAAAAACTCGAAGAAAAAATTCGAAATGATCAAATGTCGTAGTTTTTGAGATATCGAAATAAATTTGATTACAAAATTTTAATTAGGTTTAGACTGCAAATAGAGAAGAGCAGCTCAAGTTAGAGCAGAACAGAGCAGCTGCCAAAAAAAACAATAGAGCAAGTTAGAGCAACTCGGAGCAAAAAGCTCATGGAACATTTTTCGGGCAACAAATTTCAAATACGAATGTTTGACTTTTCTGTTGTAAACAAAATAGAAAAAATTTACGTTTTTTTCATATATTTCTTAATAAAATCTATAATTCTTATAGTCACTTGTATTTAAGTTGTTTGCTGTGCCCGTGAACATCAATTTCTTATATTTTGTCCGCTTTCGTTTTCTAAACGCATCTGTCAAAAAAATCGTATTGTTTGCTCCCAAGTTACTCTACCAAAAAAGTCAGAGCAGAAAATCGTGATCTGAGTTGCTCTATTCCAACTTAGAGCAGACTCATGAAACAAAAAGTAGAGCAAATAAGAGCAAAAAAAGTTTTCATGAAACACAATTTTTCGAAATATGGTAACCTGGCGTAACCTAGAGCAGCTCAATAAACAAATATATTGTACAATAGTAGAAATAATGTTTATAAAAATCCGTAAAAAGGTATTTTATTAAATTTTTTATACATAATTTTGCAGAAACCGTTAAAAATTCAATTTTTATTTCGCTTGGTATCTGGAAAGCAAAGAAAAATATTAAAATATTTTATTTGGTTATTTCGCCTAATTTTTAGGTATTTTTGTCATATTTTCTAAGAATTTAAGCGATTTTTTTTATATATTTTTTCAATTCTTCAGATCTTTTCTTATTGCTTTTGATTTGGAGCTTTTGTGGCATTTACAACAGTGATGTTAAACAAACTCAAAGAAAGAAAATGGCAGATTGGAAAACTTTTTGAGCAATTGGAAATAAACATGGTTACATTTTTAAGAGATTTATATTTTTTTCATGAGAAATGTGCACTTTCCAAATGTGTGACTGACCAGGTAGATTCAGAGAAGCCTCGCATTTCTAACTAATCCAAGCTTTTCCTTGCTACTTTACTGTACTATTATTGAAAAAAGCTTTTAAAACCTTTCTAATTACTTTCAAAAATTACTAGCCTTTACAAGGTGGAGCGCTCAGTCTCAGTACTTAATGTTAGGCTTATTATTTAATTCATGGTCGTGGATTTAATAATTACCTACATATGTATGTACTCGTATGTATGTATTCCCAGAGAACTTTAAAAGCTTTTAACTTCGAACGGATGTTAGTTTTCTGGCTTTTAATACTTTTTTTATCGAAAATATAAATTTTAAATTTAGATATATGGTATATGTATGTATACGACCGAGTGTTGATTATTCATTCATTAGCCTTTCCACTTCCTTTTCTAATAGCTTGCAGCAGTACTACATATTTACATACAAATATAAACATATATATAGGTATATTTATATATGTATACATAAACAAACATATGCATATATATACATAGATAAAAAGGTTCACACCAAAAGCTAATTAACTTTTTTTTTAGCGTTGCTCCGTTGCTCTCAGCTCAAACGCGTTGCGGTATTGTGAGTATGAACAACATGGGAGCAGATTGTGACTGAGGATCAATTTTTGAAGAGAAATACACGTACAAAAATATTAACGTAGCGCTTTTTTAATGAGTACATGAGAGGTTTACTATTGTTTGGAGCGCGTTTTTGATTTTTGCGTTCTGTATTAGCCTCAAATGTTGTCGAGGAAAATTCCTTTACACGTAGGCTGATGAACGTCAACAGGCGTTTTAGAGCCAGAAAAAAAGCTTCGGCTGAATGTAGCATACACATATGCATACATACATATATACCAAGCGTATATTAACATACGAAGGCATACAAGTATGTATATACATATGTGTGCATGTATCAGTAGTATCTAATATTCGTCAGGTACAATTGGAATTATATACGTGTACATACATATGTACAGAAAAATGTTCCTAAGCTTGTATCTTTTAATAGAAATATTTTCCACTTGTTATTGTTGTGCTGTTGTTAGCTTCTTATTGACATTACACTAGAAATGTAGGTACATACCACATTACGGTACTTTTGGGTTTGCTTTACACCTATCATCTCATCTTTGATATGTATTATATTCTGAATTCGCCGTGAATGGCTATAATTGTATCTTGTAAAACACTCCTAGCAGAGTAACTCGTAAATATTAGGGTGTGCTTCAAACCGAAGTAAAAAAAAATATATACAATAAAAAAATATTTTCCTGCAATTTTTAATAAGGGAATTGGGTAATATTTAATTAACAATGAATTTTCAGAATTTTTTTTTTCCTTTTCTTTTAATTAAGCGGATACGAAGACCCTAGTAATATTGGCTAAATTAAGATTTGGTTATTCTAGTCGACTTAACTCCTACTTATCCAGGCTTGACCCCGGCCTACCCAACGTACATATGTATGTATGTCCTGCATGCAATGAGACCGCACATGACAGTACATGATTCATCTAACCCCTCCTTCCCTCTAGGCCAAACCTATAGAAACAGTTCGTTTCGTGGACTGTCCTTTAGATAACCTCGACGACTTAGACTCATCTCGCCAACCGAGCTCCTCCTCCAATTCGTGGTATGCGTCTAGATATTTTCCAATAAATAGAGGGACCTACAGCTTATACAAAGCCGCCTCCGAACGGCTATTGGTTTTTTGTGAGATGCCTTTTATTCCATGTTAGAAATACACTCGGAGAGCTTGACATTAGAAAAATTAACCAGGAGAGCCCGACCTTCCGAGTGACAGTACGCCCTATTGATAGAGCATGTAAACCCGTGTGTATTTCAGGCATGTAATAAAAAAGCTTCTCATAAAAATCAATCAGCAGAGGAGTGACCACCCTAATGTATACACATACTTGCGTATATAAATAAATATTTAGATTCGTTGTTATGGAGGATGGATGTCGTAATACACAACCAATCATTCAATTCAGTCCGCCACTCAGTCACACTAGCTTGATCGGCAAAGCTTGACGAGGACGACGAGAGCTGCTTGCCGACTCAGTACAACTAGGCGTATCAGTTTTTATTCGGTCTGGGCATACAAACGCACGCAACAAGTATTTTTACTTATTTATGTATATGTATATTATGTATACGTGTATGTAGTATGTTATACATATGTACCGCTAGATAAATATCACTTGAGCATGATGACAAACTCATAGATACACATTTATTTATTTTGCTTTCCTTCCCATACACTGGCTTCTACGTACATATTTAGAGGGACACCGACGACTACGATGAATTCGGACGATCGCCGCTTTGCCTAGGAATGTTTTTGTTCTCTAATTGTCTAGTGACTTTGTGACGACAGCGACGACGCCAACTGAGACCGAGACCGAGACAGATACAGAGGCGAAGCCAATACGTTCGCGTATAAAACAAATGGAATCGTTTGTTGCCTTTGCCATGCTTTTCTTGCCATCGCGTTCGCTAAGCTTTCGTTACTCCCTCCTCCGCCTGTTGCTGACTCGTTGTAGTGACTGATGTTGATAAAGAAAAAAAAAAAAACAAAAACAAAACAGGCTACATTTGTGTAGGTCGATCTAACCAATAGACACATATATATGTACATACCATATATATGTACCTACACATAGTCGAAAGGAAGTACGTGGTTGAGAAGATGCAAGAGTGGAATGTGCGACGCAAAACAGACTCGAAAAACAGCACGCAATAGGGCAAGGCAAACAGGCAAATCGGTAGATATTCGTAGCTGGCTAGAGCCAGATTGCTAGATCGGCACAGTGGTGTATCTATTGCTGTCTGATGAGTTGGGTGGAGGAGGAGGGAAGGCATAAAAGTGGCTAGCTAACAGCTAAGCTAACAAACAGCCAGCCTGCAAGCAAGTCAGGCATGTGAGATTGCAAAGGCTAGGCTGGCCTGGCACGGTATTTACGATACGATTCAGTGACTACGCGACTTACGAACGTACGGAGAGCGATGTATACATATGCATATGCATATGTGTATCTACATATGTATATACGATACTTAGGCGCTCAAAGCAACAAAGTAGTGGCAACAGCAATGGCAATAACAAACACAACAAACAACTACCACCAACATTAATAACAATTATAGCAGCAAAATATATACACTCGTATGTATGCATGCATGTACATTTGTATCACCGACTGAGTACACAGCGCATGACAGCAGTAGCCGGTACCAACACCCCAGCGATACACCACAAAGAGTGTAAGTCGGCGCATTCGCATGGATATGGACGAGGCCAGAGAAGATCCAGCAGTCAATCAAGCCGTTGCTTGCAGTTAACGTTTCCATATGAATTTATATATGTACATGCATACATACATATGTACATTTTTATATGCATATATGAATGTATGTATGTATGTATGTAGAAACATGTTCGTTGGTTGCTGTATCAGCATTTATACGCTAAATAATACTAAATATTTTGCCTGCCGGGTATAAATTTTCATATTCGCCTTCCTCGACGTTTTACTGATCCGTTCGTTGTATCTAAGTGTGTATGTATGAGTGTATGTGTGTGTGTGTGCTTATGTGGTAATTAGAAAATAGTGATCTTTGTGCATGTTCGTGTATAAGGGCGAAGGGGGTGAAAGGAAAATTTGTACATATACATATTTTGTTGTTGTTGTTATTTTTTTTTTTAAATTAAAAGAGGGAAGTGAATGCAGGAAGTGTAGAAATAGAGTACTTTTACCTCAGAAACATGTAGTATATACATACATATATTTACATACATAAGTTGGTATGCATGTGAGTAAACACCTATATGTATGTATGTACAAATTTATAGTAGTAGAATATAAAACTTAATGGAAACAGTTACATACATAGGTGTAAAGCAAAGTTGCGAGTAACTAAATTTTTTTCAATGGACTTTAAATAAAACACATGCGTATGTATGTATGTGTATTTAAAAATATTTATTTATGTTTATTCTATCATAACTAGAATACAGTACCTAAAAGGAGGCAACAGCCTGTCTTCATTCCCATGCCTTCATCATACGGAGCTAGGTCTTCGAAAGAGCTTTCTCGGAATCTAAGCACCACCACTTGCTGACGAGGCGTGCATTGCCTTGCTGCAGCCCTGAGCCTGCGGGGAAGGGGTTCAAGAATTTGTCCGTGGTAAGGCATACCTGTCGTAAGAGGCGACGAAGTTCCATCCACCGGAATGACCCGGATTTTATCCAGCCAAGGACCGTCACTCCGGCAACATTCCCCAAACAACAACAACAGCAGACGAGGAGCTTAAAATTCCTCGAGAGACCCGAGTAACAGTGACACGATTAGGATCTGGAAATTGTAGTCGACTTAATTCCTACTTTTACAAACTAGACCCCGACATAACCAATGTACATATGTACATACATACATACATACGTCCTGCATGCAATGAGATCCCGCTCGACACTAACTATCTCTTTGCATGTCCCTTAAAACCTACTAATCTAACCTCATCTTCCTTCTGATCTGAACCCCTCGAAACAGCTCATACCCTGCTTATCTGCTTCCAAGTGAAACGTAAATGTTTTGTGGACTTGTACCTGAAGCGAAATATTCTCTGCTACGAAAATGAAAGTATTTGGTCGGCGGTTGGACCAAAAAGTTGATGTTGACTTGACAGCCATTGACGTAAATTGAAATTAATATTTTTAAAAGTGAGGAGGCGGATCTAAGACAATGACGAAATGTCATTTTTTCTACTACTCCCTCCTCGTCACAAGAAGTATGCAATTATAAACCCGCCAGATCTTTTGCAACAGACCTCTTTTCGGCTTATTGTTTTAAAATCACTAGTCGCATCCGTAGAGGGATTTAAATTTTTAAACCGCTTCCGAACAGCTCATGGACTTTTATGAGGACAAATTTACTTTCCGAGGATGTCGAGGATCATCAATATCTCGACTTAATATTTCTTGCGAGGAACCTATCAATGTTGTTATTGTTGTTGTAGCGGTTCATTATTAATAACTGACGCTTTGTTAACCGATGAAGGGATTTTTAATGTTGTTGATGTTGTTGTTGTAGCGGGTCACCATTAATAACTGACCCTTGGTAACCGATGAAGCGTTTTTCGGCCGAGCTTCTCCTCCAATTTTTGGTATGCATCTTGATGGAACGACCCAACGACCGATGGATACTTATAAGGAGCTTTTATTTCATGTCGCAAATACACTCGGAGGTGTTAACATTCCCTGCCGAAGGGCGATCGCAATTGAATTTCCATAATTTTGAATGTTGATCGAACCAGAATTCGAATCCAAGACTTCCAATTGGCAGGAACCTATGGATTCTATTTATATGCATATATATATCTATACATGGTTTTCCAATAAGAGGTGTTGGTTTGATATTTAAACAAATTTCTTTAATTAATTAATTTAATTTTTTTTAAAAGATCGATTGGTTTCGTTGCTTATGTGGCATGAAATCATCCCTCGATAGCGCAAACCATTCATCGTAACTGTTGCTCCAGCCTCATTTTCGAAAAAGTAATGTCCAATGGTACAGCGGGGTAACATAAACTGCACCAGACAGTTACATATTGAAGATGGAGAGACTCTTCGACTTTAAAATCTTGAGTTTTCCGAGCATCACATGCGACAGTTTTCCTTATTGATGTAGCCATCAGGGTGGAAATGGGGCTCATCCGTCAATATGATTTTTCGATGAAATTTTTATAGTGAATTTTAATAATTTCAATGCATTGTTGTAGCGTGTATCATTCCATTTTTATTACAGTGACATCTACCGGAATAGCAGGATATTCAAAACAACAACTCTTATTGGAAAACTTTTTATGTATTTTTTTTGGAATCATTAGCACCACCTTGGGACTTAACACTTCATCTCCTCACGTGGCTATAAACGACCATGGTTATTGTTTTGAATTAATATAAAAGCACGTAAAAAATATTGCTAATTTTTTTAGAGTTTTCCTTTAGACTCAGACTACGGAATGAACAACAAATTATTTAATTTTTTAAATAAATTTTTGATGTGCGAACGGATATTGGATAACCACATATGGATATAGATGTCGTATAAAAATTTAATAACCACACATATTTACATATCCACACACACATACATATGTTTGTATATGGATTTCTAGCTACATATATCAGTTTTAAAAAGCTTTTACCTATACATATGTATATACATATCTACACTTACGATCAAACATACACCTATGCGTATAATTGTACGTAGGCGCAGAATATCTAAAAGGCAAAGTTCGTTAGAGCATCGCCTTGCTACAGCCTTGTTTTCAATTAGTTACCACATTCGTACCACTTACATACATAGAATTTGTTATTATAATCTTACGCCCTATTCTATACTTCATATGGTTAGGTGGGGCTAAAGGGTAACTACGCAAATACCGAGGGTACAGCCCGCATCATCATCATTATCATCATAACACATGGCATCGGATCGGATAGCATCGCTTCGGTTGGTTGGGCAGCTTCGCCTGTTTTTTTCGAAATATGTACTCAGAGGAAAACGCATATGTTTGTAGATGTGTATGTATGTACATATGGATATGTATGTGTACAATATGTATGTTTATATGGACAAAAATATTTTTCTAATTTCATTTCTATTTCTGGTATTGAACTATGGCTTTGGAGCTTTTTTCCATCATAAACACATGTGCGGCGGCGCTTCATACCTACATATATACGTACATATTCAAGTAAGTGTACATACAGACATATGTACATACATATATAACTATTAGTCTTTGTCTATGCTTGCATGTCTGGCTTGCCAGGCTGGCGGTGTGGCTTTAACTCACTCATAGAAAAAGGCAATAGCAACAAGAAAAATATAAAAAAAAACGCCGCAGTCGTTTTGAAAACAAGGCTTGGTTCTGTTTTTTTCAATCAACCTGTTTGTTTCTTTTTGTACACTCGTACGTGTGTGTGTTCATATGTACATATATTTTATTTTTCCTTCCTTCATACTTTTCTCAAACGAGGTTCTGCTGATCGCGTGCCGTGTGCCTGTATTTCTAATTTCATTATATTTCTTTATTATTTATCGACTTTAAAGGAATTTTCCCATTACGACCTCATAAACTCTTTTTCTTCTACTTCAAAAATAGCCCGCTAGCCGAAACCTTCTCCAACTGATCTTTGCAACGAAAGAAAGGTCTTCCTTTTCCTCAGCTGCATCTGGCGGCTACTATATGGAATACTTTCAGAACTGTTGCGGCAACGTGACCTAGTCAGCACAGTCGCTGTCTCTTAATTTGCTGGATTTTGTCCAATCTCATACAGCTCGTTTCCTTTTCATCGTCTACGATATTCTCATTCACCTACACGCAGACGACCATAAACCTTTCGCATAACCTTTCTGTTGAACACTTCTTATGCCGACTCAACGGATGTCTACATTTTCCTCGTTTCTGTACCTTATAGTAGGACGGCAATGTTGAACGACTTGTCTCGTTTGGTCTTGGTGTGACGAGAGAGGACTTTGTTATTCAATGGCGTATACAATCTCGAGTAATACCTGTCGCTAAGAATGAAGCTTATTATATTTCAAGACTTTCATTGGTATTGGTGTCTACGCTGGTCCCAAGAAAGGCGAATTATCTGCGATGTCAAAATCAACGGAATACGCCAGTAGTTTTACCTTCTCTATTTAGTTCTGTAGCTCACACTACTTTTTCCCACCATTAAGTTAAAGAAGTCACACGATAAAGATTTGGACATGTCTGAAACTTTTTTTTAGTATTGAACGGCTCGAATAATTGATTCCCAATCCTGACGAAGCTATTGGTGTTGGTCAGCACCAGTCTACACAGCCGTATAAGTAGGCGATGCACCACACAAACTGAACTATTATTTTGGTAATAAATTTGCAAGATTTGCAAACGTAGTTTCGAACTAAGTATATTAATTAAAAAATGGCATGCCAAACTGAGTTTAAATCAAGTAACAATTGTCAACAAGACTAACTCCGAAAAAAAGTATTGCCTCTTGAAAACCATGCGCCTAAAAAACACCCTTTATATAGCTTAAAAGTAAGACTATAAGAATTTCTAGAAATGAAAAAACTTCCCATGGCCCATCACAAAGAGCGCAAACGCGTATTGGCGTTTATGATTGGTATATTAAATTCAGGGTAAAATCAACTTATTCGTAAGAAAATCTGCTTTGCTTTTAGTCATATTAGAAATATACATACATACATAAGCTTACTTATGTGAATACATGTCCCTTAGGGTGGTTGTTCCAATTTGACGTAATATTTTTAGAGGACGTTAATATTTTCTATTGGCTATACGAGTACATACATATGTACACATATGCTAACAGATTGGGTTAACTGGTGGCAATTTCAGGGCTGAATTTTTATTACGACTTGGTATAAAGAATGAAAAATATCAAAGAAAAGGGAAAGAAAAAATAGTACATTTTTATAGCGTATTAATGAAGTACGAACCGAAGTGTTTAGAAAGAAAATGGAAATAAAAATTGAATTGACTTATTATTAAAAATTTAGCAGAGATTACTTAATATATGTACATACATATATACGATATATATATATATACATACGACATATGTCCTATATACAGCCTTGGCCAAAAGTATTAGGCACCCCATTAAAATACAAGTATGGTATTCTCAAATGTGGGTATCAAAGTTACCACTTCTTTTTGTAAATGTCTTACATGGGTGTTTAACTGTTGATTAAACGAATAAATTGTATAATATTAAAAGTCATAGCACTCTGGGTAAGCTAAACCTAAAAATTGTCATTTTTAAGAAATTCATAAAATATTTTCGCATTTAAAATTTGAAAGTGAAAGTGTAAATTACATTTAGTAAAAAGTTACCAATCTATATAAAAACAGTTCATATTTACCGAAATGCCTAAAAAACGTGAAATTAGTTACGATGATAGTGTTAGAATTGAAGTTCTAAGTGAAGAAGGTACAATAAGTCTCAGGTTGAGATTGCCAATTTAGTAGGATGTTCGCGGTGCGCGGTCCAATGTGCTATCAGGCGATTTGTAGAGACGAAATCCCACAATAATAAATCAAAAAGTGGAAGAAAGCGTCTAACCAGTAAATGAGAAGACCGAATACTTATACGCGAGTCTCTCAAGGATCGCAAAAAATCTTCTTCTGCCTTTGCAGCTGCTGTTTCGGATGAATTTAGTAAACCAGTTAGTGCTCGAACAGCTGGAAGAAGACTTCTGGAAGCAGCTTTAAAAGGATAAAAAGCCCGAAAGAAGCCGTGGCGCTCAGAAAGGAAAAGGAAAAATCGTTTGGAATGTGCTCGCCGATACCAACATTTCACGGTTAAAGATTGGTCGAATGTTCTGTGGTCTGGTGAATCAAACTTCGAGGTAAGCTTAGTTAAGATCATCTTAAAGTATTAACAGCCAATGGTTTTTTCCCTAGACCAATTTTGAAGACATAATACAAATCTTATGAAAACATTATTTTTTCTTTTCTACAGATATTTGGAACACCTGGTGCATTTTCGGCGATACTAATTTAGACGGGGTTCAATTTCAGCAAGACAATGCTCCTTTTTAGAAATCAGCGACTACGATGCGTTGGTTTAGAGATAACAACATTGTTTTGTTATATTGGCCTGCAAAGTCCCCAGATCTTAATCTCATTGAGCACATGTGGGCTATTTTAAAACGCAAAAACTGCATTAATTAACGAGTGGTACGCTATAAGTGCGGACGAATGTGCAACGCTTGTACGCAGCATGCCTAAGAGAATTGCTGCCGTTATTAAATCGAAGGGTGGACCTACTAAATATTGATGTTATTATCACTAATTCATTGTATTTTCACTGGTTTACTAATAAAACTTCATTACTTCTGACTTCTCCTACCGTTCGAAACCAAACGTTTTTGGACTAGGTGATTCGCTACGCGAGCAACTTCTTCAATTTGATGTTGGAGAGTGTAATACGCGCCGGTCACCATATTTATTATATTAAAGATACGCTGCTCTTGGCGTACGCAGTTGATATTGATATTGTTGACCGACCCATCGGGCCCTTGAGCGCCGGCTTTTTGAAGATTAGAGAAGGAAAAAAGGAAAAAAGGAAAAAAAAGTTGGTGCAGCAGTGAATGGGGACAAAATAAAGTACGTCCTGTCAACAAACAAAAAGTCTCGGCGTATCGTGCTATAGAAGAACTTTTTTTTGCTCTCAATTATCTCCGGGAAGGAGCACTTGGGAAATAACAAAAAAGATTTAAGTAGAAAAAAATATTAAAAATCTCAGTAACCTTTGGATAGGAGTACAGAACCCATATGTTTATATCCCTGGATATTCAGCGAACCCTCAGTAAAAAAGGTGGTAAAAGGTAAATAGACTTAGGGAATATTTGTGAAATAAAAGCGTCATAAAACAAATCATGGGACACAGCAGATCGGCAATATTCTTTTTCTGTTTCTAATCTATGTATGTACGTATGTAGATCATTACTTTAAGGAAAGAAAAATAAATTCCATTTTGAATTTTTTTTTTAAAGTATGTATGTATGTATACAAGTACATATATTGTTATTTATATACATTGACCTAGATCCAGACAACGGAAGAACACGATCCAACACCGAACGGCGATCCTCTTGATTAACACAACAAAAAATATGTAACACATGCTTGCACACAGATATTAAAAATTCACCAATTTTCATATGCACATAGAGCGCCTACACCTTCTTTATTTATCTGTGTTCTATATATGTACATCTGTACATATATACAAACATTCGCTAAGTTTATTTTGAAATTCCTCTTGATGCCACAGCTGTTTGCATTTATATCTAAATTTTGACTTCCTCGGCACAAACGGATCCTCCTGTTGAATGACACTCGAGTGAATGCGGCAATTCACAGTATCTAAATTGCACATGCGCACACATACATATGTATACCTATTTTGTATAGATTTCATCATAAGTGCACACACTCATTTTAACGCTTCCTGCTCTTCATTTATATTCACCTACAAACATACATACATACATACATACACACATATACATAATCCGTGCACTAGCATCTTGCAACGCGGATCTTTATTGCATATCCAGCCACCCCACATACGCATATATATGTACATACATACGTTTGGATGCATACAAGCTGAAGTAGGTATGTACATATGTATATATGCATATGCATTCATTTATTTATCGACTTGTTTGCCTTGTTTTTGCTACGACATACTTGAGGAATCATATAACTAAACGAACGAACGAACGAACGAACGAACGAACGAACGACCGAACGAACGAACGACCGAACGAAAGATACAATAAATAAGGAACTGCATAAAGCATAAAGTGCTCTTCGGTTGTCAGGCGCGTTGCGTACGACATGAGGATCGTGCGGGTGTGAGATTTAAGCTTTTCTGTTGGCAACTGTTGCCTACCAATATGGCGATGGGGTGTGCATAGATCCTCTCTCTCTCGTTGCTACAGTGCTGGTTGCATATGTGTGTGTATGTGTGTGTGTATGTATGTTCGATTTTGTGAATGCCTTGCTGCTATTTACAATTGCTTTTTACCCAATAAGCAAAATGGTTGCGCCTCAAGTTTCAAACACATTCGCTCACTGTTAATATTATCGCAACGATAACTCGGCGATATCGAAACGTTAGGAAATGACAGATAATGTTTTGACACAATGTACACTTTTTACTTCAGGAATATATCTCTTTTAAAAAGTTAAAAGCTGTGTTATCGTTAGCCTTTAGTTGTTCTGTTCATTTGCATAAAATTCGCAGGAAAATTAAGAAAATAAATAGAAATTAAAATCAGCTAATTGATAGGCGACGGGAGTGTTTGCTTTTTTTGGCGACTAGAAAAATATTTACTAACTTTATTTATACTGATATACATATGTACATATGTACATACATATGCATATGATATGAGAATTTTTTTTATGAAAAAAAGGAAGCTATTTCACTCGATATAAAATAGACACCAAAAATTTATTGAAATTATATGTTATTTTCATTTTAACTTTAAGATATTGCAACTTTAAAAAATTTTCGTATGTACATATATATTTTTTCTTAAAAAATGCTTATCCACCTGGAAGTAAATTTATTTTCATTAAACGTCATATCCTAAAACATAAATCACGTTTTACTTTTCTTTATTAATTTTTTGTTTACAAGGAAATGTTTTGCATTTTTTATAATGTTATATAATATAATACATAATTTAATTTTACAAAGTTGAATTTTTTTTTAACAAACAAATTTTTTTAACTGAAATGAAAAGGAAATTCAAAAAAAAATTTTCATTTCAGATAGTTAATATTTTTGAAAAAACTTTCATATTCAAAATTTTCTCGAGCTCGCCCCGACAAAAGTTTATTCGAGAAAAACTGTTAGGTATTCCGAAATCGTCTTAGACATACATACATAAATATTCACCGCGATTCATCATCGTTTTGGTGTTCATTGGGTACTGTGTCTGCTCTCCTTCCAACATGCAGAAGCTTTCAATGGTAAATGTAATAATAGATCTGTTCGATGAGCTAATGGGCAATAAAAATTGTTTCCTATTTTTACTGAATAGCGTTCGGTGAGCCAAAAAGTAAATTTTGATATTTTGTTACTGGCTAATATTTACTGACGTTTCTCACCGACCAGTGCTAATGTATAGATATACAGTGCTTACGATAATTAATCGTACGCTCTTTAGTTAAAAAAATGTAGGAACGGAACATATTGGAATCTAACAGAAATAAGTTGGGAAGAACTCAAGGAAGCCGAACAACACGCATTTATTCTTTCGAACTGGTATTATTAAATTATATAAATATCTTTCAATTGCATTAATAAAATTAATTAAAGTAAAAAAAATGCTTATATTTAATTTAAGCCTGTGCTGATTTTTAGTGATTTATTTATTAAAAACAATTTACGTGTATAATCAAATTAATAATTAATAAGTTCAATTTAATTAAAGGCCAGGGTTCGAGACCTGGATCGGTGCTTTAGTTGAGGCCAATACTGTATATACGTATGGAATATATCAATTCTTACCCTAGTAAGTATGTGTTCTCCGTAAAATTGGCGTTGAAATCTTAAAAAAAAAAAATCGGATGCCGAAAACTTATTGCTACGACCGGATAAAAGTATGCATAAATTCATAAATGCACACTGACGAGCATCAGTGTGTGCATATTCACTATATTTTTACTAAAAGTGTCATAAAATGATAAATAATAAACGAAATGTTATCAAATTTTTTTCTTTTTATATTAGGTAAAGAATGAAGTATTCAGTATCACAATCAAAAAATCATAATTAACATAATTTAATACAAAAACATAAGGTAACTCACTGTTGACCGTTCCTGTGGTTTGGTTATATTATAAATGATTAATTTTAGTACGTTATCCACTATCTTTTATTGTTAATAACGTTTTTCACTCGCCAAACTTTCTTTAAATCCACTTGGAATATTTTGCCATTCAGCCCTCACATGTTTACATACATAGGTCATCAATATTGTTGGGCTCACGATTGTGTTGCGCCAAACGGCTCTTCCATATTGGACTTTGGGCAGACTATTTCATTACCTCAAATTTTGGTCCAGATAACCAATTTTGCATAATTTTCGCCGTGTGTTGCTGGAAAATTACTTCATTCTCGGGATAGGCGCTGTGATCCATAAAATCGGGTGGAGGTGACTACCTTCTTTCTCATTATCCCATTAATTCTTACAATGTATATGTACATTCAAATACATACATAAGTACATATGTATGGACATACATATATGTACAATACAAAAATTTATTTCACGCTTTCCTGTTGCTAATTGTTGCCTTTTATTTGTATGTATGTACGCTATAACGAGGCTGCAATCAAAATATTCCCTCCAACGAATTTAATGGTTGCCTTTCTCCTTTCATATGGTGCCACTCAAAAATATTCGAGCATACTTATTGGTATAGAAAAAACGAGTATACATTCATACGAAAGCGAATTGTAAACGAAAATTACAGCGGTTGTTATTATTATTGTTGATAAATTTTATTCGCCAACAAAACATTTCGCTCGGTCTCATATTTGCCTGCATCGTGTCGTTTCGCCATTTATCGCCATTTTCTATTTATTTTACTCGTTGTCCTCCTTATCGCCGTTGACCGCCCAAGTAAATAATAATAATAATAACAATAACAAAAAACCTCCCCAATATATGTATGTATGTATGTATATATATGTATGTATGGTCAGCCAATACGCCACTTTCACCAATACAACAACACAACATTTTTCATCCTCGGCCTGCGACAGCGCCTTCGCGCTTTTGCTTAATAAATACTCGTGCATAGGTATATACCATATACATATATGTACATATGTACATATATACATTCGCATTTATACGCTGCCTTCGGTGGGGCTTTTATTTTAATTCATTTTGTTTTTTTTTCTTTAGTCACCCTCATTGTTGTTGTTGTAGTTGTTGTTTGCCTTGCTGTATAGCAGAAATTTTATTTGGAGGTGACTTTCCTGTATTCTCCTTGAAAGCTATTTATTCATTAGCATACATATGTATACTGGTATGTAGTAACGTAATGTGTACACAGGCATCCTCATTTACATACATACATACATATACTTGAATATATACATACATACATACATACATATCTATAGGCTTGTGGGTGAGCGCATGTCAGCATTAATTTCTTCTTCTTTCTTCTATTTTTTTTTGTTGTTTTGTAAATCGAAAGGCTTTTGTTATCGCCACACGAATGCGTTGTATTTGCTTTTGTGCCAGTATAGAGTATAGAGTATGTATGTGTTTGCCTTTACCGCTAAGTTAATTTACATACAATTAACGTATTGGTGTCGTGCGCAAAAAAAAAGAAAGAAATCCTCTTTGGGAGGATTAAATGTGGGCAGGCAAGCAAACAGCCAAGCAAAATACGAGCGAATAATATTTGGTTGATGACTTTATTTTCGTAAATTGTATGTAAGTAAGAGTATGTACATATGTATGTATGTATTATGTATGTATGAATAAGGGGAAGGCAATCAAATATTGTTTTCGTTGATAATTTCTGGATGGAAAAAAATTCAAAGTTTTCCGGTTTGCTCTATTAAAGATTGTATGTATGTAAGTAGCAGCTTGTGATAATCAAAATAGATACATATATACATATGTACGAGTATGTACCATATATTAAATTTTGCAGGAGAACTAGATCACAAAGGATTACAAAGGAAATTAGAATATTATATAAATTTTTTGGGAGTACAAATTAATTTGGTCCGTTTTTTGTTTTAAAAAATTTTTTTTTTCTTGCAAAAAAGTAAAAAAAAAAATACATCATTAAAAATATTGTCCGTCACCAGCGATCCCACCTCTCTATTAATATTCGAATACCATCTCTAAAAAATGAGTCTCCTCTGTCCTCGATCCAAACATTGTACCAATTTGCGATCTCTTCAAACTCAAGACTCGAGCGGGTGACGCCCTAAATCGTTTTGCATCCGCCGAAAAAGTCAGTAGACGTAAAGCGTAAGGTCTGGAGAATAAGTTGGGTAGGGCAAGATTTCCAATTTGTTTCTCTTACTGGATCGTCGAATACTTTCAAAGGACTACATCACCTAGCCAGCGTTGCCGTTGGTACCGAACGGTTTAATGGGGTCCTTTCAAAATTTGATGGAATATCTGGTACTTTTAAGTTTTCATTTCACTCTATCGAAGGCAGCTTTAAGATCTTTGATGCAGATTATCATTATTATTTATCCAAAGGAATATATTTTTTTATATGCATGTGGTTTATTCATTTTAGCTCGCCTCAACTCACTCGCTCGCCTAGACTCAACCAAATTTATACAAATCGGGTCAGAACGAGGAGCTGAGTTGATTTAGCTATGCCTGCTTGTCTGGCTATCCGCCCGCGGCGAATGACAATTGCTCATGTGTAGATGTATTGTCACTGAAACTTATAAAAATGATGACAAAATATGGGTTTACGGATATGACGTTGAAACTAGGTAAAGCTCAATAATCGTAGTGTAGCCATTCTGGATGGGCAAAACCGGGAAAGGGTTGACAAGTGCGGTGGAACGTGAAGGTTATGCTCACTGTGCTCTTCGATTTTGATTGCGTAGCGCATCATGAATTCAAACCACCAGGTCAAGCGGTCAATAAGGTCTACAAGTTCAACGCCATTTGCCTGAAGTAATCCGAAGAAAAGGAAAAATAATGGGTGCTTTGTAACTGCTGATGCGATTTCCTATCAAACTCCTCCTGGAATTTGTGGTGAGTATCTTTTTCCAACAAATGGGGGGATCTAAACGGGCTTTATTCTAAGCCACCTCCGAACGGACACAAATTCACTCGGAGGGGTTGATATTATCTGCCGAAGGCAGCGGAAAAAGGAAATACTTTTGGATGTTAACCGGACCAGTACTCGAATCCTGACACTTCGCTTATTCGGTAGATTACTAACCATTCGGCTATTGCCTCTCTAAGATTCATCCGGCGTAGCTCCGTGTGACTTTTTCCTATTTCCAAAAAAAAAACAAACCAAACAGAACCTTTAAGAGCCCTCATTTTATAGCCGGAGTTGACATTAAAAAAACCTCCCTGCAATAACTAAGGGCTAACTCAAATATCGAGTTCGAGAAGTGTTTCGTGGGTTGGAAGAATTCTAGGTAAGAAGTACATACATAATCTCTTATGGGAACGATTTCGGAGGCGACAACATCAATTTAGATGAATAAATAAATATTTTGTTCAGAAAAAAAGTGGTTCTCGTTGTTTTTGAAGAGACCTCGTATATTCTTCAGCAAAACACTTGATGGAATTCTTCAAAAAAACGAATATGTGTCATACTTATATGAGCAGTTTTAGAATTCACAACAGTGTCACCTCAGAAACACCTCGGAACCTACGTAAATATGTATGTAGATATATTTACGTTTAAAAAGAACACGTGCGCCTAGGCCTCCCATAAAAGATAAAAATTGTCACTATGTCGGTTTTGACATGCTGAATGCAATGATGACAATAACACTATTTTGACGTACATACTCGTATAATAAGTTCATGCAGCTCATATATGTATGTAGATACACTTATCTCTGCCCGCACATAATGGCATTACTTCCAGCCTTTTTCCTGCCTTGTGTTGGGCGCCTCTATCAGCGCATCCGAGCATGGAGTGGCCTACAACTGAGGGTATTTTGCAAGCAACTATTGTAGATTGACAAACATAAATACATACATACATATCTATACAGCAGACATACTGAGCCATGAACTATCTACACGTATATCCACGTACATATCTGTATATACATACATATGTCGGTGTGTTGGTACTCGTATGTATGCAAATAGGAAATTGCAATTTTAATTTTTTACTGCATTTCTATACACCTTTTTTCGTATAACCCATTTCATACTCATATCTGTATGTATTATATGTATGTATGTAAGGTATGTATACACACACGTGTACACATATTCCAACAAGCACGGTGGTCGGTGGTCACAGCTCACTCATTGGGACATTGAGCTTTGTCTGTTTGCCTGCATGCACGCCTTTTTCGGCCTGTCGGCCGGCCCTATAACCGGCGAGTAGTCAGTCGATTGTGCCTCACCAAACCAAACCAAGTCAAACCAAACCATACCATGCCACATGCCTCTTCATAAGTCGAGTACGTAAACCGCTAATTGAATTAAGTGCATCATCATCATTGTGGATACCACAATGGCGTCAGAGCGCGGTTGCCTGCGGAAGGCTTAAGTGCAACAAGGCGTTTTCCACAAACATACGTACATACATACATTCTCATGATTTTAAGAAGGAAGCCGGTGAACGAAGCCAACTATTCTATCGATTCGAATAGAAAATCCAATGCAGGCATAGAGACATGAAGAAGACACAGAGCGGGAGAGAGAGAGAGAGAGAGAGAGACGGAGGCGTAAAAATCGTACAAATCCTTTTAGTCTTATGCAGCTATTAGGGTCACAAGACACATTATTTGAAGAATGTGAGTGTGCACAAAAGTCAATTCAATTATGGCAATCGCAGGAAATGCAATTAGTGTTCAACGGATTTCCTAGTTAAAGGTTCATTTACATTTTAACTTTTTTTCTTTTCTGAGAGTTGGTGCATTACTCTCTGAAGAAGTTGGTACGAGCAGAATGTTGGCTTCAAAAGTTCTTCTCATCTTCTATTTCTAAATATTATGGCCGATTCCACGACAGGACACCAAACTTTTCTTCTTTCTGCGTTACTTGGCCAATTGCTGAGTTAAAGTGAAGATAGTGAAGCTAGCCGCGGCGGTCTCTTGCACGAAGTAAGGTTTAAAACATAATAGCAATCTTTTTCTTTATAATAAAGCTTAATTCTTGGCCATAACATTAAATTACAGTCGTGTCTGGGTATAGTGAACACCTCGATATAGTGAATACCCAAATTTTGACGAGCAAGACGAAATACAGGTGAGAAATCCTGTAAAAGTTATTGAAGCTTTTGAGAGTTTCGATGTCGCATGGACATGGGGTGAGGACAACATCACTGATTATACAAGTATACAATCACTGCGTAGTCTATGCGAAAAAGTGGTTCCAAAGTCACTTTGAAAACGCAAGAAATTAACTTCAATTCGTCAATACTTTTAATAAACATATATTTTTAAATTTTCCTACTAGTTAATTATTTTTTTTTGATCTCTTGAATTTCTAAACTCAAAGGGTATTTCGAGCAAATAAAACGAATTTTTGAGCAAAAATATTAACCTTGATATAGTGAACAACCTCACTACTGTGAACCGACCGTGCAATAATTAATTCACTATATCCAGATACATACGTTTTATTTCTTCTTGAAGTCCACATGTCTGAAAAAACATCCACAATGTGTTTAAAATCAAACTGCAATCAATTTTCTATCGCTTCGGATGAAACATTTGGAAATTTTATTATTTTACTTTTACCAGAAACGAAATGCTGTCGTTAATGGTAAATCGTTAACAGATAATAGTAAATCGTTAACAGATAATGTTAAATCGTTAACACATAATGTTAAATCGTTAACAGATAATGCTAAATCCGTAACAGATCATGTTAAACGTTAACAGATAATGTTAAATCGTTAACAGATAATGTTAAATCGTTAACAGATAATGTTAAATCGTTAACAGAAAATGTTAAATCGTTAACAGATAATTTTAAATCGTTAACAGATAATGTTAAATTGTTAACAGATAATGTTAAATCGTTAACAGATAATATTAAACCGTTAACAGATAATGTTAAATCGTTAACAGATAATTTTAAATCGTTAACAGATAATGTTAAATCGTTAACAGATAATATTAAATCGCTAACAGATAATGTTAAACCGTTAACAGATAATGTTAATGATTTCATTTCGTAGAGTAAATTTTTTTTTTAACAAAACAAAATGACATCGTTTCGTTTTTTGTGTATTTCTGGTTTAAAGAATTAAATCTGTGTTGCATAAAAAATTTTCGTTTGCTAAATGTATTTACCTTCACACACACAATCATACAGATTTGGTTAAGAATGTGCATACATACATATATATTTAACCATAAGTAGGAAGCTCTTCAATTTGCGCTTTTCCCTTCACTTACTTAAACATGTATGAACTTTGCATGTAGGTACATACATATATATTTATATATGTACAAATAAAAATAATTGCAAGTCCTTAACCCTCGTAATCAAATTGTGTCAATCTGTAAGCATTTAGATTACAGACGACTCTTTTAAGTTACTGTAAAGATAAATTATTCCACAAAATGTTTACATACTTGAGTATGAATGTATGAATTTCCTGCTTGCATATACATATATATTTTTATGTATATACGAGTACATACGGTATACATATATATATTAAAATCCAACCCACTTTCACCGATTCCTCAAAACTTGATGACAGACCACAGATGACAACAGCGAACGCACTTAAGGACTTTACAAAATACAATATGTATGTATGTGTGTATGTACGTATGTATGTATGTATATAAATAAAAATTGCAATCCAAGAATTATAATCAGAAAGAACAACAAACGAAATGAAACGAGCGATAAAGAAAGCAACAAAATGTACACAATTATTCAGACATACTTATGTACATATGTACATATTGTAAATTCTACAAAAGACCAAATAGCGCATACAGATACAAAAATAGTCATGAAACAAAAAGAATGGAAAAGAAAGAAAAAAAAGCTTCCTACCTTTGGTTTATGTGAAAGATCTTATACCGTTCATGTTGCTGAAAAAGAAAAATAAAGAACCTAATTTGCAAAGTGAAGTCTACTTAGTTACGACTGTTAAGTAAATGAAAAACTAAGTAATTTATCTGTGACCTCCCTGTTTTGGGTGATCTATTTTTAAGCTTATATTTCTTATTAAAGACTCCGATTCCGGTTAATTGATTCCGCTTCCCCTAGCTGTTCGCCGCCTATTGGAAAAACCAAGTGAAATCAGGACGTTCTCTGATTTAACTGATCTCTTCATCAAGTTGAGTTATTTCTCTTCTTCTGTTTAAGAAATACACTCAGACATATTTGGTATTCCCTTCCAAGGTGCCACCGTAGCAGCGGTCACAGTCATTAAAATAATTTAAAATACGCTAAATTTCTCTATCGCCTAAGACCAGACGTACGGATAAGGACAGATTAACACTTGGTCATATCATTAAAAATTTGTTTCAATCTTTGAAAGATTACTTCCGTACTACGGTCCTATAATGCTCGAGAAAGGCTAAGAAATGAAGCGAAAAAACTCTGAAAGGAATTTCGATGGAGCTCCTACCCAATTTTTAGTGTGTTCCTTGATGTTTTCTAACAAAGAGCCGCCTTCGAAGAGCTGATGGATTTTTGTTAGGAGTTGGCCAGAAATACACTGAGGTTGGTTTTCCTTTGCCACGGGTCAGCATTTAGAAAAACTTACATACATACCTCACCTATCTAAACTCAACTCTATATCAATTTTCGCTCTCGCAGCTGTTATTAAAATAATTAAAAACATTTGCCAAATTTTTCTATCGCATAAGACCAATTGTAGTTTGTCAGACGTACGGATAAGGACAGATTAATACCTCGTCGTATTAATAAAAATTTGTTTTATTCAGTTTAAACTTATTTGAAAGGATACTTCAGTACTAGGGACCTATTTTATAATGCTCTTTTATATTCCAGAAAATCCCAGAAATGAGGTGCAATATTCTGAAGCGATTTTTGACGACGCTCCTACACAAATAGTAGTGTGTTTCTTGATGCTTTCCAACAAAGGATCGCATGGAAAGACATAATTTTAAGCTACCTTCGAAGAGCTGATGGATTTTTGTTGAGAGCTTTTGAATGCCAGAAATATACTGGAGTTGGTTGGCATTACTTACCGCGAGTCAGCATTCGGAGAAACTTACTTATGTATCTCAAGCCAGCTGCCTGATTTCAAGATTTATGTACCAAGCTCACCTATCTAAACTCAACTCTATGCCCATGTATCTCATAAACTAAAGCAGACAAACGCACAGTCAGGCGATCATATGAGGATCATTAAAATTCTGATGAGCCCATCTCTACTAATTTGGATATTTACGAGTACATACCAACTACATGGAAGGTATAAAAAAGAAGGCAAAAATTAAAAATAGCCAAAGATATTAGTGGTAAGTACCGGTAGTGTTGAGCGTGTGGACGGAAAATGAAGGCAGCAGCAATAAGACAAATAAAAAGTGGAACACAAACAAAATATTGTGGAGACAACGCGTCGCAACGCTACGACGAACAAAACGCAACGCAACGGAATTTATATATTTTGTTGTTGTGGAGAAATGTGGCAAAGAAGGTCACTGACCAAATTACGGTTTTGTAAAGAAAAGATGTGTGAGAGAAAGAAATGTGTGTGAGAGTTGCGATGAAAAGCAAAAAAAAAACAAGAAAAAACAAACAAAAAAAGGTGATGAAGACATGAAGAGCAAGTGCAAGAGACAGGTCGGTTGAAAGTTGGCCGGCTGATGAGTAGAAGGTATTGTTTGTTAAGAGCGGTGATTTGGTACGGAGAACATTCGATAAGGCCATAAAGGAATACATAGATACATACATATACCTATACATATATACATATGCGTAAAAGCTTGATGACACAATAAGCGTGATACGTGAGATTTGTATGTACATACATATGTATGTTTATAACCAGAAAGGCACTTGATGACTCTGTTGACAACAAACCGGCATGAGAAAGCGGCGACAATAAGAAAACATTATCAAAGAGAGCAACGGTAAACATATGGCGATGGTTAGCCAAGAAATGGACGCACTAACTGATGGACTGTTGAAGAAAGCGCGAGCCAAAAAAAAATTAAGACTTACAAAATATTGTTGAATAAAAATATAAAAAAAAGAACTTTACTTTCATATTTCGAAAATAATTCATGCATAGTTAAACAGAAATAATCAGTGGTTAACGGATTAACCGACGCGCTAAGCTTGAATACATAATACAACATATACATATATACATACATATATAACTGGCGCTTTGTAACCGTTGAAGCGATTTTCGTCCGAGCTCTTCCCCCATTTTGTGGTTTTGCGTCTTAATGTTTTTCCAACAAATGAAGGGACCTACAGTTTATATTAAGCCACCTCCGAACCGGCTGGTGGTTTTTTAGGAGGAGCCTTTATTTCATGTCAGAAGTACACTCGGAGGGGTTACAAAAATATGCTATCCACCATTCCGCCTTATCCACCATTCCTTATCCAACGAGGAAAAGCAATTGCGACCACAAAGAATGAGATATCATTGATTTAAAGTGACTCTTGCCCGGGAAAAGCATGATGTACAAGTAGCACAGTTTATTTAAACAAGCAAGGGCATACATTGAAGACGATTAGAGGCCAGGCCGCAGCATCGAGGTGACCATGCCAAAACTTAAACAAAAGGTTCAAAAAATCGCCATCTACGATACGATGCTGGATTAAAGCAGAACCAATTCGCAGAAATGGTTGGAGTATCCGATATGATCATTTTGAAAATCCTGCACGATCATCTTGGCATGACTAAGGTCAACGCAAAATAATAAAGTGTGCTTCGGTACTTTAAATCATCCACCCTATAGCCCGGACTTGGCCCCCGAGTGATTATTACCTGTATCCAGAAATGAAAAAAGAATAAAAATAATATATTAAAAATTGGTCAGGGATGATAAAATCAAGGAGGCAGTTTCGGCGTATTTTGAAGATAAAGAGAAAACATTTTTTTATAATACAAAATGAAAGAAATATCTCAAAAATGTTTCTATCTTGCAGGTAAATATATTGCTGAGATTTTCCATTAACGAAACGATGTCATTTGGTTTTGTTAATATGAAAAATAAACTTAACGAAATAAGTTTGTTTGGTTTCAGCGCATGTTACCAAAAGGAAATGGAATTTTTAATGTTGAAAACGTACAAACGATAGTTAACGTTAATTTTGAAATGACTACAAGCTATGATATTAACAGCATCCTTAAATTTTAACGATTTAACATTATCTGTTAACGATTTATCATAATCCATTAGCGATTTAACATTATCTGTTAACGATTTAATATTACATGTCAACGATTTAAAATTATATGTTAACGATCTAACATTATCTGTTAACAATTTAATATTATCTGTTAACGATTTAACATTATCAGTTAACAATTTAACATTATCTGTTAACGATTTAACATTATCTGTTACCGATTTAACATTATCTGTTAACAATTTAACATTATCTGTTAACAATTTAACATTATCTGTTAACGATTAACATTATCTGTTAACGATTTAATATTATCTGTTAACGATATAACATTATCTCTTAACGATTTAACATTATCTGTTAACGATTTAAAATTATCTGTTAACGTTTTAACATTATCTGTTAACGATTAAACATTATCTGTTAACGATTTAAAATTATCTGTTAACGATTTAACATTATCTGTTAACGATTTAAAATTATCTGTTAACGATTTAACATTATATGTTAAAGATTTAAAATTATCTGTTAACGGTTTAAAAATATCTGTTAACGATTTGACAATATCTGTTAACGATTTAACATTATCTGTTAACGATTTAACATTATCTGTTAACGATTTAACATTATCTGTTAACGATTTAACATTATATGTTAAGGATTTAACATTTACGATACAGCCTTGATATCATTGAAATGGAAAAATAATTAAGATTCTTTTTATTTCCACCCCTTTTCGCGAACATAAAAACGTATGTATATGGTACAAATTTATTTCTCTCACTCTCCATATACATTTCAAAAGCTTCGTTTAGGTGTGAAATATGCGAAATCTATCTTCTTCACAACATTTTTTTTGTTTATGTTTTTTTTTTTTTGGAAAACCGTTTCTGGCATATGTATGTGGGTGTATTAGAGCGCGAGTTTGACGATAATAAGAAAGTAAGTCGGCCAGTCAGTTAACCAATCACCTCTAGATGGCTTTTTATACTCGTATGTGCTTACATATATATGTATGTACGACAAGGCATGTATGTGGTATGTACTTATGTATGCATATGTTTGATATATTTATTATAACATACATACATACATATATGTACGAACATGGCACTTCCCGTCTACTCACCATCACCAACACCACCAACAATAAAAACAGCAACAATTCAAATTCAGTGAATAATCGCCAGTTTGTCAGTCAATCGGAAAGGCAGTAAAAGTAACTATTTATAAATGTTTTCCTTACAACACTGAGGCCAACGCTTTTTGGGCCAGTGGCTACGGAATTTTGGCATTAAAATTTGACTTATACATAGATACCTTTCACTACTGCTGTTGAAGAGGAAGCATTTATTTGTTTAGAATTTTCAAAGCTCAGGGTTCACGGAACTCTGATCAAGCACAGTTAGGCCTACTGGCCCGTCGTGATACTTATGTAGGTCCTATTAGGGAGATTCCTTTCACCTTTTCAAATGCTCAAACTACTTGGTGTGTTTTATGAAATGCAAGAGATTAATGATGCTTACCGAAGCAACCTCTGCAAGGCAATCGAAGAAGAAATTTCCGAGAAAACGATAACGGACCGCACCGAGAGCTGGGCAGTGACAGAGGTAATGTTCGACCTCATCTATGTGCCTGCAGCTGCTTCCGAAGTCGTTTGAGAATCAACTCCATAAAACAGTGTTCGGTTATTACGTCGGTTGTTATGCTTATGGAGGTTCGGCTTAGAAGGAATAAAGGCTTGGTGATTTCGCTTTGCCATCTGCTGTTGGCCCTTCTGGTGACTCCTGGAAAAGACCTTTTCTTAACCAATTGCTTAGCAAACTAAATGGAGAATGAAGAAAACACATTTTTTTAAAGGACATTGACATCATTGACCTCAAAAACCACGCCACAAGTTTTACATTCTCTAGACTGGATAAGCAGTCGATGAGAATGGGTCTGTTAGTGAATAAACGTGACTGTTAATAGTCATAACTTTGAAGTTGTTGACCAGGAACCAGCTTGGCTAGGATAGAAGAAAACGCTTTAGATCAGAAAGTAAATCGTGCAGTACCCGCTGTTGGTAGTAGAGAGAGAGAGAGAAAGACCTCAACTCCACTGGAAGGATTATGCGGCGAAAGATCTTGATGCCTTCAACGGCTAAAAGAAAAGTCCATGACGCACAACGAAGGAAACACACAAACGAGTAATACCTAGTTCGGAATTCTTCAAAGGGTTACAACGAGCAACATTTTTATTTAGCAAATCAAATGAAATCAATTCAAATTAATAAACGAGCAGCCTTGCTCAATTAACGGCAATTGATGAGTTAATAGTTATGATCTGTAGCCGATGCTCAAGACAGGTGAATTTAAGCGCTTTTTCGTTATTTGCCGGAAAGCATCTATGTACATATGTACATACATATATTGTATATACAACAAATCATATACACATTTTGTTGTTATTTACTGTGCGTTCATATATTTTTTTCTAGCGTTTTCGCTTTACTACGTTTAGTCCATATCACACTCCTCGCTACTCATTTCGCTTGCTTTCTTCTTTCTTTCTTCCCTTTTCTTATTCGCTTTTGTTTTTTTTTTGAGGGTTTTTCTATAAATTTCATCGAATTTTTATACAGGTTTATTTTTCTTAGTAAATAAACAGAACTAACTGTTCATTTCTTAGTAACAGTTATATCAACATACACACATAGCTGTCATGTGCCTACATACATATCTAATTTAAATTTTGCTTCAAGCGGAGCACTTGTGTGAATTGAGAAATATTTATAATATATGGAGAAAGAGAGAGAGTGCATTGACGCTCTCCACGCTAACGTCGATCATATTTATTTAGTGTGGTGATCGCAATTTGTTGTTAATTTGTTAATGTTTTTACGCTCACAAACGACTCTCTCTGGGAGAGCTTGAGAAAATGGAACTTTGATTGCATTTGGTGGAGAGCATCAAATAATATGCATACATACACACATACATATGCATTTATAGGTGCTTTCGTCATGGTACATATGTACATTTTTTTATGTGTGCAAATATACCTATGTACATACATATACATATGTATTTATAGTTTGTTATCTATTTTTAAATTTTTTAGCGTCACTGTTTTTTATATTATTTATTTTGAATATTTTCATTAACAAAATATCGGCGACAAAATGCAATCATAAATTGAGAATAAATATTGGGAGTACAAATTACAAAAATTGAGAGTACAAATTCAAAAAAGTGTTTTTTATTAAAAAAAAAAAGTAAAAAAGACATCCTTTAAAGTACTGGCCGTAGGAAGCGTATGGTGATGAAGGCATAATTGCACGACCATCCTGTCATTGGATCGAACTTGGAGCGCCTTTTTAAATTTTGCCTCTCTTGGGCAGGCAATTCCATGCCATTTAGGCATTACGACTATGCACTCGATTTCACAACCGTATACAATTGGTTCGCAACCATTTAATACTCTTTGAAGCGTATACTTCCTTCCTACTCTCATGTAATGAATTCTCTCTGACATCGTTCCAAGCATTGCGATTTTTTCAAAAGACCCGCACCGGTGGCCACCCAAATTGTTTTGCATCCGTTGAAAAAGCCAGTAGTCGGAAGGAGCAAGCGTCTGGAGGATACGATGGGTGGGACAAGACTTCTCATTTAACTATTTCCAGATATTTTGGATCGTTACAGCCATGCTGCACAATCATTTTGTCTATGCCTTTCGGTCGTTTCCGGTCATTTCTCCCGCCAGATACGGCTAAAAGGCATTAGTTATCTTTCACCTGGTTTTAGCAGCTCACAGTGCATCTCACCTTCCGGTTCCGCCATATGCAGTGCATGATCTCTGAACAATGGAGGTTTTACTTTGGCGTCGATGTAGACGAGTAAGGAACGGGTTTACCAGGCTTGGCATAGTATTTTTACTTTTTGAAGTTTTCATAGTATATCCACTTTTCATCTCCAGTCACGATCCGTTGCAAAAATCTCTTCTTTTGATGTCTTTCAAGAAGTACTTCGGAGGTGAAAAATCGCCTTTTGAAATCTCTCGGCCTCAACTCGTGCGGCAGCCAATTTCCTTCCTTATCCAAATTGCTTTAACAGAACGGAAATTGTTTGCCGTGTCCCTCCCAACGATTTTGCGAGTACAATTTGCGTTTGGCACGGATCTTGATCCAGTAGAGTCTCCTCCTCCTTATCTTCAAAGTTTTTAGGTTGGCCAGGACGCGCTTTGTCTTCGACACTAAAATCCAGAACTATAATTTTATGTTTTTAAAATACCTCAACCATTTATTAATGCTGGATCACTGTAGTGTTTCCCAAGCGGAACTTGTGGTCATACATGAGGCTGTCAACTGCTAAAGTCAAAAGGTACGAATACTCTCGGTGAAGTGTATTTATATTTTCTCCGAAAAACATGAGACTATAGAATTTGCCACAAATATCTAAACGCGTTGGCCAAGCAGTTCTCTTTGAACTGAATATGGGTACCAGGACACAATAGTACATCAGGTAATGAGATGGCGAACGAGCTCGCACAGAAGGGTACTTACTTCCCTTCCACTTTTGTCATCATGGAAGAGTCTGGGCGTGTCGCTCTCCATTTGTAAGTTCATCATAGGAGAGTCTTTCATCGTAGATGCAAGCTCAAGGTGGAACAGACTCAGTTAGTACAATGTCAGCAGAATAATGTGGCCGACTTGGTACAAGAAAAGGTCGAGAGAACTGAACATGATGATGAGCCTTCTAACGGGTCAACTTTTTTCAGAGAGACTGGGTCTATCATCGAATGACATCTGCAGGAGTTGTAGAGAGGAGGAAGAACATGAAACATTAAAGCACTTTCTTTGCGAATGCTTCGCACTTTGGAGAACGAGGGTTGAAGTCTCTAGGGGCGGTAAACTTAGCGAAACAGCAGATGCAAAGTTAAGTCGATTGCTCCGTGTCTAAGTATAATGACGCCCGGCAGTCACTTCAACCTAACCTAACCTATAACGTTATATGTACATATATCCATACTGTTACAGCGGTGGATAGATTACACACAAATATGTGAGGTACTGCTCCCTATTTGAGGCAACGGTAGAAGGTGGGCCGAAGAAGAATATGAACAGAATCTACTCAACCTTTTGGAAGATTGTGGTGAGGTACTATTTCCCGCCATTACGGATATATTCTTGTTTAGATGTCGCGATAAACTGGAGCTCGTTGTTGAAAAAAAGTTAATCGTCCGGAAATTAGCACATTTGCCCTACAAACTCGTATTTATGTATGTGTGTAAACTCATAAATGGGTTAAGTTTGGAATTTGAGAATTATATGCATAAAGAAAATGAAACTAAAATAAAAACTAATAGATACTCATGTATGTATGTAAGTTAATTTGTATCTACAATATGTATGAGCAAGTCGGCAAATTATGTTTTGAATTTTGTTGATTTTTATAATTTTTTTCTTTTGCTTAGTTTGCATATTAATTCTTTTTTTGGACGTGTTTTCGCAACAGGTGGCAAAGCTGAATATTTTGTTTTTTTTTTAATTCGCGGAGGGGTTTTGACCTCGTTTACGGCAGCGAAAAAATGCATAGGAAAGCGAAAATTGATTACAGTGATTTGGTGGGCAGAAATAGTTAAGTGTTGTTGCTTTTTTATACGGTTATTAAGTCCCGCTGGGGAGCTACATTCATATGTATATAAGTGAATTATTTATGTGTTGGAAGGTATTTTAAGAAATATGGATTTTGAGGTATCGAAGTAATGACCGGAAAAAGATCTCATAAAAGGACTAACGCACTATTATTTTCCTATTCAAAGATGATGCCAAGATCGCGAATTTTTGCCGCTTCGATCCGTTTGAGGAAATTTTCAACAACTTTCTGGCACATATTGGGCGGTGTCTTAGGCAAAACTTGACGAATGTTGGTTTTCAAGTGCTCAAGAGTTAAAGGTTTATCCGCATTTTATGGGTCTTTCGCGTAGCCATACAAAAAAGTTCCAACGACGTCAAATCGCACGACCTCGGTGGGCATTTGACATCGTCAAGACGAGAGATTACGCGGCCGAGAAATTTCTCTCGTAATAAATCCATATTCGTTCGTGTTGTGTGGTATGTGGCACCATCTTGTTGAAACTACATATTGTCCAAGTCGTGTTTGAGTGTAACGGTCTCTTTTCAATTATTTCAGGATTCTCGGAGCCTTAAACATAACATTTCTGCTTATTTACGCATCCTCCGAGTGAAAAAATTTCGTTAAAAAAATTCGGAAAAAATTGACACTGTACGGCGTTGACTACAGTTGTTATGTGAGTTGGACTTTGTATAAGTCATAGAGCAAAATACGCCATAATTTGCCATATGAAAGTCCCAGCTCTTGAGAACGTCGAAAAATATAGACATTCGGGTCTTCGGCTACACTCTCACTTTCAGTAGTGATATTTCAGGTGGAACGCGCAAGGAGATGATGCACAGGCCTTATAGTAGTATTCGTTACCGATCCGGTCTCTTCAAACATTTTTTAAAATTTTACCAATTGCTTAAGATGTTGGATGGTTATATGCACCAAAATCTCCTCTTAAAACACGAAACGTGCCCACGTTTGAATTGGCATTTTTGTTGTAAGTTTTAACAATTTTAACGCGTTGTGCAATTGATATGCGATTAGTTTTCATAAATGCGTGACTTTTAACTAAAACAAAACATGTTTTGTTTGACAGATGAAAGAAATTAATAACTTATAAATATTAAGAAACGCGCTAAAAAAAACAAATTAAATTGATTGACCGAACCATTCCTGAAGCAGCTCACCCCGGGCGATGAGAAATGGGTTAAATACGAGAATATAAAAAAAAACCCTGATCAAAGGCCGGTCACCCTCCACGAACGACTTCAAAACCTGAATTGACGGCAAACAAAGGGATGCTGAGTGTACAATCTGATCGGAAAGACATTGTCCATTATGAGCCTTGGGCCTCAGGTTACACGGATGTAAAAGGCAATGAAAGGCGGATATGCTGGCTCGCGGTAACCTCGCTGGGTAGGTTTTCGGCATTCAACACCTTAGACCCTGCAGTGCATTTAGAGGGTGTGTAAAGCAGTAGACCAGGGGGGAACACTTGCGGCGAAATTATTATTTGGTCGCGTGTTCTGCGATCTTATGGGTATATTGATGGTGCATTTATAAGACCTGGACCTTGCGTACTTATCTATACTTATGTATATATGTACGTACAGGACCTATTATTTAATGACTGAAATATACACGAAGGTGTTGGCTTTTCCTGCCGAGGGTGTGCACTTTTGCAATTTGACCCTTTAAAGTTTGAAGTGGAGTGAAAAGCCAGAAATCTGCTTAATCAATAGAAATTATTAATTGATTATTTGCAAATAGATAGATATTTGCTTAGACTATACTTATATGTACATATATACTCGTACATATATATATATATACACGTATGTAAAGGGTTTTCCTATAAGAGGTGTTATTTCAAATGGCCCTCAACAGTCAAGGTGATTTTTAGATGAAATTTTTATAGCGAATTTTAATTTTACTTGTTGACCTAAACGTGGTTAGATCGCCGAAAGGGTGACAGCCCTTGCCCGGATAAAATCCGGGTCAACTCCGCTGCGTCGAACCGACTGTCTTGAGGCTGCCAAAAAAATTACAGCTTCAAAAGAAACACCAACCGGAATAGCAGACTATTCAAAATAGCATCTCTTATTGGTAAACCCTTTATCATAAAATATTGCGTATTACATTGGTGCATTAAGTTTCAATAAGCATAATGGGCGTATGGCGCAAGGCAATGTGTTCTCTTAACAACTCATGCTATTGTCTGCTTGAGCTCCTGCTAAACTGTGCTTTCAATCTCGTTTGGCGAGGCATAGACGAACCACATGTGGCATCATTTTTTTCCGCATAACTAAGCCAACAAACATATGTATGCATGCATACATATTATATTATATATACATACCTTCTGCTCAAATATAAACGAGACTTTATCCATAACTCGACAAGGACAAGACATATGGCCATACTTTTTTATGCTTAGGTTGCCAGGACTGTTATATGTCAAATTTGAGCGTGATCTGTCACATAGTTTTTTTTTACGGCACTATAAACAAGTCAACCTCGAGAGTGTTTTTCGAATTTTACTATGGAAATTAACGTTGAGCAAAAGAGTTTGTTTGAAATTTTGTTATTCCAGTGGAATAAGTGCGACGGACGCAATGAAAATGTTGCAGAAGGCATATGGGGAGTCTTGCCTATCACGTGCACGTATTTTTGATTGGTATAAGTCGTTCAAGGACGGCCGTACATCGCTGGAGAACTTGCCCCATGATCGTCGTCCAGCAACGTCAATAAACGAAGAAAACGTCGAAAAAGTAAAGAAAATTGTGTTGGAAAATCGTCGTGTGACTGAAAGAGAGATAGCTAGTGAACTCAACATATCAAATGGATCCGCTCATAGCATTATTCACGATGTTTTGGGCATGAGACGTGTGTCTGCTCGACTTGTTCCAAAATTGTTGCTCATACGCCTCGTCTTGTACGATTATTTGACCAAAAACAACGTAAATATTGTTCCGCAAGCACCGTATTCACCCGACATGGCACCGTGTGACTTTTTTCTTTTCCCTAAACTCAAATTGCCGCTTCGTGGAAAGCATTTTCAGTCGATTGAAGTCATAAAAGAGAATTCGAAGAAGGAACTGAAAACCATACCTAAAGCGGCCTACCAGAAGTGTTATGAAGATTGGAAAAAAAGATGGCATATGTGTATCGCCTCTAATGGTGACTATTTTGAAGGGGATAAAATAAATATTGAAGAATAATTAACCGTTTTTGTTTTATTGAGCCAGTCTTGTTTATATTTGAGCAGAAGGTATATAAATATGTACATATATGAAAATGAGAGCTTTTCTATGGCTATGATTAATTGTGCAACTGAAACAAGCCGAGAGAAAAAAGCAACAACAGCAGCTTGCAATCAGTGACAAGGCGACGCAGCGTTGTGCAGGCAGTTTGTGGGCGAGTATCTATTCGTCATGACTAGAATTTACAAGATGTACATACATATGCATGCATTTATCTATATATATTTTTTTTTATAAATGTCGGTTTTATTACACAATTAAATGTACATACATATGTATATACCATATATACATATGTATAAGCAAAACATCGATATTAGTGTGTTGGTGTTATTTCTGTATTGTTGCGCTCATATATGTACCTATGTATGTATGTTTGAATATTTATTATTTCAGTTATGCTTCAACGATCATTTACAATACAATACCACCCTCCATACTTGGGGTTAAATTGTCACAAACGACGCCAAAGCGCACCCATCAAAAGCAAAAGATCAACAGCTGTTTTTATTACATATCTATGCACATACCTACAGACATATTTCGTTTGATGTTGATCTATGCCGATCTTATATACCTATAGTTGTTGTAATCGCTGCCAATTGGATGATCGTTGGGTGGATGCTATGTTGACAGCAACAACCTTAGTAATTATGGCATTACTCGCCTGTCTTCGATATCAAAAGGAATATCGCTAATGTCTGAATGTATTTTTTTTTTACATTTGGTTATTTAGTTAATTAAGTCGATCAATCTCACGTTCCCTTGATCGTGTGCACTTAGGCCTGCTGACCCGTTGTGATACCTATGAGGAGTCCATCAAAGAGAGGGGCTCTCTCCTACCTGGATGCTGAAACCACTTGGCTTGTTTTATAAAACACGAGATTGTTGACACTTGCTAATACAACATCTGGAAGGCAGTGAAGGTAGAAATTACCGAGGAAACGATGCCGGGATACACTCATTTGCGGGGCAGTAACAGAGTTTGTGGCAGAGGCCTTACCGACTCTTCCTCGTCTATGCCTCTGCAGCCGCGACAAAAGGATTGAAGAAGTAATCCCTCCTACCACCATGAGTTCCCGTCAAACAGTGTCCGGTTATTACGCCGGTTTTTATGCTCAGGTAGGAGTGTCTTAGAAAGAGTAGAGACTTACTTCCCTTCTCACCCTACATGTGGTTCCACCCTGACATCTCCTATCTGACATCTGCTATTGGCCTTGCTAGGGAAGGTTGATGCTAGCGAGTATTTTGCAGAGGAAATAGATATGCCCTCGCGCGCAGAGTTTACCGTGGTTAGGATTGTAGCTCTTCTTGCTGACTCGTCGGCCTCACAGTTTCCTGGAGTGGCTCTATTTCCGGGGACCCAAACTACGGTCGTTTTTCGTATAGTCGAGAGTTCGTTTAAGATTTTCCCTTGAGGTGGTGTGATTACAAAAAAACTTAATGACAGCTTGGCTGTCAGAATGTATTGTTATAGGTTAGGATATTCAACTAGAGTTGAGTAACCATTAAGCGGCTTCCATTACTGCAGTTAGTTCAGCTTGAAAGAAGCTGCGTTGGTCGGAAACTGGTTCAGAGTGATTTACCTTGCCATCGATTTTTGAAGCGTCAGCAACAACTGCGCTTTAGGGGCCAAGAATTTACCCGTGGTAAGGCGTGCCCGTCGTAAGAGGCGACTAAAATTCAATTGTTCCCGCCAGAACAAAACAAAAAACAGAAATGGTGGTGTAGTGCACCTTTTCCGAGAATGGTGTAGAATTCAGTGTTCGGGTGTGCTCTGTGCATTTAGCTTTATTGCGTTGCAGCTCGCCTGTAATTTTCTATACATATCTGATTGTAGACGAGACACATTTCTACCTCGGGCTATATTAGTAAGTAATCAAAATTGTCGCGGTTGGGGCTCCGAGAATCCTCAAATAATTAAAGAGGCCACAAGGACCAAAAAAGAAGCTTAATATATAGTGCGCTCTTTGGTCCGAAGGTGTGGTTGGACTTTACTTCTTTGAAAACCACAACGGCGAGACTTGGACAACATATGGTTTCCACAAGGTGATGCCACTTTACACACAACCCGAGTGAATATGGCTTTATTACAAGAGAAATTTCACGGCCACCTACACTCTCTTGTCTTGGCGATGTCAATTGGCCACCGAGATCGTGCGATTTGACACCGTTAGACTTTGTTTTGTGGGGCTAAGTGAAAGGTCTTTTTTGTGCGGATAATTAAACGTTTAACTCTTGAGCACTTGAAAACCAACATTCATCAAGTTATGGCTGAGATATCGCCTAATATGTGCCAAAAAGTGGTCGAAAATCACCTCAAACGGATCGATGTTTGTGAAAATTCACGAGGCGATCATTTGAATGGCATAGTGTTTTATATATTATGCGTAATGCCAAGGTTCAATCTTTATAATTAAAAATTATTTCATGAAAAAATTATTTTAAATGCATTTTATTTAGGTTTATTTTCTTACCTTTTCGCGAATACACAAAATACTGGAACAGGCCAAGAGTAACTGTTGAAAAATGTATTATCTCACATTCTTCAATATTTTCTTTTAATCGACGTTTTCTCAGTTCATTGTCATTCTTTTGTTTGCGTAAATCGATTTTTATTATATTTTTAAATTGTCAACTATTTATTAATTTCTTATTTATTTGATTATTGTAGAAAATAGACTTTGTAAATATTCTTCTTCAAGTTCTTATCAATTTGAATTTGGTGATAATGATTTTGTTAATTATATTAAATGTTAATACATTTCTTTAGTTAGTAATTATTGCGATACTGCATTATTACTTTATTATTATTTTTTCTTTCATTAAAACTTTCTTGATGGTTGTTTAGTTCCTCTATTTGTTTACTCTCTAAGTTTGTGGACGAAATGGAAGTTTGTTAGGATTTTATATTTGGAGTAGTAGAAACTCTTTTTAATTACATAGGTATGTATACTTTTTGGGTGATTCAACAACACACATTATTTTATGTATTTTTATCTATTTTTAATTTTCCATATTCACCTTTCAAGCATAATTGTTTTTTGTTTTAAGTTTTTAATTAACTAAACGACCGGTTTTTATTTAATTTGAAACAAATCCAAGTTAATGTATTTATTTATGTACATATGTATTTTTTCTTAATTATTGGTGTGTAATTTTTCCAACTGGCGTCACTTGTTCGTCAAATTTCTTGTTGTTCTCACTTTAAAACAATTTTTATTTTTCAAAACCACCTATGAATTAACGAAAAAATATGCAAATTATGCCGAAAGAAAATATGTGTCCTTAGTTGCAGTTCAATTTAAGTGCATGTGTGTATGTATATATATATAAATTTAAATAAATCCAACTCAAGTTTGGTAGAAACTGATGCAATTCTGGAAACTGATAACAGAATAAACAGAAACCACCGCAATACAAACTCGAAACAATACTGACTTTTAGCTGAGGATACGAGTGAATCCGTACCAGTTACGGTGCTGCGCACTTTGCTGGCGATTCTGTGTCCCTGTCGCCGACGTGTATGTACGCTGTTGCAGAGACGCTCTTCATTCGTGCCACTCACTGGCTGGTGAGCGCCTAGCAAAGTATTAGTTGGATACCGGTGTTCGCTGATTTTCTTTATTAGATTTTCCGTTTGTTTGCGTGTGTGTGTGTGTTGTTTTATTGAACTCAGGTGGCTTTTAGATACATATGTATGTATGTATATATGTACATTTGCTGGTTACGCGGTAGCTATCAGAGTCCATTGGCTGTTGAATTCACCGGCAAGAGACTATTGACAGAATATTTATGTATGTAATAAGGGAGAGAAAAGGAAAATATGACACTTTGTTGCCACCAAGCACTTTTCTTTTTCAGAGGAACTTAATTCAGAGTGATGTATGTACGAGTATGTATGTAGTTAAGGGATATTCTTACTAGATTGCACAATAACATAAGCCTTCTTTTTGAATTTTTAAAAATTGTCCACACAAATCGGCAGTAGTAGGATATGCTGTTAGAAAGTTTCACTTATTTTTTTTTATAACTATGTTTATGTGTTAATAGATATTACATATAGTATAGTCTATTTGTATAAAAATTAATTTTCACCAAAACAATATCCCGCCTTACATCGTTAAGTCGCTTAAAATTAAATAAATTAAATAGTATTGTACTATGTATTTATTGCACGGATGTTGGACGGATGAGAATAGGCGTACGCGGCAAACACACACGAATGATAGATAGTGATTGCTTTCGTGGGGTTGCGTTACGAATATGGATGGATAAATGGACTGATGTGAAATGTAAAGAAATGCACCTCGTATGCCGCCACAACCATGTATTGGCGATAAGTTATGCGACGGTGTCGTTGGCGACGACGTCAACGCCAGCAACGACGCTGGCATGCGCTCAAATTGCAATGGAGCGACGCTATGTGGTGCACTCAGTGGGAGCTTTCGGCATTTTTGGCATATACAATTCGAGCATGTTATTTACACAGACGCTCTCCCATATGCATATATATCGAGAGCGCATACGCGAGACGAGAACAATTACAGTGTGCCAAACTTTGAAAAAATGTTTAAAAATTCTTTATTAGCTTGTTTAAACCTAAAGAAAACATTTTAAAATTATATTATAATTTTTTATTTTGAATTTAATTCTCAAGCGGTCGCGCGGTCTTTTGTAACCGTAGCAGCGGTCGCGTGTAGTCGAAAAGACCTATGGGATAAATTGGAGAAATAAAACACTAATTCACTAATAATCGTTTATTTTTTGGTATTTAGATCAAAAAAGTTGAAAACAAGTAACTTAAATTTAGAAAAAAGGCAACTATAAAATTAAATAACATAACTCAACAATATAATTATGAACGAATACATATTTAGCGTGGTCAATTCGACGTCGCGCGACCGCTTGGAGGTTAATTAGAGGACTTATGTACATAGGGCTGTAAAATATGGCCTGAAATCGCATAAAGGAAAATTCAGATATTTGGGCGATATATAATTATATTACAGTCGTACGATTCGCTATAATATAGAGAACAAAATCAAATATTAATCAACGAATATAACTTTATTATTTTTCAATGAATTTTCCATTAAGATCTATACACTTTTGAACGCGTTTGATTGAATTGTCGAGGCATTTTTGATGTGACTCAAAAACGTGCGTTCTGAACGCATCGTCCGGATCAACCGTCTCTGCAGGTGTGCAAAAACGTTGACTTCTCAGTTTGTTGTTTACATACGGGATTAAAAACAAGTCATTCGGTGCAAAGTTAGAGCCTTACGGTGGATTACTCATCAAATAGTTGTTTTCAGTGCTCAAAAAAGGCAGTTGTTTCAGTCGTTGGATGAGAGCTTTCATTGTCGCCGGTTGGGTTTCGTGATTTCGTGAATAGTTGTGTATCTGTACGACTCAGATTACTGTGTTTTGCTTTGCTCTAGTGTTTTTCAAAAAAGCAACAGTTCGCATGGGGTGCTTCGTTCGCGAAAAACTTTTCTTGGAATCGATTCATCTTTAAATACCCTTACAGTCGACTGATATTTATTTTCGGGCTCCTTCGTGTAAATCCTCTATCGAAACTTTCTCTTGATCAATCGACACGAGCCTGTTTTTGAGCGATTGACAACTTGTGTGAGATTCAGCGTGTCCGTCCGCCCATGAACACGAGAGCTCAAGTATGAAGAGAGATATTTTGATGAAACTTCGTTCACACATTTCTTATACAGGCCTACCTCTCATATAACGATGGTTTTGGAAAAGTACGAAAATCGCGATAACTCAATTATGGAGCAATTACAACCATATTTGTTAGAGGCGATCACATTGAATAGATAAATATGAGAAGTGGAAAAAATCGTTTTGCCGTGGCTCCACTCACTTTAGGTCAAATAGTAAAGCACTGTGCAGAGGTGAAAGTCGACAAATTTAAAATTTTCATGGTTTAGTAAGAACACGGATTGAATATGGGCGCCATTGGGCAACAACCACGACTTTGTCCTACATAAGGGACTTTTAACTTTCCACTCTCTTCGATTGACTCCAGATCGAAATTTTATTTAAGGGGTTAGGGGTAGTCAGAATTTTCAAAAAATCAAATTTTTTTTTGCATTTTCGTTAAGTATAATATCTTAAAAATAATCTCTGAAAATTTCAAGTTAATCCGATAATTCGTTTTTAAGTTATTCGACAAATAACAAAGAGAGCTCGGGCCTTTCAAAGCGCTCGGGAGCAGGTAGCTAGTATCTAGTGTGAAACTTTAAACGCGTTTTTCTCAAAACTATGTTTTTTGAACTGGTGACAACTGTAACTCGAAAACCGCTCAGTTGATTTTAATGAAATTTATACAGCTTTTAGAATACATAATAAACTCGGGCCTTTATTGAAGTATTTTTTTTTGAAAAATTTCGATTTTTTAAGACCAATTAACTGTTGATCTTTTCCCAAAAATCTAGACAAAAATTTCCTGAGGCCGCCATTTTTAATTTTTGAAAAAAAAAAAATCTTTGGATCAGGCCCAGGATTATTTATTTATAAAACTAATTTTTTTTATCCGATTGATTTCAGATGAATCTCCAAGGACTTATGATTGTCACCGCAAAGACCTTTTTTTGGAACTGGGTTAACACAGACAGCTGTAACTTCGGAAATAAATTTTGTTTTTTTGAAATTTTCGTGACTTCAAGTCAAAACATTGTTTAATAATACCATATCACTACTTTTGTTAAATAAAATTATTTAATAGCAAAAAAAAATACTGAAAATTCTCATTTTTTCGTGCCTCTGACTACCCCTAACCCCTTAATTCTTTTGTTGTATTCAATGAGGACGAAAGTCCTATAAAAACTGACAACGGCTTCACGAAGTGCACCTACCTCCCATACAAAAGATATACTATATTTGGTCGAACTGTGGGGCTTGAGCCTTGAAATCCAACGCAAAGTAGAAATGAACTGCGCATTGTTGTTAACTCGGCTATAATCGCGTAAGCGGTGTCCACTCCAGTAAAGAAGAAGAAGTGGATTTAATAAAAATATCAGCCAATTATCTAATATTGGCTTTCACCGGAACTCATTCTTTCTTAGATATTTTTCTATGTTGCTTTAAAAATGTTTTAGGTGGCTTTTGAAATGGTTGGCATTTCTCTTCGAAAATATGTATAATTGAAAGATGAATGCACCACTGTGTAATAAAATTTCATTCTGACTCAGCTAAATAATGGAATTCGCACACCCGTGTTCCGCCCATCTGGTATTCGACGCTCTCTACCGCTAAAAAATTGCTGCGCAGCTCAGCTGATCGCGGTCTCAAATTCGGGAATTATTCTCAAAAATTGTTTGCAAGCCTTTTCCTAGCAAAGAGAAACATTAAATTTTTTTTTTGTATTTATCATGATATTTCACAAGAATGTAAATCCTGAATTAAGTCGATAGTTATTTTTATCCACATTTGACTTTTCAAGCAATAAAAAATGGAAAGAGCTCTTCAGAGATTTTGTAAGCACATCGTACTTATTTTCATTCGGCACCGCTGCTGCCTGCAAGTCAACGAAATCAGCAGCTGAAGCAGAGCTGAAAAAAAACGAATTTACAAATATTCACTTCCATTTTCACTAAGTGAGACAACGCAACCACTACCACCACTACCACCGCACCACCACCAATTGGCTCTCGCTTCAACTGCGCCGTTGCTGCAATGGCATGAAATCAAATCTGCTGTCTCAGCGATCTACACTCAGCTCAGTTTGACTTTTTGCCTCAATACGAACAAGGCTAAAAAACTGTATTGTAATGCAACAAGCACTTCAGCGACCGTCGTGCTCATTTCGGGTGGCGGCAGAGCGGGTTCGGTCGGTAGGATTGGGGTGCATTGCGAAATATGAAAATAAAGCAATCATACTGTTGCGATCGTTACTCCTCGTTGTTGTTATTGTTAGTGTTGTGTCAGAAGTTGACTGAGCTGCCGTCGCCTCAGCGTGTCCTCGTTTGGCTTCAGCTATCTCAGCGTTTTTGCCGCTGAAAAAATTTTCTGTTTAAGATTAACTTTTGCAATGGTTGCATAAATACTTGTAGCAAAAGCATACATACATATGTATGTGTGTGTATGAATGTATGCTTCTATATATATTTGTTCAAGAGCATATATGTATGTATCTATGTGTATGCCTGGTTAAAAGTTCAGCAAAAGCGTCGAAGCGTTGATTTCTTCTACTTGCAATTCTTCTTTTGAATTGCGACAATCCAGTGCTTTCGATGGCTACCCCTTGGAGGACAGAGTATCCAAGTCGTTCCATGTTTTGTGTAAGGGTAAGGACTCGAAGCAAGATTAAAAGTAACGAGCAGATAATAAGACGTAAGGAAGGAATATCGTTGGGCGGAACTGAACGGGAAATACTCAACTAGTTCGGTAGTAAGGCAAGACGTGGGATACGGACCCTTAGTAATCCCGAATAAATCAGACATTGGTCTCTATACGAGAAAGACGAAAATCCCGGTATAATGCTTGATAAAGAACACAGCAACAGGGAGCATGTTGAAAGTAGGGCAAGAGCTACATTTAGCACCAAAATGAGGTCTATGTTGTTGTTGTTATAGCCGCAAAAATATTCCTCAAAGTAATTTTTGGGTAATGTTGTGGGAATGACAGTCCTTGGCCGGATAAAAAATCCGGGTCGTTCCGGTATAAAGACCCGACTGTCGCGGGAACTATTGGATTTTAGTCGCCTCTTACGACAGGCATGCCTTACCGCGGGTAAATTCTTGAACCCCTAACCCGCAGGGTTTAAATGGGGTCTATGACCTCACATGGTGCTTTGGCTTTACACAAGTGTCATTAGATCCATACCAGCATATGGAGCACTAGTGCTGTGGGCCAAATCAAAAAAGGAGTGCCGCATTCCACAGGAACAGGTGCAACGTAGCTGTCTACTTGGTATAGCAGGCACGTTGAAGACTACTTCAACAGAGGCTCTAGAAGTCATCTTTGACATACCAGCTGTGTATAAAGCAGCGCTAACAGTTACCCGATGAAATGTTTCAGAAAAATAGGTACAATCCCACAATTGTGACGGAAATGGCAGTATTCAAAAGTTAATATCGGAACTCGAGCTAAACGTAAAATTCGACCGAGAAACGGAAACATTCTGCTGGGCAAACACCATCTACTCCTTCACTAGCAGGGAAGTATGTATGGGCGGAATGCGTGCTCATCGGAAAGAGTCAAGATATCCATAACTATACCTATGAGTCTAAATGTAAGACAGGAACAGCAGTAGGGGTTTTCTGTACCACCCCAATAGCTAAGATAGCTTCAAATCCTATGACTACAACACTGTCTTCCAAGCATTACATTGTGGGCATTACAAAAGCTGCCGCTTTAACAGGAAGATCTATCAGGTTTTTGGTAGACAGTCTAGCGGCAACACAACGTCCAAATGCGTAAGAACATGCAAAGAGACAATTAACAGAATATCACGGAGAAAGGCAGTGAATATCACTTGGGTCACCTGGGTCACACAGTTGTAGAGAGCAATGAAAAAGCGGATGAGTTCGCTCGCCCCGTTGTTGTCACCCTCAACTGTCACAGATCTTTTAGCGCCTTCAAATGTTGTCGAAAGCAGTAGACCATGGAGAACACTCCCATCACCGTAGGATAAATCTAATTTATTGTGAGAACTAAGAATTCTATTGAGTATCTGCCGCTGAGGTATCATCTCCATAAACTAGGTAAAATGGTATCGGCTGAATGCGGAGCATGCACGGAAGATGTTTGCATGTTCTTGGTGAGTGGCCAGCCTTCAGCCGATTGAGACCTTAGTGTCACCAGTTCCAATCTTACAGAGGTGAGCACATAGTAGAAATTAAATAAGTTGACTAAATCGAGCAAAATGTTTGCAAAAGTTTAGTTAGGTTATGCGGGTGACCTACTATATAGTGGCCGATTGCTGTCAGATCCTCAACCGCCCCTTTCAACCAACAAACCAAGGTGAAACGTAAGATATAACGCCGCATGTCCAAAAGTTTTGGTGGATAGTCATAATGTATCTTTCAGGTTTCTGTCCGTTTTGCACATCACATTTTCAAACCTAATTAGCCATATGCTTGGAAAATAGTAAGCTCTTCAAATAGTGCCTGTAACCGAGCCAGAGGGTCATGTGCTCTAGTTTCACAGGAAAATTGATGATCCCTTAATTTGTAGGAAAAACATCTGAAAATTGTTTAAGTGCAGTTCTTCATCTTTTATTATTTTTTAGTATTTATTATAAATTGTCCTCTCATCGAGTTTAAAAAGACGAGATTTTTCTTATCTACATTTGGGGGCAATTATGGAAATAACTTATTTTCAAAGCACAGTCACATTTTTTTCAATGAACAACGCCCCTTTGGGGATCTGATCCGCTACTTTATGCTGTTTCAGTCAAGATTATGTTTGTATGTATTTATTATCTCTCAGTATTTTACACAAACACAATTGGTGGGCGTTGCCTGAGATCAAAACTCATTTATAATTATCGCTTAGCCTCTTACAGGATCATTAGGGAAGCATTGATGTGTGAGACTCATTAACTCAAGAAGAAATTCGGTGCAATTATTCAAAATAAGTATTGTAGAAATTGTTAAAGAGAATTGGCTGATAAATGAAAAATATTGGAGCATAAGAAGATGATTGGATTAAAACGGCCGCTATAGCCGAGTAGTTAGCAATACATTAGGAATGCCAAGGTTAGAGTCCTGGCCGCACCAAAATTATGAAAAATTATCTAAAATAATTTAAATAATAAATACACTCGAAGGAGTGAACACTCCCTGCCGAGGGGCGACCGCAATTAAAAAATTTTGCTTAATTTTTTATTTAAATTAATTTTCCATAACTTTTGGACTTTGCTAAGAAACTTTCAGAAATCATCAAGTTATTATCCTTTATTTATCCTTTTCTAACATCGTTTACAGCCTGCGGGAATCTTGATACGGTTTTTGGTCGAGTTCGAAGGAATCTGATTTTGTTGTCGTTGTTCTAGCAATTTTCTAGCGAACGAGATTAGCCTAAGTCATCGAAGTCCTTTTGCAGGAGGTTCAGGAAATCAGCTATTTTGACGGGTTCGAAACAGCTGTAAAGGGAGGTTAGAAAAGTAGATTTTATGGGGCTTGCAAAGCGGTGGTTAGTGCATGCAGGACAACCGTTAGACATGTCGGAGTCAAGCCTGGATATGTGGCAATTAAGTCGACTACAATATCTAGATCTTGATTGTGCCAGTATTACTCGGTTCTCGCGAGACAGCTGGAGCTCTTCATCTGCAATGGGCGGTGAATGGCGTGTAAAGTCTGTCGATACACCATCACGTCCAGCAGTTCTTGTTGCTGAATAGAATCTCTATAGTTTAGTCCATTCTTGATGGAGGTGGAGGTTCAATCTCAAGAAAATGCCTGTTAGGGTGCTCTCGAGATATTGCTTGCACAGTATAACACTATGGTCTATGCTACGAGGTATAAATGTTTAATGGTGGAAGTGATGCTCCGTTGACCTGTACTAAGGACGGTGTTCTGGCAAGCTCGTAGCTTCTTTCAGTTTACTTTTGATATTATAAGTTATCACTATCTTAGTCAGACTCCAATATCGAGCAACATCATCATTGGTGTATGAGATCAATGTGTAAGAGGGAGCTTCTATATGTAAAAGTAAAAATGAAGCGGCGACTGAACACTCCCTCATTGTAGTGCAACTAGTACAAATGGAACATCTACAGATCTCCTAAAAAGCCAAGGAAGTGATGTAATCGGAATTGCTTGAGAAACGGTTAAGCTTTGATTGCATACAATTTGCTATTGACGTAAGTTAAGAAATTGAAACTTTTCTGTATTGAATATGCAATGAAAATTGGCAACATTGCCTTACAGTTTCACTACTCAGTCAGGCTATTCGAATCAGGGTTGCTTAGTGTTAGTTGATAGCCTGTTGGTGAGGGTCTCACTGCTTAAACGATAATGGAAACTCAAGTTAATACATATGTACATACGTACACATAAATACTATAAAATGAATATATACACATACATACTTGTATTTGAACCAAGAGTATGTAAGGGACTTTACTGGCTCTTCAATCACTGGAGCGTAACAAGTGCATACATAGAAGAAACAACACTTGAAAAGAGCACCAACTACTTGCAGATCTGCGAGAGCAACCCACTCGTTTCTTACATTCACAACTCACTGATTTTCCAAAGCTAGATGCTAGCTTTGCTGCAGGCACTGGCGGCACTGCTAACAGTTACCAGCCAACAATAAGGGTGCTGGGGTGTTGGATGCAGAGAAGGAGGTGAAACGTGCCGGGTAACAAAGCATATATGTATGGTAGACACGCAACCGTATTATATATATTTTTTTTTCTTTTTTTAGATATGTACTTTAAAGTAAGTTTGTATATACGAGTATGTATGTAAGAATATATGAAGTATGACAAATAAAAACGATCGCAGGAAGACTGGGGTGCAAAAAGGTAATCAGCTATGTGAGGTGAAGTCGCACGGTGTGCGGGCTTGGAGCGTATATATGTATGTACTACAAATATGTACGAATTCATAGCTATTCATGTGTATGTATGTAGTTATGTATAGGCATGTTGGTGTGAGGATCGTTGCTGTTTGCCGTGGCGGATGGGTGTGGTGCGAATAAAGCGCATGGGCGAAATGATACTCGATGTTGAGTTCGCGAGCGTAGCAAGTATTTAGTTGTGCGAACTATGAAATTGAGGTGAGGTTTGGAAATGTGAACTTATATATAAATATATACACACACACACACGAATTGCTAGTAAATTATGTATTTTTGCCAACTAAAAATTTTCGCACCCTTCATGTGAGCAAGGGATACCTAACACAGTCGGGCGTTAAAATTATAGCTTGCGGTTTGGCAAGTGTAGAAATCCCTTGGAATGCAGCTTAGATACCAAATACGAACAATGAAGTCATGCATTTTGAGTGCAAATGATCTGCTGGTTGGCACGCAAGCTCTGTCTCAGGTGTATGCCGAGCTTGGCGGTAGAGATACATCTAATCGTTTGCTATGCATTTTTTTCTTTACCTACACACATACATACTGCATACAAGTATACACATACACATATACATATACCATACATAAGTGGTATCCACCAGTAGAGGCTTTCCCACGACCAGAGGGTTTGGCCCATAGAGTCAAAACCATCAAAACACGTCGTCTTGGCAGGCACATTGTATTGTATTTGCTTAATTTTTCCTTTTAGGCTAAACATTTTGGTTTTCTTTTTATATTTCTTAGTCCATTAAGCGCCTTTATTGCGCTTAAAATGTCGCTGCCAGCTTAGTTTGCTTTTAAATTGTTTTGGCTTAGTTTCGCTTGTGGTTTTGGTACTTATTTATGTATACGTATGTATGAGTATTTGGTTTGTCACACATTTTTGCCATTACTCTTTGCTTTGTACTTTGCGCTATATTTTGTTTTTCTTTTGACTAACGGTTTCTAAGTTTTTCCCCTGCACACATTTTGGCATGGAAATCTCTGTGTACGCCTTGGAATGCCAACAAGTGCAGCAGGCAAAAAGGCTAACAACACGATTTAAGTTGGTTATAATATGTAAAGGGTGTTTTTTTTTAGATATTTCGTTTTCAATGAGGCAACACTTTTATCGGAGTTGGTCTTTTTGACAGCTTTTCGTACGTCTCCTGCGAAGCATCGCGCGCTGCGTCCAATATTCGGTCGACATAATCGCCCAGCAGAGTCGGTAAATCGAGCAACCATGGGTTAGTTTAGCACCATTTTTACTAGAGTATCAAAGAAGACCCGAATGAGTCTATCAGTCTATCCATCAACATGCGCAACAATCGGAGCTATGACGATCCAATTTAGGGAATATTTTGCTGAAGGATCTTGGTTCGCGGACTTACAAAATTCAAGTCGTGCACGGATTGAAGCCGAACGACCATTAAGTATGTTGCACGTTCGTTGAATGGGCTTCAACATGACGCAAAACCACAAATTAGAGAAGCTCTGCCGAAAATCGTTTCAGCGGTTACAAAGTGCCAATTATATAAACGCTTATCTTTGCTGATGGTAGAATTTAATGCCACATTACCCCTAAAACGAGCTATTCTTCAAAAAAATTTTGCTCAAAGTGACTTTGTTGGCAACTCTACTTGGAAAATATTGGAAATATATGGTAACCCTTAACGATTATCTTGAGCTCATGGTTTATTGTTCTCGTAATATTCACTGCTTTGAGGGGAGCTTCAGCTGTTTAATAGTACAACGCAGACTAATTGTACCCACTTTAGTTATGGTTAAGTTAGGTTGGTTGTAGTATCACTGAGGCTCCAATTAGCCTCCATCGCTAATCAAACCAACCGATCGAGTTGGCACAGCTCCAAAATGCGTAGCGGAAGTGCTTAAGAACCTGTTCTTTCTTCCCTCTACAACTGCAAAAATGGGTTGATGCCAAGCCGTTCTGAGTGTTTACCTAATAGAAAATGCCCCATAAGAAATCCTATCATTCGTCCACTCTTTTACTCAGTAGATATTTAACTTCTTTTTAGCGAGATAAACTTCCTGGAATTTATTCGATTCCACGATACAACGGAGAGCGGCATGTCCAGACTCTTCCAACATGGTCAATGTGGAAGGGTAGTATATACATATATAATTGGCGCTTTTTAACCGCTGAAGTGATTTTCGGCCGAGCTCTTCCACCAATTTGTGGTTTCGCGTCTTGCTGTTTTTCCAACAAATGGAGGGACCTACAGTTTATACTAAGCCGTCTTTGAACGGCTGATGGGTTTTATATGATGAGCCTTTATTTCGCGTTAGAAATACACTCGGTGGGGTTGACATTCCCTACCAAGGGGCGATCGCAATTTTCTATAACTTTTTGGATGTTAGTACGACACCGGGATATTAACCCACGCCATCCGAATGGCAGTACGCATTGCTAACCATTCGGCTACCGCGGAAGGGTAGTGCTCTCGCTTAAAAGCTCGCCCGGCATTACATTACGACTACCAACCGGATCCGATTGTATTACGACACATTCCACTTCAATGCTATATCCAACAATATCCAAATCATCCACAGCAAAAAGAGGAAAATTAATACACAACAAGAGATTAGCCTACAAACCATCTTCTCCATCTACATCGCCGTCATCATCAAAGTCAAAACTCTTTTAAAAGAGCATCACTTCGCACAGCTCATGGCTACCTGTCTTCTTCTCATGGCTAAGATGTTGTTCACTTCAATTGTGTAATGTTATTTGCGTAGGGGTTTTTGGCTTCAACAAGACGTTTCCAATATTGATTGTGGTTGTTGTATTTGTTGTAATAAACCTAGTCATTTAGTCCATCAGTTATTAGCCTTCGACGGTGTCGTTGAGCTTCAACTGCTGTTTTTTAGTTTTTATTGCTTAAGTATGTTATGTATGTATGTATTGTATATAGGTATATATGTGTATATAAATGTATATAATTTTTTTTTTTGTATTGTTGCGTGGGATTCTAATGTCAAAGTGTGGCAAGCTTTAGGTAAACTGAAAACAGCTTGAGCCTCCTTGTTTACAACATAGACTTACATACATATTTACCTACCTACATATATATGTAGGTGCATATACATAACTTGATTTTTGTTGACTATTCATAACTCTAAGTTTAAATACTACAATTTGTAGGTATGTAAATCACATATGTATACATATATATGTATATGTTTGTAGGTTGATATTTTTGTAGTTGTAAATTTATATTTTTAACCAAGTTGCGTTATTTTATCGTATTGACTTTGGTATTGAAAAACAGGTTTCCACTTGGCTCATTTAGAAGTGAAAAAAAAAAAACTCTTACACCAAAATACATACATACATATGTATCCATGTACAAACATATATGTATAAATTTGAAAATATTAGTTGTTGTTTTCTTTACTCCTTCAGCTTTTTTATTATGAAATATTTTTTAACTAGGGTACTAGTATTCATAGGCTTTGGTGTATGTACATACTCGTATGTACCTATGTATGCGTAGTTTTATCCGGTGTTTGGATTTGTTATTTTATTAGATACATATATGTATACAGATATAGGTATGTAGAAATTTATGTACTCGTACAGCCAAATTTCGTCATTGACAGCTTTTAAAGAGGTTTTGTAGCTTGTCCTCTAAGCCTTTCAATTACTTTTTATACATACATATATATGTACATACTCGGATATACATATAGATGCATATATTTAAGCATATCAGTTTTTATGGCAGTTCCAGTTTCCATTGAATGGCAGCGAATATTATTATTGTATTTCTTTTGTATACGAAAAGTATTTAATTAATAAGGATTACCTTAAATTTAAAAAAATATTTTTTAATATATAATTACCGTTAGTGATGGCCCCTGTGACGCACAGATATTTAATTTTTATTAACATTTTTATATGTATGTATGTATGTACATGTGGTTTTCAAGAAGAAATAAAACCTATATAATTTACTATTATGGCCAAGAACTTACTCGTATAAGGTCCTGTCGAGCGTATTGTGTGATAGACTAAAGCCAACCGTCAACAAACTGATTGCAGCTTATCAGTGTGGCTTTAGACCTGGTAAATCAACCATAGATCAGATATTTACCATGCGCCAAATCTTGGTCACCGCTTACCGCCATTCTTTCCTTCTCTTCCCTGTTTGGGCGAGTTGGAAATATCAAGTGAAGTGAGGTGGATCTCCACCTGATCCTTTTCTAACCGAGTGGAGGTCTTCCCATTCCTCTGCTTCCACCGACGGGTACTGCATCGAGTACTTTTAAAGCTGGAGAGCTTTCATCGATATGGACGACATGATCTAGCCAGCACAGCCGCTGTTTCTTCTTTCGCTGGACTATATTAATATCACCGTATAGCTCGTACAAATCAGCTCCATCGTCTGCGGTATATGCCCTGACCGTAAATCGTTCGCAAAACTTTTCTCCCGAAGACCCACAGGGTCAGATGTCGACATCGTCCAGCCTTCTACTTCTTATAGTAGGACTTGAAAGCTGAGTGACTTGTAGATTTTTGTATTGGTTCTTTGGTTCAAATTTTAAAAGACTTAATTAAAGTATATTAGTCGATTAGCTAGGGCTGCTGGCTCAGTCTTGCTCCTTACAATAGTAGGTAATTCCTGCTCTTTACGCGCGTTTGATTTGTTACGTAAGCTAAGGTGTCAGCTAAAGTTTTCGGATGATTGTGCAGTTTTGCCACATATTTTTGTGTTACAACTTCAATCTCTTCTTTGATGCTGCGTTTATTTGGTTGAGTGATTGGTTGAAGTGTTTCCCGGGCAAACATTGTGATACTACTAACGGTTTTAATGATCCCCACCCACTAATCAAATCAATGTGTGGAGCTGACGCTGTATCTTAGTCACCGCTATTTCATGCAAGTCACCAAAGGTTGCTGCCCCTAGAGGCTTCAATCCAATCCTTCAAAGTGTGGGGCAATCGCAAAGGAAGTGCCGTAAGATTTCAGGTTCCTCTTCTTGTCTGCAACTTCTGCAAAGCCGTTAGTTGGAACGCATAACCTCTCTGCGAGTCTATCCAATAGAACTTGTCCTGTAAGACGATCTATAATTGTAGGTATCTCATTTCTTTTTAGCTCGATAAGGTCATGCGACCTTCTTTTGTTCCACTGTGTTCATATTGTTCTGGTCGCATTACACTCATTGATACCTCTTCATCTTGAGTTAGCATCTTTAATGGCTAACTTTCCTATATTTAGCTCACATTAATTGCAGTAGGCACTCATCGTAGGGGCCCCAGTTAGGACCCGATTATCCTGCCAAATCTTTACCATTGATCCCTTACAGGAGAGTGGAAAGTTTATTTCGATCTCTATGGACATTTTCATTACACAAGTACCATGTTGCGTCCGCTCTTAATCTTAACATTTTCGATTGGAATCGTTGTATTATATTTAAATTCATCGCCGAAGCTGTGCTCCATTACTCTATACCATATAGGTCCATATCGGTTTTTTAGTCGTATTGTAAAGGATTAGCTGTCAGTCAAGTTTTGCTACCTGAGGCTTTCCAAATGTCCGATATCGAATTGGCAGATAATTGGGGGCATACGGAGAAAATGAACGATAATTTCATTATGCTTCCAAGGGAGGCCTTAGGCGGAACCACTTTAGTTGACCTACTTAATAAGTCCTTTCCTTTTGTCCAGTCCAGGCCCCTTTGAACCAAACTTGCTTCTCCTAACCACAGAAAAAAATGATTTGTTTGGAATAATCGTAAATTATTGAATAAACAATTAAGGATTATTAAATAAACTAACACACCGCTTAGTCATCGATAACACAAATATTTATTACTCATGCGCATAGAGCAAAAAACCCCGTCACTTTTAATAGGAAACAATTGGCATACCTACGCTGCGGAATATAAATTCAATATTTGTTTGTCTTCTCTGTTTCATTTTGGTCTTATTATTGTAGCTTTTAATTATGCATTATACATATATACATATATTATATATGTATTTACACACAACTTTTTCCCTTACCTTCAGCATATGCCAAAACAACTTTTCACTGTTTCAAGATGAGTGGTTATGTTGGGGATTAACAGCGCAGGCGCAGGGAGTTCAATTACGCGTTCTTACTAATATATATAATATGTACAATATATGTATGGATGGTAGCAATTTGTCTAATAAAATCTGTCCGAGCTGTGTGAATTTTTATTGCTATTGTTTTTATTGTCATGGTTATTCACAGGCATATATACATACGTGTATGTACATATAAACTAAATTTATTTAGGTGCTCTAACAACGATGTTGCATTTTTTACACTCTCCGTTTACTGTTGGGGTTGATTGTCAAGTTTCTATTTTTTTATATACATACATATGTACCTATTTATTTCATATACATATGTACATATGTATATATGGTACACAGCTGGACAAAATAATAAGTATGTACAACAAATATAGTAATTAATATTGAACATCTGTAGGTTTTGGAACGTGTTCTACTAAATTATTAAAAATTTGGATAATGCTCTGCGACTACAACAACAACAACAACAACAACAACAACAACAACAACAACAACAACAACAACAACAACAACAAAAACAAAAACAACAACAACAATAATAATAATATCATCATCATCATCATCATCATCATCATCATCAACATCATCATCATCAACATCATCATCATCATCATCATCATCATCATCATCATCATCATCATCATCATCATCATCATCATCATCATCATCATCATCATCATCATCATCATCATCATCATCATCATCATCATCATCATCATCATCATCATCATCATCATCATCATCATCATCATCATCATCATCAACAACAACAACAACACCAACACCAACAACAACAACAACATCAACATCAACATCAACAACAACAACAATAACAACAACAACAACATCAACAACAACAATAACAACAACAACAGGAGTGCCCTACCCAATTTTCTGTATATTTTTCCATATCTGGATTTTATTTTTGCAAAGGGTCTCTAAAATTTTCCTTTAAGTTCTGTCCAGAGGTTCTCGATTAGATTCAGATCTACGGATGGACTTATCCACACAAGGACGACCACATTACGGTCTTGCCACCATGATTTCACATACCGTGGTGATGTTTAGGATCATTATACTGCTGTATATAATAGCGGCGTATTATCCTCGGCCGCGATAGCCGAGTATTTAGTTAGTATAGCGTACTGCTATTCGGAAGGCACAGGTTCAAATCCTGGTACGACTAACAACCGAAACTTATAGGAAATTAATTTAAATAAAAAAAATTAAGTTAAATTTTCCAATTGCGGCGCCCCTCGGCAGGGAATGTCAACCCCTCCGAGTGTATTTATGACATGAAATAAGAAGCTCCTCATAAAAAACCATTAGCCGTTCGGAGGCGGCTTAGTATAAACCATAGTGGAGGGACCACTTGTTGGGAAAACATCAAGATGTAAAACCACAAATTGGAAGAGATATGGTAACATTACGGTTTCCAACAAATCTCGTTAGATGATTCTATTCATGATCTCATCAATCCCATGTGCCTACACTTCCCTGCCTCACACCGCCTCTTACCATTATGTTATTTCCGTGTTTCACTGTTTTTTTTTATTCGTAAATCCAACTAGAAATTCGTTTCCTTTAGGCTGCGAACGGTTCTTTTCGCATCATTGGCGTACACACCGCGGTTATAGCCGAATCAACAACAACCATTTGTTTCTTTTCTTCGCTGTTTGGTGCCACTTGCAATCTCCAAGTGAACCCAGATCGCTCTCCACCTGATCCTTCGGAATGGAGGTCTTACTCTACTTCCACCGACGAATGCTGCATCGTATACTTTCAAGGTCGCTGTTCCTTCATTCGCTAAACTATGTCAATGTCATCGGACGAGTATAACTTGAACAGTTCATCGCTCTATCGAATGGTATGAGACTGTAGTGGTACACTCTGAAACCTAGTTTGATAAGGAACGGTTTGGAGAGATCATTCCCAATTCTGACTGCACTTCTGGTATTCTGGGGATACCAAATTCAGGCATAGTTAAATTCAAATCATCAGGTATGCTTTCGTCTGACCGCTAACTTTGCACCGCCATGTTTGAATAGCTCTGCCGGTCAGCTCCAGCCACTTTGTTGTGCAATCGATATTCGAAATTCTTAATAATCTGGCAATGGAAGATCTTTTCCATCATCATCGATTGGGGTTTCGGCTCACCACCTCCGGGTATTGTACTTTTACTGCTATGTTCCCTCCATACAGCCAGCTTTGGTAATCAGTCTCCAAATTGGTTCCTACATGAGTTATTATTCGAATTCGATTGTCCGTCACTAGTGAAGTCTTTTTAGGTGCTCCACACATTTTTTATGGTTGGATAGCATTTGTAATTATATCTTCAGAACGTCCTCTCGATCTGGAAATGAATTTGTAGATTTTTCTTTCATTTCGAAGCTGTCGAATAAATCTTCTCTCCTCTGTGCTGCGATGCACTCCACGATTCATCGATTTTTTTTTAAAAAGAAATCCCTACATTTATCGAGAAGAACTTTTTCCGTTCTTCCGAAATGGTTTTTTACATTTTAAAATTTGTTTTGCTTTGTACCTATTATTTTGTCCAGTTGTGTATATACGTATTTATTGTATATATTTACATATTTCTCTCCTCAAACCACAGCCTTGTCGATGTGTATTTAAACTTTTGTTGTTTTTATAATTTGTTTATTTACTGTTCCACCTGAAAGGTAGCGCATAACGGTATTTAAAGAAGTCGTTTTATGGGCATGTGATTTCTTCCTACTTTGTCTACGAAGCGAAGTGGTGGCATGTGTGTACATATGTATACGTTCATATGTATCTTCGTTAGGCAATAAAAATACAAATTAAAAGTTTAAAACTTTATTATAACTATGCACATATGTATGTATGGATGTATGTTTGTCTGTATGCAAGGTAGCTACTAAAGATACGATTTTCTCCAAAGTTGAAAAATTAATAAAAACACAGCCATGCTCAGAGCGAACAGCTAAAAAAGCTACGAGCTGTCGAAGACAAGATTTTATGTTCTAAGAGAAGATTAAAATAATATTTTAATTGATAAATAATTGAAAAGGTGTTGGTGTTGGAATGTTGACTAAAAAGTTAAATCTCGTTCAGTTGTTCCCGGCCTAACTGCATCTTATGACATAACCGTGCTTCAGAGAATCTAACTTGGACTTGATTTTTCAATTGTCTACTCAGTCCAAAGTAGCATCTGTTGGTAAAGTGATTCCACGTTGGATTTCATGGCTGATATCATTATTGGTGTTAATACTGGTTCCAGGATACACGAAGTTTTCTGCCATTTCAATGTTATGACTACCAGCAGTGACGAGGGAGCCGAGACGCGACTGTTTGTTTGATGGCAAGAGATATTTCGTCTTATTTTCTTTCACTACCAGAGCCATTCGCTTCGGTTTTTTATCAAGCCTGGTGAAAGCAGTACAAAGAAATTGTTTTCAGCTTGTCTATTTAACTCTGGAACTGGTCCTGTACTCTGTTTCATGAGGACATCTACGATCTGGGACTGGGCATTTCAGGTGCAAGGCCCTCAAATCATGTTCCTTAAAACGTTTGCTGGGGTCTCACATCCGTGAGAAATTTTGATTTTTCATTGGAGTAATTTTTTGGTGTTCCAAACCCCAAGCACACACTCAGGTATTCACTTTAGCTCACCACAAAAAAAATGTTTGTTAGCTACACAGAGGATAATCGGTCTAAGATCGGAAGTCCAACCGTATGTAAAAAACCATATCTGGCATTTCTCAGGTGAATGGAAGTTAAAAACTTTCCTCACTTGCCCGAACTTCGAGACATATGTACATAACCTCATGCTCCAATTAATTAATTATTTAGAATTAATTATTTTTAAGAACTTTGACAAAGAAACGATCGCGACAAAGATTTCTTCATGGGAAATGAAATAGTTCCAGGAAGACACTTGCTAAAGGTCCTGGGACTAACATATATTATCTGACGTAGTCTAAGAATGCTAAGCTCCCTTTTGTTTAATGCAAGTAAGACTTTGGTTCGTCTCCAAATCACGTTGCTCAATAATAGTTTAGAGGTACGTTCTATGTTGGAAGTATTGCAGAACTCTAAGAGTTCCTCCATGGTTTGCTGCTTTGAACTACATATAAAGGTGTTGAAAGATATTACGGTTACAACATCTACAGCGGCGCTAGCGTAAGCCAGCTCGACCGCCTTTTCATTGCTCTTCACATCCATGTGACCTGGGACCCAAGTAATATTCACTGTGTTGTCTCGCGATAGTCTAGTATTGACTATTGCCTCAATTGCCACTTGACAGTCTACCAGAAACCTGTTAGATTTATCCATTAAAGCGGTTGTCCTTTTGGTACCTTCGGTAATGTCCACAATCTCTGCATGGAAGACAAAGTTGCAGTAATGAGGTGATCGTAGTAGAACTTCTGTTCCTATGCCTGGCTCACTTTTAGACCCATCTGTATAGTTATGGATATCTTCACTGTTATCGATTGTCCCGCCTTCTGCCCATTTTTCCTTGTTAGAGAAGGAGCAGATAACATATACACGGCAGAATGCTTTCGAGTGCAGATACAGTGTACTGAAGGTAGCTTGTCCTTCACAATTCGAGTACTGGACGCAATTGTCTAGAACATTTAATCGGCCAGCTGATCACGGTGCTATTTGACTCAATGTCAAGGATGACTGCTAGGGTCTTTGTTGACGAGTTCTCATCACGTCTGCTGCACTCAGCTCATTGGTACGTTTCACCTGGTTTAATACTACACCTCATCTTCAATGTCGCCCACTACACTAGTGTTCCCTATGATTGTATGCGCCTTACGCCATTTGTGTAAAGCCAATGCTTTTATATGAGGTCGTAGCCCCCATTTTAGCGCAAGAGCCCTTATGCTGGTATTCGAAATTCGAAGTGCTTTACAGGTCCTGCTTTCATTATGTTCACTCCAGCTGAGTTTTTTTTTTTGTTTTTATTAAGGATCACACCGAGATAATTAACAGGGATGGAGAGTTTTGTAATAAATGTGTAGTCTTATATTTTCTAAAACAGAGAGACCTACGGCAAAAGCGTCAATTTTACCCAGCGCCAAATTCCTGCTATTCGACAATCATTCAGGTGATCTCGGAGAAGGTTTCTTGGCGATTGAGCTTAGTGGGAACGCTATGCTATGTAATATAATATATGTACATATGTTGGCGGTCGCGGTAGCCAAGTTGTTAGCATTGCGTACTGACATTCAAAAGGCTCGGGTTCAAATCCCGGTGCCACCAACATCCAAAGGTTATGGAAATTTAATTTAAATAAAAAATTAAGTTAAATTTCCTATTTGCGGTCGCCCCTCGGTAGGAAATGTCTACCCCTACGAGGGTATTTCGGACATGAAATAAAGGCTCCTCGTAAAAAACCTGTCAGCCGTTCGGAGACGGCTTAGTATGAACCATAGTGGAGGTACCACTTGTTGGGAAAACATCAAGACGCAAAACCACGAATTGAAGGAGGAGCTCGGACGAAAATCGCTTAAGCTATAATTCCCCCATAAGAAAGGTGATATTTACTTAAGCTCGGAATCAAGTTTTTTCTTCTTTTCCTATATTAGATTATTAATATTGTATTTTCATTTTTTTCCAAGATCTGCAGTAATCGTTCGTCACCGCATGATGTGATGCTTTTGCCTTAACTAAAACGGAAGATTTTCACATATTCTCACCTGACACTGGCACAGTCGCTGTGGTTGGTTTTCCTTATAACTTATAACCGTCTAAGTACGTACATATGTATGTATATATATGTACATACTCGCATATATATAGCTGCTTTAACTTCTTCTCGTCCACTGCCCTATTGTCAGTGCATAGGTACATACGAGTACATTTTTGTGGCTTGACTTCTTGCCTGGGTAGCCCTTAGATGATTTTTGTTTTCTTTTGCTTTTCTTGCTTAAGCTCGTCTTTCTAATCTTCCATTCATTAGTTTATATTTATGATGGGACTTTAGTATGCTAACGGTATTTATTACAATACTCATGCAATACATACATACGAGTATATGAAGCAAACAAAAAACTTAAGAAGATAGCGTAGGCTTGAGGAAAACTTCATTCAATAAATATATTTCTATGAAGACATACCAATTCTCCCAAGCTTGAGTGTCTACATACCATTACATTTTTGCTTAACTGAGAAAAAAATAAATGTTTAGTGTCCACATCAGGTTGGTCCACTTAGGTTTACATACGATTAGGATAGAGGATTAGCTTATTGAATTGTTTGATTAGAAATATGACGAATACTTGCTGACATCAGGGGCTTATCGCTCATGGGTAAAACTCTATATGCAAAAAATAAAATGTTATTTAGGAAGTTGTCTTATTGAGCGACTCATATACATAAGAATTCACTAAAGCTGTTCTCTAGTTTTGCCGAAGAATATCTTGAGTATTCGTTGTGTGTGCCATCATGCTAAAGCTTAAGGGTACGAGTTCTGGTTTGACCAATATTCAAAATTATAGAAAAAATATGTTTGGTGTGCTTTATAAGACCCGATTTCCAAGAGAAATATTCAATTTTAGCAACCTCTGACGACAGACATACCTTACTGTGGTTAAACTCTTGAATCTCTAACACGCAAGGGCGAAGGAATCTGTCTCTCGGCTGGGAATGTCAACCTGACTTGAAATAAAAAATTTCTCCCACTTATTGATAGAAACATCAAAAAGCAAACCCTAAATTAAGTCAATGCGTAGAGTTGATGAAGTTGGAATAATGACTGCCGGCTTAAAGAAAGATGAAGCGGCGGAAGCTGATGGTAACCTTACTGAGTTCTGTACAATCCAATTATCCTGGGAAGCCTGTTAATAGCACATAAAAGATCCCATCGAAAGCCTAGAGCCTATCGTAAGTTATCAAGTCACACTGATCTTGCAATCTACAATTGGCCAGGTAATTATCATGTGCAAAAACCTAGAAAACACTATGTCTCTGTTTAGTTTGCCTGAGTTTTTATGCTCTGTCATAATTGGGAAGGACCTCTCCGAACTGTTCAGTACCAGTTTTAACACCAACAACAGTGCCAGGTTTGAAATCCAATGCAAAATCTTTATTACCTTAATGTGATGCTTTGAACAGAGTAGATAATTGAAAAAGAAAGCCCTTTCCCGACAAAGAGCATAGAACCGTGGATATTGATAACATCCGATGAGTCAGTTTTCAGAGTTTTCAAGAGAAAGTTTTAACGAAAGATTTATATACCACTTTGCGTATGGGCAGATGATGGAATGATAAGGAATTAAGAGACGTAGATGCGCCGGCTAAGTATCGTCGTGCTTAAAAGTATTCGATACCGTATCTGCTAGTACAAGTGGTAACACTTGGTGTTTTCAATTGGGTCCGAGCATCTAAAAAAAAGATACAATTGGTGCGCTATTATTGATTAGGCTATAAACAAACGTATAAGCGATGTCTACGCCAAAGAAGACGAAGAAGACTATGGTGGTTAGGTTAAGACATCAGGATTAGTTTCGAAAGTTTTTGAACCTCTACTGGTTAGGGAATCAAGAAATAAACCGCGATAAGGCATGTCTGTAGTAAGACGAGATTAAAATTCAATAGATCCCGCGAGAGTCGGGTCGTTAAATTGGAACCATACGGGCTTTTTACATCGGTATGGCCGAAAACACTACTGTTTTGAAAGTTTCAGATGAAATATTTGCTAATGGAAGCAGCCAAATACAATCGAGGGGAGAAGTATTTGACTTTTGATGCCCTCAACTGTGAAAGAAGAAACGACTGGTTATAATCGAGTAAGCGTTTATTTCGTTTATTAAAAAGTAGAAGAAGAAGAGTGAGATTGTTCAATCAGTAGGGGTAATTTTCATCTGATTTCGCTGAAACTGTGGTATCCGACTTGATACACTCTTACTTACTCTACTTACTCTTACACATTGTTCTTCTTCTTTACTGGCGTAGACTACGCGATTGAAAGCCGAATTAACAATATTCCATTCCTTCCTTCCACTGTTTGGTGCTAATAGCAAATACGAAGTACAGCCAGGTCCTTTTCTACCTGGTCATTTTAACGGAGTAGAGGTCTTCCTCTCTCTCTCTCTCTTTCTCTGCTTCCACCAGTGGGTAATGCATCAAAAATTTTCAAGGGTCGGGTATCCTTATGCATCCGAAGATAACGTCTTTGGCCACCCTGGACCTACTCGTTTCCGCCCTTATGCCGTCCATCGCACTTCTTAGACGGCTGTGATATTAGCTTTCAGTTCAGCAAGGATAGCAACCAGCTGGGCAGCGACACCTTTCCAATTGAGGAGCCTAATATTCCAGGTGCATGCTCTTAAATTTTGATCCTTAATACGTTTGCAGTGGTCGTTATCAGAAGCGGTGTATCTCATCCGAGGCTCGCAGTCGCACCTCTGGTGAACAGACGCTGCAATTAGATTTAGCGGACTCTTAAACCCAATAAGTCTGACCGGCTTCACTAAAGCTTCTCTTTTAGCCGAGACCACGAAATCCACACTGGTTGATTAGCGCATCTTGCACAAGGGTTGCTCACGTTTACAGAGTGCGCGACGTGGACGCTAGAGTAGAAATTGAGTATAGCCCCGCGACTGTAACTGCATACTCAGCAGCTTGACTACACCCCATTACAACACGGGGATTAGTATTGAAAATATTCGAAATTCGATCAGATAACATAGAAACTGTTTCGAATTCGAAGACTAGTTTTCAAAATTTAAAAATCTAAACTCTCCTATTTAAATATATCTTAAGTCTCACTGTCATTGAAAAACTTCACCATGGTCTAAACTGAGTTTAGCTGTAAAATTTAGCTTAGCCCGCTGTAGCGAAACGGATATGAGAAATAATATTTATGGATTTTAGCTTCGCTCAATTTTCCTCTTTGCCGTTTAACTGTTAACCAAGCAATTCACTACTTCACTTGTTGTTGTTGTTGCTGCAAAAACTTTAACTTTAGCCAATGAATGAGTGAGAAGTGGAAATTTTGCATGAATGAACTGATGGCAGAAGGATGAAAAAAAAAAAAAAAAACACCGTAAGAATGAATGGCTGCCATGTCATGCCATGTTGCGGTACTAATATTCAATTTTCGCGAACTATGTTAATAGGCGTTTACTTAGCTGTAAATTGCTGTGCACTTCCGTTGTTGGCGAATTGTAGCGGTTTGGAATATTAAGAGAATCTGCAAGTTGCAACAATGAAGTTCTCAGTGGCTCAATTTGCTGTGGTGTTGATAGTTCTGATTGCCATTTTACTGTGGCACATTGCATTATATCCATTCAGATATGCTTTTGACTTTGAAAAAAAAAAAAAAAATTGTTTAATTTTACCAGTGATATATCGTTAGCCAAAAGTTATGTAAATAAGTTTTTCAGTATTTTTTTGCGGGCTAAAATAGCTCGTTCATTGCTTCGGGTCCGACGAGGTGAGTCACCGAAAGAAATTTTTACTCGGTCGTTGCGCCTCGTCGGCCACTGATTTGACGGTGCTCTAAAGCTTAGTAACGCCATAAGAGAGGTTGTATCTCCAAGTTAAGTTCCCTGACTTGAGGATATGCGGGATCAGCTTGATGCTAAATGCGCCGCTTCAGTAGGAAGATGTAGGCCGGGACGGAGCGGGTGGTAAAGTCGGTGAATTCTACCTGCGCCCTTACTATACAGTTATTTGATTCTCTAGAGGGCGCATTAAAGTCGACCAAATCCAATCTGTTTTGGCTTCTGAGTAGCGCACCTTAATATATATGTATAATATAATATATCAGAGCGCTATCCTGTTGGGCAATATGGATATGTATTTATTAAATATTTTGAGCTTAACATCGCTTGATCTGACAGAGTAGTATGCCTGCCGATTATGTCGTAATCAATAAGGCGATACTTCACGGAGTTGTGGAAACCGAATTGAAACCAGAACAGAGCAGAAGATCCGAGCGGCTGTTTTCTTCGATCACAAGTATCGACAGATGCTTTCATCTCATGAAGTCGACTCGTAGATTTTCTGTCTCAGGAAGGCGTTCGGAATACGGAGTTGGTGGTAGGGTGCGACAGGCCGTCCAATGTGTTGTTGGTAGAGAAGAATATGTTTCGTCGTGACATGTCTGGTAAGTTCGTCTGTGTTACAATTTCCCTCTATGTCCCTCTAATTCGGAATCTAAAGTGAATGTTTTTGTAATCTATTGTGATAGTCCAGAACAATTTTTGGGATTACTTTAAGTTTACCTCTTAGCCCTCCAAGACAGATTAAAATGTTGTTGAAAGCACCCTCTATGTCCAAGGAGGCAACGAGGAAAAATTCCTTTCAATGAAAGATTATTCAATAAATGAAATTAGGGCATCAAACGCAGTTTTGGCTAATTGGAAATTTACTAAAATCCTTTCTAATGATTGAAGAGTGAAGGGCGACAGCCTGAAGTCCTTTGGACTAATATGCATCACCTCACCGGCCTGTAGAATAAAGGCTACTGGTAACTGTCTTCACTGACATATAGTTTAATTTTAGATTGTCTTCAAAAGGTATCTGTGGCCAAAACGTGGATAATTCCAAACAATTCTGGTGCTCTGTATGGGCATTCGAAAATTTAAATATCTATAGATCTATCTGTTACCAGTGAGTTTCAAGCAAAAATTTCCATGCTTTTTTTCATGTCGTTGTCCAGGATCCATTTTGTTTCTGATGAAATCCTATATTATTTGAGGACATAGCGAGAGGAACGGCGAAGTTAGGATACAATACTGCAGACTATTTCTACGACGATCTCCTTGGTGTGGAACATATAATATTAAGATATTAATTACTTAAATCAATTGGAAACTTCAACAACAAGGGATTCTTTAAACAAAAATTTCTTCGGCGACACATTTCTCACTCCGGGGATGCGTAAATAAGGAAAAATTCTCGTCTTAGGGGCTCCGAGAATTCTGAAATAATTGAAGAGAGGTCATTAAACCCAAATAAACTTACTGTCTGGTGCGCGCTGTTTGGTACGGAGGTGTGATTGAGCCTTATTTCTGTGAAAACGATAACGGCGAGTTTAACACTGTCAATTCGGTGTGTTATGGTCGTATGATAATCGACTTTATTTGGCTTGCCATTGAAGAACATGATTGAACAATATGTAGTTTCAACAAGATGGAGCCACATGGCACACAACACGAGCGAATATGGCTTTCTTGCGAGAGAAATTTCCCAACCGCGTAATCTCTAGTTGGACTTTTTGTTGTGAGGCTACGCGTAGGGCGGTGTTTATGCGGATAAACCATTAACTCTTGAGCACTTGAAAATCAATATTCAGCAATAAACGCTTTAATTATCTCCTCGTTGCTATTGTTGTTGTTGTAGTAGCGGCTGGCTAACCCCGCTTAGGGCAGGTATCTTTAGTCTAAGTCGCCGAGGTCATCTAACGGGAGGTCCAGGAAACGTGCTGTTTCGACGGGGTTGGACCAAAGGGAAAGGGGGGTTAGATGGGTAGGTTTAAGGGGGCATGTGAAGAGGTGGTTAGTGTCGTGCGGGGACTCTCCACATGCAGGGCATACGTTGGGTATGCTGGGGTCGAGTCTGGATATGTAGATGTTTAACCTGCTACAGTATCCAGATCTAAGTTGTGCCAAGATCACTCTGGTGGTTTGTTTCCGAGTACGCCATTCACTGGAAGGAAGTCTAGGAAGGTGTTGACAGACTCCTGGTGAATGGCGTTCAGCGCCTGTCGGTAAGCCGTCCTGTCCAGCGGTCGTTTTAAATGGTGCTGTATGGTGCAGTTAAGGTCAAGTACTCGCTTCCTGATGTGCCTAGGCGGAGGCTCGGCTTCTAAGAGGTGCCTGCTGGGGTGCTCCGCGCGGTGGCATCCCAACAGGAACTGCTTGCACAGCAAAGCATTATGCTCCTTAACTCGTAGCATAAATGCTTCGCTGTGCAAGTGGTGCTCCGGTGACATCAGGAGGTTTCCTGTCGCAGTCCTAAGGGCGGTGTTCTGACAAGCCTGTAGTTTTCTCCACTGCGTCTCGTTCGTCCCCGGTGCCCAAATCGGTGCAGCGTAGTTTACGACGTTGCTATTAAAGACCTTTTCTTCTAAATTTTTTTTTTAATTTTTGGAAATAACCAGAAATCACAAGGTGCTATATCCGGAGAATATGGTGCTGGACGTATTTCATCGATCGCAGAGATCGTAGTAAAATTATTCGTTATTTCACCAGTGTACGATGACGCGTTGTCATAAAGTAAAGAGTAGCACCGCAAATCTATTTTCTTCCTGTTCTCCAACCAACTTTTCAAAACCTTTGGTAAGCACTCTTCGGTGTACCATTCTGCAGTTACCGTCTGACCCTTTTGCAGTGGAAATAGCATCGACGATTTTAGATCGGTTGAAGTAAACTGACATCATTACTTTTGCTGCTGATTTTTGTTGCTTACATTTTAGGGGTGGGCTTGCTCCTGTTGGGCCCCATACCATGGACTGCTGTTTGGTTTCTGGATCCTAATCATAGAACCAATAATCGTCACCAGTAACGATTTTACTAAAGTTGCTAAACTGACCATTTTCGAATTTGTTTAGGAAAAATTTAGCAAAATCTTTTTGGGCCTCATTTAAAGTTCGTGGTATCCATCGAGCAGATTTCTTCGTATATCACAGATGATTACTTAATATTCGCGATACAGTCATGGCATTCAAGGCCAATTCATTAGCTATCATTTCTTGTGTCAATCGTGGGTCTTCGTCAGCTTTCACTAGAGCTACAGTGACGTCATAAGTGAAAGATTTTGGCCGACCTTCTCGGGGGTCGTACTCTACAGAGAAATATCCGGTCTGGTAACTTCGGAACCGATTAGAAATTGTCTTTAAAGACGGTGCAATTGTTCCATATGTAATTTGGCATTCACTGAATATTTGTATTGGCTGTAAATTACGCCGAAACCCGAAGAAATTTTCTGTTTGCGTTGGTGTTGGAATTTCGCCTGACCTATTCTCAGCTATCTCGTCTCCATTTCAGCCGATCGTTATAAAATTTGAAAGGAAGACTAATAAAGTATTAGCAAAGGATTTGGTATTTTTAGATTTAACAAAATCAAATTGAAAGTCACCAACAGAACGAACTTTTGTTAATCCCCTCGTAATGCCAAGATTCAAACTTTATAATAAAAAAGGAATTTCAATAAAAAAATTATTTTAAATACCTGAGATAGGACCATATTTTTTCGGGATAGTACAAAAGTTTTACAACAACAATTTGGATCAGAAAAATATTGTCTGAGACAGCTCAATAAAACTAAACTCAAAAAAATTCAACAGAACATTGAACTGAAAAAAAAACACATTTTATTTACGTTTATTTTCGAAACCACAAAATGGTTAACATTGTATAACGGTATTTAAAGAGTATGGATCTTGGTATTTTAATGCTTAACGTGGTACGATTTTTTCTATAAAGTTAAGTAAAAAAACGATTTCCCACGAATAGATGCGTAATAAAGATTAACAGCGGCATGAAAAAAGGGTGTTTGTGCCATGTAAGTATGTATGTATGTATGTAATTTAAGTTTAATATAAAGGAAACTTCCCACTTTCCACAATTAATGTGATAAGCCGCAACGAACTACATTCATATATACAGATCTATATATTGTACATTAGATGTAATACCATTAGAAGAGCAGCGAAGAGCGCGCTTAATTCTCTTCTCCTCAGAAAACGGCGTTTACCCGTAAATTAATTCCTTAAAACCATAAAAACTTTCCCCACAACGCAATTAAATTAAAAATAAGCATTTATAATTGGAATAAGTTCGTTGGTGACCGAATTAAATTGGCTTTCATAACGCGGCGTCGTACTTACACTTACACACCGTCCCGCAGCTAAGCCAAAAGCGAGAAGGAAGAAGAAGCAGAGGAGGAAGAGAGGTAACATACACACTATAAAAAAAAAAAACAACAAATACTAAATGAGAACAAGAATAAGAAAACAATCAAAAACTTTAAAGGAAGAATAAGAACTGCGAGTTATATATATATATATATATATATATTGATATGTATGTATGTATTTGAAAGAAAAAAGCTGAGAAGACCAAAAAAATAAGGAACAACAAAGAATAATAAACGTACAAAGTACTGAAAAAACAAAACGAAGAAAACATAAAAATACTTTGTAACGGTGTTGACCTAAATTCAGTGCAACGGCAAAGGCAACAATAACAACAACAAGTCAACTCCAATATCCAAGCAATCAAGTAATAACACTCCTCACGCCCCTTTTTGGCCAACACAGCAAGCCAACCAACCAACCAGCCAGCCCATCGTCGTCGACAAGGCAGTCAGTCGTCAGACGGCCAAGCCAAGCAGCAAGCCAAGCAGGGCATGGCGTCGCATAACAAACAATTTCGGGTTCTGTTGCAAGTACACACACACACACGCACATACATACATAAGTCTGTATGTATGGTAAGCACAAATGTAGTGTAATACATCAAGCCAAGAAACCAAGAAGCCAAGTGCATTCCTTAACCAACGATTTTTCTGTCGCTACCTTTACCGGCACTGCCCACCTGATTGCTACCCACCTTCGCTGCTGTCATCGCTGTCTTCGCAGTCTCTACGATTCAGGCAGAGAATATACATATGTATTGTACAAATATACATACAATACATAGGTATGTTTGTATGTATTTTGTAGTGCAGCAACGCAACGAACGGTACGCAAGAAAAACCTTAGATTTTATGTGTTTTATGCGATCGCACAAACATAAAACTCATACCATACATTCATACATGTGTACATATGTATGTCTGTATATATAGACAGCCGACTGTGTTTGTTGTTTACACCAACAACGTGCCAATGCAACGCAGTTAGAAACTCAAAAATGGCTTGCAGAGCATTGTTGTGAGCTTTTGTCGTCTTCATCCTCTGCTGTCATGTAGCCGGATGCAAAGCGTTTCGAAATACACACTCCAACCCATGGAAGGAAGGAGGTAAGAAACGATCATAAAAAGTTAGAAGCAACGCTGTAGTAGGCTGCTTGTGCTGCGGTCTCATGCCATTGTGTAACCATAAAATTTTCATTTTACGACATACTTTACAAACAAGTTAGACAATCGACGGTGGACTGAATTGTAATGAAGTTGAATGGGGTGCTCGTGATGATGATCTGTAGGTAGTGGTGATGTTAGGGTTTACTAAAAGCTGCGTTGTGGGGAAACAAAAAATGACGATTTCAAAAGAAGCATAAACTAAGTGTGAGGGTGTCAGGCTGTTCTCGGGCTTAATTTTAAAGTTCTTCTGTTCTTTTAGCGAAATGAGGTAGTTGAGAATTCAAAATTGGTGGATTTACCAAGTTTGAAGCCACATTTACAAGGTTACATCAACACGTTGACGGTGGGCTTTAGTCTTTCACACAATACGCTAGATGAGACATTATATGCGATATTGAGGAGGCTTACGCCACGACAATTGGCGCAGACTGTGGGATCACATCATCTTTATGCATTGGGCAGAGCACTATTAGGTTCAAATTAGTCAAATTTCACAAAGAAGCTGATGCATACAAGGTGTCAGTTCATAATCGCCATGTTTGAATAGCTCAGCCGATCAGCCATCGGCTCCAGCTACTTTTAAATTCATTAGGTGGACAATTGCTCGAACCTCGCCCTAGTCGGATAATGGAACGTCTATTCCATCATCATCGATTGGTGTTTCGAGTTACCCCATCTCTGGGTGTTGCCTTTTCACTGCCATTCAGCAGGCTGGTGAATTTATCTCTCCAAAATTTAATATACTCTGGGCAGCAGTCACTAGATCGCTTCTCTGTGTCTTACAAGAGTCTGCTCCGCTTTTCAAACCATCGGTTAATATTCCAGCATATCTCCTCTCTCAAGCTTTTCATACTTCAAGTCTTTCTAATTTTGCTGCCTGCCATACCGAAAACCAATAGCTCTGTTGGTGGCTACATATAGCCCTATGAAGTTTTTGATGAGTACTCTCAGAGAGCAGGATCATAAGTAGAACAGAAAAACGTTGTCTGTACATAGTTAACAGACGCTGCAGTAAGATTTCAATGAGTGTTTAACCCGAGTGTGTCGAAGGGTATTCACTGGGAGAATTATTCAATAGACTGAGAACACTTTTCATGAAACCTCAATGGATCTGCGATTAGCGCTCTACCTAGGGCGATGTGAAATGCAAGTTGCTGTTTTGCTGAAAAACCTGACTTTTGGGGATTTCTTCAGTTCATTCAAATTACGTGAACTATTCGGAAATAAGATCGACAAAACTATGGATGGAGAGCCTTTCCTTTGACTACTGCTTTAGCGCAAAAATTATGATGCAAAGTTATCGGAGCCCGCAATAGTAGAGTGGTTAGCAGTACATATTATCATGCATGGTTCAAGTCCAATCCCGACCGACATCCAAAATTATAGAGAATTAATTTAATTAATAAAGGAATATCGACTCTATCTCTGACAAGCAATAAAAAAGCTCCTCATGAAGCTCCATTAGCCATTCGGAGGCGACTTGAAGTAAACTGTAGATAAATGTAGGGAAAATTGTTGGAAAAAACCTTAAGAAGCACATTTCAAATTGAGGGAGGAGCTTGGGCGAATAAGGTTTCAACGATTGCAAAGCGCCAAATCTATACAATAGTAGTGTATATAAATTGCATACTAGGGTTTTCTGAAGAGCTTCCGTAGTCATAAATATACATTTTTTTAGAATTATTTGTCAGCATACCTTCCTTATAATTCTACACACTGCTCTTCACGAATACTGGGTGTTTTTCTCTGCTCCTTCATTTCACGAGAATCTCTGACCTCCTTGCCGGGCCAGACCTGGTGAGTAAGGTGTGATCATCAGCAGTTCAAACCGTTTACATTTGGGAACCTTTTAGATTTAGATAGTGAGAGCGGTTTTTCGCAAGTGCTGCCTTCAGCTTTTCAATGAATGAAACGTAATATATGTTACTCTTGAAATCGATTTTCCTTTCTGAAAATAATCGATTAATCATAAAGATTTATGACTTTCCCAGTCATCGTCACTTTCCCAGCTGGGATAACAGTTTTTGCTTTGTTTGGAGCTGGGCCCCCATTCGCTATCATATAATGGTGTATCCATGTTTCATCTGCAATAATTAATCGGCGCTAAATGTCGGCAGCTCCCATGTAATAGATGGACACCAGCAATAGTGCTTATGGTCCTGAAACTGTAAAAGTCGATCGCGTACAATTTCGGTTTCGTCGATTTCATTCCGGTAATTCTGATGTAAAAGATGCTCCACAGTTTGGAAGGTCACTTGTCAAAAATTTCGATAAAATAATATAAATCCTCTAGTCTGATCGTCGGGCGAGCACTGTTTCAATTGTACAGGAGCTAAATTTTGCGCAATAAAAGTTTGGAATCACTTGAAAATGGCTGGATAGAGAAAGAAGCTTGCTGGGTTTGGGTGCCACATGAGTTAACGAGAAAAACCTCATGGGCCAAATTTCCTTCTGCGAATCACTGCTGAATTCTAAGAAGCTCGACCCATTTCTAAAGCGGTGACTGATGATGAAAAGTGGATTCTTTTTGATTTTGGTCGAGTATCAATTAGCTAACACAAACGATCTCGAAGCCAAAATTAACAGCCAGAAAGGTTTTCTTGTGTTTTTGGTGGGATTGGCAAGGAATCATTCACTAGGAGCTGCTCCTCTGCTGCCAAACTCTTAATGCAGGCGTGTACTCTCAGCAATAGGAGAGGAATTGTATTCCATCAGGACAACGCCAGGCCACACATATCGATAGCGACTCGCCAGAAGCTCCAAGAGCTTTTTCGAGAGGTTCTTATGCATCCACTTTATAGTCCGGACCTCGCAGCACGTCATTACCATCTGTTCCTGTCTATAGCGTATGATTTAGTTGGTGAAGAATTGGCCTCAAGGGAAGCTTGTGAAGATCGATTGTTTCATTTTTTGACCAATAGGTACAAGGGCCTCTATAAAAGAGGCATAATGACATTTCCTTCAAATTGAAAAAAAGTTGACGAGCAAAACGGTACACATATATGTTTTTACTTTACCTAATATGTATGCATGTACAAATGTTTATTCACTTTGTTTAGAGCCAAAACCATTTGAATAATAATAACAACAATAACTGGTGACCTTGAGACAGAGTCATTGCGTACCGGTTGTTACCATTATTTTTTGTTGTTATCATTATTAGTCGCTGCTCTCGTTGCCTACTCAGTGGTGGTAATTATACATATTTCAACGGAGCTAACAAACAATTCCCAAAAATTAATTCAAAACAGTATAAAAACAGCTGATTAAACATTGTTTCGCCCAAATACAATTGTTTATGGAAATAAACCCTGCAACAAGTTTAAAGTTTTTTTTAATCAAATTTATGATCCTTTATAAAAGACGAAAAAAAAATGATTCTCAATTCATCACCTATATTTTTTTTATATATAGAAAAAAATTATTTCAAACCCAAATCAAATTAACAATGAGTCGCGACATCTCCAGCGATAAACATTAAAGACCCTGTTCCAATGCGGACTAGATATGCTTGCTTTGTGGTGGTGGTTACATTTGGTCTCTTTCCATACGTTTCAGTATAGTTATGTCCTGCTCTATAAGACTTAGAGCTTTGGCTCATCTCAGCCCCTTCAGTTTGCCGCTTAACTTCGTGATCACTTCACAATTCGTATTCAAAATGATTTCGGGCAAAGAACCGCCGCGGCTGATTCGAATAAATTTCAGCCCACTGTCTCAATTTTATACCACTTTTTGCACCAATAACGCGGCGAACTGTCTTTTCTAAGCTGTCAATCCTCTGATAAGTCCATCTATGTAGATAAGTGACTTCACATAACTCCACAGTGTTAAATCGCCCGACCTTGGAGGCCGCCCAACGGACCCACCGGGCTTCGATAAATTGTTTGTTTCATTGGGTGTATGGCATGTAGCGTCGTCTTGTTGGAACCAAAGGTCATTCATATCAACAACGTTCAATTCAGACATGAAAAAGTCTGTAATCATGGCTCTATAGCATTCTCAATTGACTGTAATATTAGAGACGGCTTCATTTTTAAGGAAATATGGACCAATGATTCAATCTGCTCTTAAAGCACACCATATTGTTTTTTTTGGATGTAACGGCGTCTCAACAGTGGCTTTTGGATTATTATCCCTCCAAATGAGACAATTTTTTTTCATTAACGTACCCATTCAACCAAAAGTGGGCCTCATCGGTGAACAAAATTTTCTTGTGAAAGTCGGCATCGGTAGCCAACTCGTTTTGAGCCCATTCACCGAACATGCGATGCGCTTTATGGTCGCTCGGCTTCAACTCTTGCAGGAGTTGGATTTTGTAAGCTCCTTCCGTAAAATACCCCTGAAGTGGACGTACTCAATCTGGTCTTCATCGACACTCTGTTCTACAGCAGCATTGGCGTCTTCGGTACGCCTATACGGCATCTCTGGGAATGCGCATTATCCACTAGAGTAAACAAGGTTACTTGAATTACCAACTCTGCTGGGCGATTATGTCGACCGAATATTGGAATTGAATGATTATTTTGGTAATAAATTCACACGATTTTTAAGCGATATGGCCGGGGTAAGCCTCTACATTGTGAAATGGCAAACATGTATTGTCTCATTGAAAACCACACATCTAAAAAACACCCTTTTTAATTAAGTTTAAATTCGTAAACTCTGGCTGCCGGTGGATAACCTCGGCTAAGAATGCTTTGAATTATGACAGCTGCAGGATAGGAAAAGTCTTAGAATAAAGTGTAGGTCTCTCTATTATTTACTTGAGAACACATCAAGGCCTGAACTGGAGGAACTCAGCCGAAAGTCGCTGGAAAGCCACGATAAAGCGTTTCAAGCAAATTAGCGAAGATTGACTCGAATTGCAACATTAACGACGAAAGTGAGAGAGAGAGAGAGAGAGAGAGAGAGAGAGAGAGAGCTAGCGAAATATGTAATTCAAGCACTGTGTCAATGCAAAGTAAGCCAAAAAGTACGTAAAGAGAGTTGATACCATAAAAGAATTTCGCTCAGTGTAATTTTCCAGCACCAATACCACAGACTTGCTATTGAGACGTCTTTGGCCAAGTCGTGAGACTAAGCGAGTCAACAAATGCTCCAAGTTACCTATTCGTATATACGAATGTACATAAATACATATGTATGTATGTGCTCTACGCTCAAGGTCATAACGCTTGCGAAATGCAACATAAGACAATTACACAAAAAATCAAGAAATAATCAGAGAAACAAAATGAAAAAAAAACTACATTAACAAGCGCACACACACACACATTCAATGGAACAAGTCAAAAGCGCCAACTCTGCAAGCCAGCTTCCAAAGCGTTGTAGCACTGTGCTGTATTGGTGGCCTCGCACAGCGCTCCACAGCCTCAAGATTGCATTTGACTATGTGAGCAGAATTGAATGAAAAACACGCAAAAGCTCTGTTGTGCAAGACAACAATACTAACAACACAATATAATGAAACCGCGCAACTGTATATACGAACCGGGTGCTGCTTGAGCAAGAGAGGGCCAAGCGAGAAGCGTACGACGACAGATGGGGTAAACAAGTGGGTGCTGAACAAAAGTGAAATAGAATAGACACTTAAGAGATGAATGTCACCAAAATGTTAAATGTCACACTTTTTGGAAAGATAAGCTGGTTAAGATAAAAAGAATTGTTAGAAACAAACAAAATTTTCACACACTTCAAAATAATAACAATCTATTTTGTACGCCAAACAGTCAATAAAATAGCAAGCGGATAAAGTAAATACGTGTAAGAAGCAGAAAATGGAAAGAAACCAGTCCTCAGATATTTTTAGCTTTAGATAATGTAAAATTAAATAAAGTTTCATGAACCCGAAATGGTGTATCGGCCCGAAGCAGGTAAGTATTAGAAGGAGAACGCAGAGATCTATCACTATGCCTCTCTCATAGAATCCCTTATACCTATTGGCAAAAAATTGGGACAATCGATTTTCACATGCTTCTCTTGAGGTCAATCCTTCACCAACTAAATCATTCGACATAAGCTGGATTAGATGGTAATCACTTGTTGCGAGGTCCGGACTATAAGGCGGATGCATAAGAACCTCACAACCAAACTCTCGGAGCTTCTAGTGAGTCACAATCGACGTGTATGGTCTGGCGTTGTCCCGATGAAATACAATACCCTTCCTGTTGGCCAAAGCTCTGGACGCTTCTGGGTGATTGCTTCCTTCAGATGGTCTCATTGTTAAGAGTTTGGCCGCAGAGGAGCAGCACATGATGATTAATTCCTTGCCAATATCATCAAACACACAACAAAACCTTCCTTTTTTGGAAAAGGTTTGTGCCGACTCACTGCCCTTCAACCCCTACCGTTTACTTTGACTTTGCTCTAGAAAACATACGAGCTGCAGAGAGCAGAATAGAGAAGGTACAGTCTTCTATAAGAGTATACAACTGCTGTCGTAAGCCGAAGGCAGTGACAACTTTGAAGTCGTAGATAACACCAACAATAATGTGAGGCTTGAATTCTAACGCAGATTTATTCTTGCTAACAGTTGCCATTTTGGGTTGAGTCTGCAATTGAAAAGTAAAGTCTCTATCGACGAACGAGCGAAGTGGATCCGTCCTGCTACAGGGTGCGTAGGCATGGACGATAACAACATCTGATGAGTCGACGTTAAGAGTTTATATGTTTAAGATTTATAGTCTTTTACGAGTTGGAAACGGCGAATACGGCAGCCGAAGGAAGGAACGATGAGCCATACGAAATATGCGGTGACATTGACAAGGTTCCGCGCATAAGGAGACAGAGGCTACGCTGACTAGGCCTTTCGTCCGAATAGATTAAAGCACTCCAGCTTTGAAAGTATTCGACGCAGTATCCGCTGGCGGAAGCAGAAGAAGAGGATGGCCTCCACTCCGTTGGTGAAGGAACTGACTGTACTTGGTATTTCCAATTATTTCCAAATTGGCGCCAAACAGTGAAAAGAAGGATTGAATAGCGCGCTTTTGTTAACTTGGCTATAAGCGGTGTGTTCTTCTTCTTTATTGGCGTTGGCACCGCTTACGCGATTATAGCCGAAGCAATTACAACGCGCCATTCATCTTTTCTTTTCGTTGTTTGGCGCCAGTTGGAAATGCCAAGTGCACCCAGGTCACTCTCTACTTGATCTTTCCAACGGAGTGGAGGTCTTCCTCTTCCTCTGCTTCCACCAGCGGGTACTGCATCAAATATTTTCAAAGCTGGAGTGTTTTCATCCATTCGGACGACATGGCCTAGCCAGCGTAGCCGCTGTCTCTTCATTCGCTGAACTATGTCAATATCGTCGTATAGCTCGTACAGCTCATCGTTCCATCGTCTGCGGTATTCGCCGTTGCTAATGCGCAAAGGACCATAAATCGTTCGTAGAACTTTCCTCTCGAAGACTCCTAGAGCCGACTCATCAGATGTTGACATCGTCCACGCTTCTGCGCCATATATTAGGACCGGTATAATGAGCGACTTGTAGAGCTTGATTTTCGTTCGTCGAGAGAGGGCTTTACTTTTCAATTGCCTACTCAGCCCAAAGTAGCACCTGTTGGCAAGAGTGATTCTGCGCTGAATTTCAAGGCTGACATTGTTGTTGGTATTAATGCTGGTTCCTAGGTAGACGAAATTATCTACGACCTCGAAGTTATGACTGTCAACAGTGACGTGGGAGCCTAGTCGCGAATCGATGACTGTTTGTTTGATGACAGGAGATATTTCGTCTTGCCCTCATTCACTACCAGACCCATTCGTTTCGCTTCTTTATCAAGTCTGGAGAAAGCAGAACTCACGGCGCGGTTGTTGAGGCCAATAATGTCGATATCATCGGCGTACGCCAGCAGCTGTACACTCTTATAGAAGATTGTACCTTCTCTATTTAGTTCTGCAGCTCGTATTATTTTCTCCAGCATTAAATTAAAAAAGTCACACGATAAGGAATCACCCTGTCTGAAACCTCGTTTGGTATCGAACGGCTCGGAGAGGTCCTTCCCGATCCTGACGGAGCTTTTAGTGTTGCTTAACGTCAGTTTACTTAGCCGTATAAGTTTTGCGGGGATTCCAAATTCAGACATAGCGGCATAAAGGCAGCTCCTATTCGTGCTGTCGAAGGCGGCTTTAAAATCGACGAAAAGGTGGTGGGTGTCGATTCTCTTTTCACGGGTCTTTTCCAAGATTTGGCGTATGGTGAATATCTGGTCAATGGTTGACTTACCAGGCCTAAAGCCACACTGATAAGGTCCAATCAGTTTGTTGACGGTGGGCTTTAGTCTTTCACACAATACGCTTGATAAGACCTTATATGCGATATTAAGAAGGCTTATTCCACGATAATTGGCGCAGACTGTGGGATCGCCTTTCTTGTGGATCGGGCAGAGCACACTTAAATTCCAATCGTCGGGCATGCTTTCATCCGACCATATTTTACAAAGGAGCTGATGCATGCACCTGATCAGCTCTTCGCCGCCGTGTTTGAATAGCTCGGCCGGTAATCCATCGGCCCCTGCCGCTTTGTTGTTTTTTAAGCGGACGATTGCTCTTCGCACTTCTTCATAGTCGGGTAACGGAACAACTTTCCCATCGTCATCAATTGGAGTTTCGGGTTCACCATCTCCGCGTGTTTCCTGTTCACTGCCATTCAGCAGGCTGGAGAAGTGCTCCCTCCATAAATCGAGTATACTCTGGGCATCTGTCACTAGCTCATCTCCCTGGGTCCTACAAGAGTTCGCTCCGGTCTTGAAACCTTCTGTAAGTCGCCGTATCTTTTCATAGAATTTTCGAGCGTTACCCTTGTCTTTTTTTCTCTGCAGACGCGCCTTGCTTCCCTCTTCAGTTCTCGGTATCTATCCCACCCCGCACGTGTTGTGGTTGATCGCAAGGTTGCGAGGTAGGCAGTCTGTTTTCTCTCCACTGCGGCACGGCAATCCTCATCGTACCAGCTGTTTTTGCGACCTTTCCGAAATCCGATGGTTTCGTTTGCAGCTGTACGCAGGGAGTTTGCGATGCCGTCCCACAGTTCCCTTATACCGGGTTGCTGATGAGTGCTCTCAGAGAGCAGGTGTGCAAGTCGAGTAGAAAATCGCTCGGCAGTCTGTTGTGATTGCAGCTTTTCAACGTCGAACCTTCCTTGTGTTTGTTGATGGACGTTCTTCGATACACAGAGGCGCGTGCGTATCTTCGCTGCGACAAGATAGTGATCCGAGTCAATGTTGGGACCTCGGAACGTACGCACATCTAAAACACTGGATACATGTCTTCCGTCTATCACAACATGATCGATCTGGTTGGAAGTTTTCCGATCTGGAGACAGCCAAGTAGCTTGGTGAATTTTTTTGTGCTGGAATCTAGTGCTACAGACAACCATATTTCGGGCCCCGGCGAAGTCGATCAGCCTCAGACCATTTGGAGATGTTTCGTCGTGGAGACTGAATTTTCCGACAGTCGTACCAAAGATACCTTCTTTGCCCACCCTAGCGTTGAAGTCGCCAAGCACAATTTTGACGTCGTGTCGGGGGCAGCGCTCATAAGTGTGTTCGAGGCGCTCGTAAAAGGCATCTTTGGTCAAGTCATCCTTCTCTTCCGTCGGGGCGTGGGCACAAATTAGGGTGGTGTTGAAAAATTTTGTCTTGATGCGAATTGTGGCTAGACGTTCATCCACCGGAGTGAATGCCAGTACTCTGCGACGGAGTCTCTCTCCCACCACGAATCCGACACCAAATTTGCGCTCCTTTATATGGCCGCTGTAGTAAATCTCACAAGGATCCACCTTCTTCCGTCCTTGTCCCGTCCATCGCAATTCTTGGACGGCAGTGATGTCAGCCTTTAACTTTATGAGGACATCAACCAGCTGGGCAGCGGCACCTTCCCAATTAAGGGACCGGACATTCCAGGTGCATGCCCTAAAATCGTAATCCTTAAAACATTTGCGGGGGTCGTCATCAAAAGGGGGGTCTCTCATCCGAGGCTTATGTTGCTTTTTCATTGGGTTGTTTTTTCATGTGGTGGGTTCCAAACCCTACGCACAACCGCATGGGATTCGCCTTCTCACTTTAGCTCGCCTCCAAACGGATGTTCGTTGGCTACCCAGGGGATACGTGGTCTAAGACCGGACGTCGTGAGCTGCTTGAACCATATGCACAAGAATCGTTTCTGGCCACTCCCAGGTGAATGGCAGTCAAAAACTTTCCTCACTTGCGTGAACTTCTACACATGGTCCCATCCCCCATAAGCGGTGTCTACGCCATTAAAAAAGAAGAAGTGAGTGATCCACATTTTATAACTAGTCACCAACCGTTTCAGAAATGGGTCGATTTTGTTAGGATTCGCAAATGGAAATATCGTTCTATGAGGTTTTTCCCGTCGACTCGTGGGACTCACATACACCGAGCTTCTTTGTGTATCCAACCTTCTTCAAGTGGTGTCAAAGTGTTTTTTGTACAATATTTAGCTGCTGGGAAATCAAAATAGTGCTCGCACGACGCTCAGACTCTAGGACATCCATTATTTGACACTTTCAACAATTGGACTTCCACACCGTGGAGTATCTTTCACTCCAAAGTTACTAAACCAAGATTATTCACGATTTACTGGTACAACATCGGGACCATAAATACTATTCACATTTTCAGCTGCCTGACTTCGCCTTTATCGAAAAAAAATTGTAGAATACATCAGTGTTTCTCTTTGCTGGTGTTCATCTCTATCATTCGCTCAAGCCCTACTGAATTAAGTGATCAACACTTCTCCCGTTTTCTTTTTTAGTACGAAATATAACCCTTTTAACGCCATCTGGCGTCATCCAATCGCACTTTTAAAACTCGAAATACAGATCTCTGAAGCCATTTATTGCAAAAAATTATGGATTACTTTTTACTTGACCCAATACATACAAATTTTGCCTTAGATTATGATTAATTATGAATGTTTATCATTCTTCAGAAGACCTATTTAAATAAAAACTGGACAAAATATAGAAAGGCACAACAAGGTCTAGCTTATCAAGTTAATGAAGTTTTATACTGATTCGACCCTAGTCCAAACTAACCTTCTGGTCTTTGAAAAATTGCATTGGAACTCATGTGCAGCAGACCGTTTGGCATCTACCATATTTGACTCTGAACTTGCCGACTTCTTAATTATTATAAGACATACATACATATGTAGCTTTAACTATTAACGCAATTACTTCTTAGCGGCTAAGATCATGCCGATTAGCTTCAGTACATCTGGAGTGTAACTCGTTCGTACAATTGAACGTTTTTGGATTTTAATCGCCAACATATGTATGTGTGAATATTTACAAAATGATTAAATGGCTACCACCTACGCGAGTGGACATTGTTAGTGACACACATTCGTTATATGGTTTACACAGTGTGTGTGTTTGTGTGTGTGTGTGTGTGTCAAAGCTTTATACCCACTCAATTTATACCCAACAAGGCAATCCAATAATTTTAGATAAATTCATCTAACATATAATATATATTATACAAACATATATATGTTAAGTAATTACATAGCTTACCCATTGGGGCAGAAGCAAGGCTGAATGGAGGCTGTTAAAAAATTAGTCCAACTTTTACAGCGGATAATAATGTACGTACGAGGGTTGCCTTTGCTTTATTGTTTTTCGAAATATTCTCCTTTAAGATCTACACACTTTTGCATGTGTTTGAATCAATTGTCGTTGCACTTTGGCCACTCCGATTGATGTAACTCCAAAATGTGCGTTCTGAACGCAGCAACCGCCTCTTGAGGTGTCGAAAAACGTGGACCTCTCAGTCGATGGGTCGATTTTGTTACGATTCGCAAATGGAAATATCGGTCTATGAGGTTTTATCCCGTCGACTCATGGGACACACATACATCGAGCTTCTTTGTGTATCCAACCTTCTTCAAGTGGTTTATTTTATACGTACGGGAATAAAAAGCAGTCATGCGGTGCTAAGTCAGGACCATACCGTGGTTGATTCATCAAATTGTTGTTTTGAGTGCTGAAAAATGCAATTGTTTCAGTCGTTGGATGAGAGCTCGACTCCGGTGATTGGGTTTCCGGACTGACAACCAAATGATTGTGTACTACTCAAAATTCACTGTTAGACGTTGTTCTAGTGTTACGACAAGTCCAGTCTTTTCCAAAAAACCAAAAAAAAAATAAAAAAAAAAAAACTTACAACCACACTTCCGTGAACAACTTTTGTGGGATTCGGCTAATTTTAAAACACACCTAAACAGTCGGCTGTTGTTTACTTGCATCTGCGGGGTAGGGGTTCAAGAATTTTCCCGCAGTAAGGCATACCTGTCGTAAAATCCAATAGTTCCAGCGGCAGTCGGGTCTTTATACCGGAACGAACCGAATTTTTATCCGGTCAAGGACTGTCCCGCAACATTCCTTATAAAAGTACTTTGGAGAATGTGTTTTCGACTACAGCAACAACAACTACTGCTGTTTACTTTCGGGCTGGTGTGTGATCCAATGTGAACAAATTTTGTTTACAGTCTAGTGCTTGTGCAATGTTGAAAGTATGTTGATCCCAATCTTACGATGGATCGCAAGATGATCTTGCAATATCAATTAGCGCATAACATTAATATTGTAGATTCCGGAACAACAACTGATTTTGGAAGATCTTCACGAAATTCCTCTTAGAGTGATCGATAAACATTGGTCTCCGATGGAGCTTCATCACCAAAAACTAAATTAAGTTCCTCGATGCACTGCTGCTGACTTAATCCACGTCGTAGACACCGCTTACGCGATTATAGTCGAGTTCACAACATTGCGCCATTCGTTTCTTCTTTTTGTTGTTTGGCCCCAATTGGAAATACCAAGTACAGCCAGGTCCTTCTCTACCTGGTCCTTCCAACGGAGTGGAGGTTTTCCTCTTCCTCTGCTAATCTGATTGCAACATTAGGGTTGCCAAATACCGAAATATAAGGGGCAACCCTCGTATTGAAGAAAATATGGTTTCCAATATGAAGCAAAAGTTTTTACCTACATTACCTTTTCTTAAATCTTTTTTCTCCCAAGCGCCGTATCAAATATTGTTTTAAGTAAAGTGAGTTCCTTCTTATTTCATTCCAAATGCAAAGATATTTGTACAGTACATTTATTAATTTTGTTTTATTTTATTTTTTTTTGTGTGACTCTAAATGTGGACAATCAATCGATCGCATCAGTCATGAGGTTAATGTGAATTTAATTCAATTACAATTTTTCAGGTCAAATAAGGTGTCACTTACACTTTCGCTTTCGATTTGTGGACGACGCGGCGCAAATGATAAAGGAAATTTTTGTTGTTCTTTTGATCACATACACATACATAGGTATGTTAGTATTTGAAGTTCTGCTCAGTTAATATTATACATGTACCTACATGTATGTGCACTTCCGGCCAGCGAAATGGCATGGAAGAGATATTTCATTGCCCGATCAGGAAGAAGTCCGAAAAGCAATTGCCAGCTTGGAAAACAACAAACCGGCGAGGGTCGATGGATTACTGGCGGAGCTATGAAAAACCGCGGCGAAGAACTATTGAGGAGCATGGATTAGCTTCTTTGTAGAATATGGTAGGATGAAAGATATTGTGTGAAAGATCAAAGTGTAGGTATTAACAGAATAACTTTAGACCTAGACCAAATACTTACATACCTAGTGTGAAATCTTGGAAAAGACCCGTGAAAAGAAGATCAATACAAACCACCTCTTTGTCGATTTTAAAGCCGCCTTCGATAACACGAAAAGGAGCTGCCTCTACGCCGTTATGTCTGATTTTGAATTGGCCCAGCAACCACACCGTTAGTTCTGCTTTCTCCAGATTGAACAAAGAAGCGAAGCGAATGGGTCTGATAGTGAATGAGGTCAAGATGAAACATCTACTGCCATCAAATAAGCAGTCAAAACATTCGGGACTCTGCTCCCGCACCGCTATTGACATCCATAACTTTAAACTTGCAAAAAACCATGTCAGTCTTGAAATCTAACACATGATCACTCTTGCCAACCAGTGATACTTTGGAAGACCAATCTCTACAAGTCGCTCATCGTTCTCGTCCCGCTATATGGTGCGGAGGCATGGACGATGACAACATCTGATAAGTCGTCGTTAGCAGTTTTCGGGAGAAAGGTTTTGCGTAAGATTTATGGTCCTCGACGATTTGGGAACGGCCAATACCGCACCCGATGCAACGATGAGAAGTAGGAGATATACGGCCACATTGATAAAGCCCAGCGACTCAAAAGATAGCTAATACGCTGGCTAAGTCATATTCTCAGGACGAGTGAAAGCAGGAAAAAGTTCACGTAGGGAAGGACCTGGCTTAACGTGGTATCTCCAATTGGTGAAGAAAAGAAACGAGCTCCGCGTCCAATTTGTCTTGTGCGTCTTGATGTTTTCCTAACAAATGGAAGCACCTACAGTTTATACTAAGCCGCCTCTGAACGGCTGATGGTTTTTCATGACGAGCCTTTATTTCATGTCATAAATACACTCGGAGGAGTTGACATTCCCTCCATTAGAAAAATTATCTTAATTTTTTATTCAAATAGATTCTCTATAATTTTGGAATTTTGGTCAGAACAAGACTCAAACCCGGGCCTTCGGAATGTTTCTACACAATACTAACCGTTCGGCTATTTCGGCCGTCAAAACTAGTTACATAGGTAGTTCTTCTTCTTCTCTATTCTTCTCAGTTGGAAATACCAAGTGAAACCAGGTTGCTATCCACCTAGTCCATCGAATACTTTCAGAGGTGGAGTGTTTTCATCCATTGGACGACGTGAACTAGCCAGCGTAGTCGCTGAACTTATTAATGTCAACGTATAAGGAAAGAGGGTTTTGTGCCCATTTCGATTGAAACCTTCGACAACACTTTGAGATCTTAGTCTCTAACTGATATCCACAACTTGCAATTTCGCTTACGAAGTTTCCTCTATAGGTACATCGAGTTCCACTTACTTAGTTGTTGCTTTTGCTTGGTTAGTTGTAAATAGTTTGCAATAGGAATTGTAATGCGAAAGTGATTTTTAATTCATTCATAAATCTATAGCTTGGGCAATATAAATGCATACATATTTACATACACAAATTGAGACAGACATACAAAAATAAAAACTTATGTACATATGTATATCTACTTAGGTATGTGCTAACAGACACAAAAAACTATCAATGTGACGTCACATGCCGGCAGCGGTACCAAAAATAAATTCGAAAGTTTAAATATAATCCGCAATAGTCAATAACAAATTGTCTTAATTGCTTCTTATTTATGTATTTATAAATAACACTTACATATAATATGTATATATGTACACTTATTTTCGGTTTTTCTCTACGATCACCATGCGCTCACGCTCTTTGCTTCTCTTTCAATGCACCATATTATTCAATAAACATATGTACATACTTATATATATACAACACTTTTTGCATTAAAAAGCTGTATGACTGCTCTCTATGGCTTTGACACACATTTGTTGTTGCTTGCCCCATTCACTTTAACATTTTAAATTCTCTTTTTTGTGTATTCATCACTTTTGTTATGCTATTCTCGCATTTGATGATATATAACCCCACAGGAAAAAAGTTAAAGAGAAACACTAAGAAATATCTGAATTCAAGATTTGGTTAAGTTGGGATAGGTTACACTGGCCGGTTGATGGGCCATTGGTACTTTGTAATGCCAGATGGGGGTCTAGTTTTATTGCGATCTAAAGATCAAATTTGGAGATTCATATAGCACTTTGAACTGCGAAGTTTCGGGATATCTAAGATGAGTTCTAACTAAGGCCGAGCAGAAACGGAGGTGGTGCTCTCACATCCCACTCTTGCCTTCGTCCCTGCACCTCCTACATGTGTTACCGCTATTAACAATCATTCCGCTTGCATATAATGCCCGTCATTAAGCCAACAACTGTCTAGTAGTCTTTAAGCGAACGTGTTAGTAAGAAATTCGTACATCTTTTGCATCTATCGCGCATGACCTTGGTGGTTTTGCATATTTTGAATATGATCCAGCTCCCAGCTTTTTCGGAAAATTCATTTTATATAGTTTTTTAGCGACTTTTATATTTCCTTTTCTGATTCACTAGTAAGACGGTTCACACTTTTGGCAATTTCATTAGCTATTTCGTTCCCTATAATGGTCTTGTGGCCTGGAGATCAGTTTAAATGCAGCCGTTTTCTCTCGGCCATCCTGTATATTGATTCCCTGCTCCTCAGGACATTTTCTGCCGCAATACGATGTGAGATTGTTGCTTTATTTACCACCTGACTGTCGACATATACATATATACTATGTTGATATTTTCTGTATAGTGTACTAGCAGGCTAGCTATCATAGCAGCTTCCCCTTTTGGCGAAGGCATATTTTTCACCTGTAAAATACTGCAATACTCTGAAAACTGGAAGGGTTACCTGAGATCTACCTCAGCGCTATAGACTCGGGCTCCCACTCGATCATATATCTCTCAACGTAGCTTAAAACCCTCTATCTCAGATAAAGCGTGGGCAACACTTAAATATATGTACTTTGTGTTCAACTTTCCTGCATATCGGGTTGTGGCCGATGGTTCTAGCGGAGAATTTACCTAGGACCGTCAATCTTATAGCTGATTTTGCGATAATGAAGCCTACTCGAAGTGGTCCTTAGCGCTCGTGTTTTCGGAAAAATATTCAGAAATTTATTCATTTCTCTCGCTCACAATTTATTAACCTGCTCTTAGAATTCTTTCAGCGCTTGGTTGGTACAATGTTCCTACTGTGTAGCTACCTGTGTTTATTTGAATGTGGTTTCGCGTAAGCTTAAGCATTCATCAGCTGTGTTTGTTTCTATATACTTAAATTTCGTCTCTCTCGTTCGTAGTTTCTTTAGCAGTAATTTTTATGAATGAAACTCATTGAATAAAAGCATTTACATATACCATATATACATATTTAGTATATTTACGAACGTATTTATGTATGGATGTATGTATGTATGTCCACCACTCAGTTTTCAAAAATTACACATATACCCCTTTTTATGGATTGTCCAGAAAACACTTAAGTTCCAATAGGTGGGAATGTTTTTATTCGACCATATCCTATTGTAGAAAGAAGCTGATACACGCGCCTTGTAAGTTCTTCGCTGCCAAGCGGGCGATTGCTTTCGAACTTCTTCAAAGTCAGTCAATGAAACATCAGTTCCATCGTAATCAATTGGGGAATCGGCATCGCCATCTCCTGATGTTCCATTTTCGCTGTCAATCGGCAGTGTAGTTCAAATAACTATTGCCCAAGTTGGACTCATAAATATGAGGGCATCACATCATTCTAGAACGGTTATCCATTAGCATAACGACAGGTGTACTAAAAGTCACTATTTGATGGGGCCTTTATTGAGCATTACTTCTGCCAATATCCATTCTTGACATCTGCGCAACACAAGTTCCTCCGGAAACACTTCTTTGACTGTCTCACTGAGCTAGTACTTTCAGCAAAAATTGGCAATCTCCTGAATTTCATAAGGCATACGAAATGATTCGAACATTTGAGAAGAAAATAGTGAGGCTTACAGCGGTATCACAATGGGTCTATTAGCCTATGTGCGTTGGTCACTGAAAAGCAGCCTCATCAACTCAACTGAACTCAAAATATTTCCTATATGCATTTCAAGACTCCGCTCCACATTAACCACTTTTTTGTCGCCTATAACCAATTTATCTCCCTACGGTCGGAATCTATCGAAACAGAAGACCCCATGAATACAACTTTTTCGAATAGGTCGTTTCCAGGTCCCCTCTTCAGAAGAAGAAGTAATATTCATAGCAATCTAAGCAAAAATCTGTCTACGCTCAGTTTTCTTTCACAATTTAAACCTAGAAATTTTACAAATATTATATATTAGAAAATCAAAATCAGCAGTTCAGCCGTTATAGAATTTTAGCATTTGATTTTATATATGTATTAGAAGTCTCGGCCATTCGTTGTAATGGTTTTCTACAGGCCGTAGTCAGAGATTAATCGCTTTTTCTATACTGAAAGTCTTCCATTAAAATGAGAACAGAAATGTCTCGAAGTAATTCGTACGACACTACTCTGATCAAAGTTTACGCTATCAGTATCTACTCAAAGTCTTAGGTTGAACGAATAATAAATATAAAATAATAAAAAAAAATTATATTTATTTTTGTCGATCTGTTGATATGTTTTCACCTTCACAGAAAAGGGTAGCGTATATGTTAATCTAGATAAAAACTTATCAACGTTCTATCAATTCCAAGCTTGCTCCTAAAAATTCAACGAACCATACAAATATTTGTCTTAAGAAGATCCGTATCTGGTTAACTTTGTGTAAATTCAAGTAAATTGAACTGTGAGTTGGATTTTTTTTTTAATAGATCGGTTCCAGGTCAAGTTTGAGGAAGTGAAAGCTCAATTTAGGCAAACAGCTACCTGTGTATGAAATTTCAATTAAATCGAAAAATAATATGATGTTTTTTGGAATGTTATTTTCTGACTATTTCAAAAACATCCAACCTTCATGGGAACACTCTGCAGGTTTGTCAATGGGGTTATCGTGAAAATTTGACAAGTAAAAACTACGTAAGTAATAAAAATGGAAAGAAACACTATAAAAATTTCATCGAGAAACCATCTTGACTAATGAGGCCCATTTCCACCTCGATGGCTATAACAAAACTGTCGCATCTGGTGCTCGAAAACCGCAAGATTTATTGTTTAAAAGCCTCTCCATTCTCAACGTGTAACAGTTTGCTGCGGTTTATGGACTTTACTTTTTGAAAATGACGCTAGAGCAAAAGTTATGGTTAATGATACGGTATGTTACGGTAGAGAGATGATTAACGATTTTTAATGGCCGGACAACGTTTACTTTCAGCAAGACGATGCTACGTGCCACACAAGCAACGAAACCATCGATAGTTTTAAGGGAAAAGTCTCCGAACCATGTTATGTACCGAAGAGGTGATGGCAATCGGCCACCGAGATCTTGTGATTTAACACCTTGTGACATCTTCCTTTGGAGTCACGTGAAAGATAAGGTCTACGCCAACAGGCCAACGACTATTCAAAACTTTAAAGATGGAAATCGTGAAGCTATTGAGGACATACAGCAGGCCACTTTGCAATTTGGTGATGGAAAATTTCATAAATAGGTAGCATTGAAATTACACTGAAATAAACGTCCGATCATTTATCTCGAAAAATACCATTTATCTTTGAATACCGAAATAACACCTCTTATTGGAAAACCCTATATTATATAGCTTCTTAGCAAAAATGCAAGAAAGGAATACAATTATTCAGCAGCTATTTCTGCACTAAATCCAACCAACAGTTAGTATTCATTATTAAATTTTTCTAGCCTTACTTATGTACAGTTATGTTCTATCTATTTGCCAACTAACTATTCTAATGGATCAATATTTTATACCTATATTCGTATTTACTTACAAGTACAATAAATATTATATTATATATTTTGCCTTTATCAAAGTGGCTAAAAATAGATTCACCATGATAAAGGAAATATGGATTTTCCTGTGTGTGCACATGCATACATACCAATAATATCATTTTCAATCAAGCAGGCAAATTAGTTTTATCGTCCTTTTTTTGTGCTGATAAGGAGAGAAAATTACTATTTCACTTTAACCGATTCCGTTTAGAAAATATACAGATTATAAACATACATATGTATGTATTGTTTGTGAGCATGTATGTACATATATATATATATAAGAGTATGGGCATATGCCAGATGTAATCATTTCCACTACTGCTGCGCGTCCGCAACGTCCTGCGGTTTGTGTGGATTGCGATACGTCAGTTCATAAAGTCATACATGTATAAGTTATACGAGTACACATTCATATGTATGTACATATACATAGGTATACGTGTAGATATGTTGTAGATAAATTGAATTTGGATATGGTCGATATTATGAGGCGAGCGATAAAAAAGTAAGCCTTTGATATTTATTATTTTGGTATGAATAGTAAATATGTTATACAATGAATAATTGCACTTACATACTCGTATGTACTCTTGTGATTATGAAAATTACACACAGGATTGCGGAAAGAAAATATAAAACATAACACATTGCCATGTTCCAATTATACACTGTATAATCTTATCGTTTAATTGAAATTTTTTTTTTTTGTTAGCTCATTTTGCCGGTAAGTAATATTTTTCCATTTAAAACTTCAAATTAAAATAATCAAAATCTCTTTTATTTTCCTTTTTTCGAGGTTTATAGCCTATTTCCACCGGGCCTTAAATGCATTTTTGCTTAAATGCCTTTAAACATCGCATTTAAATGCTAAATTCCTATGTGTTTGTTGTTGTATAAAAGTGTGTTAACTCAAAAACTTTTCAAAGTGAGTTAACTCACTTTCGGTAATTTAACAGAAAATGTTATGCAAACAGTGGATGCTGCCACTACTAATGTAAGCATTTCGGAAGTTTCGGTATATTTCTTGCCAGAGTCGTGTGTTTTCGGATTTAATGAGGGGCGAGACTTTTATTTTGCATGGTGAAATTTTTTCTGCAAAAATTACTTTTTTGTATTAGTTTTAACATAAATGCATATATGATGTAATGGGAGAAGATAATGCTTCTCCTCTTTCAATAAAATAGAATAAGAAAGAAAAAAAGCAATCGCAAACGATCCCGTCAACATAAAAATATGCGTGGCTCTGGCAGCTATCAGCTGATTGAAAAAAATAAATAGTTTAAGGAAACAAACAAGCAAAAGTGAGAATGGAAACATGCATATAAGCATTTTCGTTTCAGCAGCGTATAAATAAATAGCCAAATAAAATGAATGCGGTCTCTTGAATTCATGATTTCAATAGTTGTGACAAATTTTGCAAACTGCAAATGTAAACAAAAATCAGCTGTTTGAGTTAACTCACTTTCGGTGGAAACGTTTGACATTTCATTCACTTAACAGAGGCCTTAAATGCATTTAAGTGCTTGGTGGAAATAGGTTATTATACTGGAATCACGTTTCCATTCAGAGATGCTCAACTAACGAAACGATGTCATTTCGCTCTAATATTAACAGCGCACTTCAATTTTAAGTTTTAGCATTATCTGTTAAAGTTTTATCATTATCTGTTAACGATTTAACATTAACGACGGCATTTCGTCCCGGCTAACGATAACATTTCCAAATGTTTCAACTGAACCGATGATTTTTTTTCTATTAATATGAAATATTGTACTACAAATATCGTTACGTTGGGACCCAGCTTTCTATTATTGGAGTAAAACATTAAAAAAGGAGAGGAAATGTCTTGAACGTATCAGCAATTTTACGAAAGAAAATTATTTAAAACATCATTTGGATGAACAGAATAGGATTGTGACATATGAAAGCAGACGGAATGTAATTCTATTACTATTCATAATAAATTTTAAGTTCACATTAAATATGGAACTGTTATAATTTATTTACGAGGGAGTGTTATTAAGTTCCCGGTATGGGGGGCAAGGGGTGAAAATAAAAATTAATCAAATTAGTTTTCCTTTTGAATATATTCACCTGCAAGACGGATACATTTTCAGATCTTTCAATTATTTATACTCTCATAAAATACTAAATATTTTCTCATTATCTTCAAAATACACTGAAACCTGGCATCAGGTTTCCAAGACTTTTTGCCTTGAATTCCTCAACTAAACTTTTCATCAAGGCTTGAAGTATGCCAACAAAAAAAAAAAGAATTACCAAATAGATGGTAATCCAAATAATTTAACCTCGTTGTGGCTTAAAATGTCAACAGCAATGAGCGTTCTTAACAATTTTTTCTTGGTCTCGTTTTTTCTTAAAAAAAAAAAAACAAAAACAAAAAAAGAATTCATGGTACGTGCTTGAAGAATTGTACGCGTAAGCGTTTTACCTTCGCTGAAAAAATTAAAAAAAAAATATTACTTTTCGCATTTACTAACATACATACGTGTATGTATGTACATATTTATATGTATATAATATGCAAATACGTTCAAGTCCATCTATCCATCTATATACATACGTGAATATATAATTTGTATATGTAAATATTACAATTTTGCAGAACTTACTTGAGTTGCAACAAGTGATGTTGCTTTCAAAGTGACGAGTACACACATGCATACATATGAATATATGTATGTTTCTATATTCTTGCTTTGCTTTGATTTTGTTCTTGGTTGGTTGCAGAATCACCAGAAATGTCATACTCGTTGACCCGATTTTCATTTTAAACTTTTTAAATATTTAACACATATGTATGTATGTATTTATGTGCTTGTACAATTGTATGAATGTATGTATGTAAATGCAAGATAGTACTGGCGGCGAAGGTACATATGTATGTACATACATACCACAGGGTATATTCATTTGATTAGCTTATTTTACGTGTTGATTTCCATGGACAAGTTTTTACAAATATACATACATATATATATAGATATGTATGTTTAATTTACTGTTATTTCGCCAGTGTTGCAATTTGTAGAATTGGCACAAAACTTTGGTAATAAATATATAAATATGTTGAGTATACAAATTCATATGTACATATAATTCCCTGAAAGGCACGTGCTGCTTACCGCACTCATTCCATTCAGAACAGGAACAGATACATATGTACATATGTACATTACGATGACCCCCAAAAAAAAAAACAACAACCTATCAAATTTATAGATTAAAATGAATCTACATACATATACATACATATCTCCGAATGGTTAGCATTGCGTACTGCCATTTTGACGACCAGGATTCGAATACTGGTTCGCCCAACACAGAACCCTGATTAAGCGCGCCTAGGCTTATTAGACCTACATCTGTTGATCCTGCTAAGAAGATTCCTTTCACATTTCCAAATGTTCAAACCACATAGTGTGTTTCATGAATTCAGGAGACTTACCGCTGCAAGTTCTGCAAGGCAATCGAAAAATAAATTTCCAAGAAACCGACTGCACTGAGAGCTGGACAGTAACAGAGATAGTGTTCCACCGATTCTTCCTCATCTTTTTTACCCTACAGTTCCGTAGAGACTTAGTTTTGTTTATCTCTATTAATAGCCATTTTTGCCTTGTCACATCTTTGCATGTGGTTTACCTCTGCCAACTGCTGTTTGCCCTTCTGGTGAAGGCTATACTTAGCAGATACTTTACCGGGGAAAGCGGTATGCCCACGTTATGGGCAGAGTTTATCGTAGTTAGGCCTCCGAGTGTACCATATTTCTGAAATGAAATAATAAAGCTCCTCATAAAAATCCATCGGCCGTTTGTTTGATATCCATTTTTGGTCCTGTCAAAATCATTGGTATAGAAAATGGCAAATATCTGAGTTATTGTACAATATATACTAACCTAATGGAGTTAAACAAAAATCCTTAGAAAGTTGTGAGAAAGTCAATGTTGAACTTTGTAACCACTGAAACGATTTTCGGCCGAGCTACTGCTACAATTTGGGGTTTGCATCTTGATGTTTTCCCAACAAATAGGTCCTCCATTTTGTTCTAGATAATCTATTTCTGTCTGTCCGTTCGTCTCTCAACTCGGTTACACTGACCACAATTTTTACAAACCCGATCACAATACATAAAAATTGGCCGAGTTCTTTCGCCTCCCTTCAACTGCTACAGAGGTCGTATGATAGTATACTCAATCTCTCTTTGTGCCTACCCAATATAAGTTGTTGATTGTTTTCAGCGAGAAAAGCTCTCCTTATTTATTAAAATCGATCGTGCTATGATAAACGGAAAACATGCCTTCTGTGTTCTAGATGTGTGTACGTTCCGCAGATCTAAGATCAACTCGGAACAGTAACTTGCCGTAGCAAATATATGCAATTGCCGCTGTGCAGCAAAGAAGGTCCGTCATCAAAAACAAGAAAGGCTCGACGATTTTCTACGGAAGCAAAGGGCTGGCTCGATGAGGAGTGTTGAACTGTAGTGAAGAGGAAACAGACTACCTGCTGTCAACCAAAACTAGTGCGGGATGTGATAGATACCGAGAGATGAAGAGGGAAGTTAGAAAGAAATCTGTAAGTATGACGAGTTTGAGAAGATGATCGACAAGTCTAAAGAAGTCTAATGTTCGAAATTGTTTTCAAGACCGGAGCATACCCATGTACCATAGGAACCAAGGAGGTAATCTGATGATCGATATTCACAAACTTCTCCAGTGAAAGTGCAAGTCTCCAACTCTTGTGAAAGACCTTTGAGAAAATAATCTTTTCATTGATTTCAAAGCTGCTTTCGACAGCACGGTAAGGAGCTGCCTCTACTGACTTTGATATCTCTGGAAAACTTATACCAAGTTAGAATTGGAAAGGTCCTCTTCTCGGTACGACATTGCAAACAAAGTGACTTCCTATCGAATGACTTTTTCAACTTAATACTGGAGAAAATATGAAAAGCTACAAAGCTAAATAGACAAATCATAATATTTTACAAGGGTGTACAATTGATGGCGTATGGCGGTGATATTAACAACACTGTCGTGAGTTCTGAAAGAGGACAATACGAAATATCTCCTCTAATTTTTTCGCCCCTTGCCAGGGAATGTCAAGCCGACTGAGTTTATATCTGACATCAAATAAGAAAAAGCTCCTCATAAAAATTCATCGGACGTTTGGAGGCAGCTTACAAAGCGTCAATAATATATACATATATTTGTAAAAATAATAATAATAGAAAATTGACTTTTACTATTTGCGTTTCTCTTGTAATTTTTTTTTCCAAAGAATTTTTCCACTATTCATTGTAATCTCCTATTTGACTTTGTTGTATTAGAAGTAATCACAAGACCAAATTGTTTTCCATAAGAAACTCTACTGTTTGTAAATATTTAAAAACGTAACATTCCTTGAAAAGGCGCTGACCGACCGGCCTATCATCAGCTTTATTTGTACGAGCAAATACGAAAGCAAAGTGAATTCCTTTGGCGAACGAACTATCGTTTGAGGAGTTCATTGATCGCTCGCAAGGGTCGTTCGAGTGCATTGGCGTTTATCAGTGGCCACAGGAAAATTCTCTCTGTGCACATTTCGCCGACAATCCGACAAGCAAGGCAATACAACAAGTGGAGAACAGCGAGTGGCAAGTGACATTGCAATGCACTTGAAAATATTTGAAATCCTCCTTTGTTGAGTGCAGTGGCCGCTGCTGCTATCCCATCGATACACAAACACATCCACACATCCACACATACATATGTACATATACTGGTATGTGTATGCGATCATATGCAGACAAGTTGGAGCTTATCAGCTCAGCACGAATTCCAACAAATGAAAAGGCCTCGAATGCATTTACGAATGCCTATAATAGCCCTAACATTTACATACACGCATACATACACGTATGTACATATGTATTTATATGCATACAATATTTTTCCTGTGAAGAGCTCATGTTTGCTTGCGCGTAAGTGCGTGGAAAAGTAAATGCGATAAAAAGAAATAAAAATAGCAACAAAAACAAAGCAAAGGAAAAGCGATTTTCCTGCAAGTTGAACAACAAAATAAAAAATAAATAAAATACAAAATAACAATTAAAGAAGAATTAACTAAAACAAGGAGAGAAATATTGTCGTTGTGTTGCTCAGAGGATTTTCTGCAATTTGTACATATGGTATACGAGGGTAGATTCCAAGGTTAGTGAATCGGTGCTAAAGAACAATTTTTTTTAAATAAAATAAAATAAAAAACCAAAGTGGAAAGCTGTTTTCGATCATGCCGAAGTCTTTGCACCTTTTCGAATTTATTATGTTGCTTTTTAGGATTAAATATTAATTATAATATCTGAACAAATCATTGGAAGGAGGATATAAATAGTATGTAAGATATAGTCTTCCGGCTTGGATCGGTAACAATTTTTTTATGTACACGTATGTGAATTTAGAATAACGAATTATGCTCTTAGATGCATTTTCTTGACGTATTTTAGACCAAAAACCTCATATCCAAAAAAATCGGTTGCATGGGAGCTATATTTCATAGTCCTCCGATTTTGATGGTTTCCTGCGTAAATGTTTATTTAAATCTTTCGTATGGAGAACACCGAATCTCACGCTCTTAGATGGCTTTTTGTTTATTTAAATATTTGTACGAATCAAATCTCAAATCTCACGCTCATAGATGGTTTTTTCTATGTATTTTTGACCTCATATCCAAGGAAATCGGTTGTAGAGGGGCTACAAGTTATAGTCGTCCGATCTGGTCGCCTCCAACAAATGATATTGTTTTTGTTTTTGTTAACACTTCATTGTTGTAGCAAAAGAAACCTTCTATTAGTAATAGAAACATAAAGGTCATTTGGAGTCAGAACTTAACCGGATAATGGGGATCACTATTGATTGGAAATCCACGTAAAACAGCCATATCACCTTTGAAATTTGTGAACTGCCGCATTATCTTGTATGAGCAATACTCTTAAGGAATTTTCCTCGACATTTATCCCTTGTTAGACCGAACCCCCTCTTGAATTTGGACATTGATATGTGGAAAATCTTGGTCTAACGTACCGAATCCATTTAGACATGTTTACCTGCCCGCCGGTGCATTATCCACTTTTGGGTTTAAAAGTTTGTCCCAGAAACCACAGGAAAGTTACAGAATTCGACGACATTTCGTCCTTATAATTATCCTGGTCCAGCGGCCATAAAGGTTTTTATTTCATACAGCACTAAGTCGGCTGTGGTCGCACTACGTAAAGTGGCGATAGAAATGCTGTCTGAAAAAAGAAGAGATAGCTGAAGAACTGGCTAGTTCCAAACGCAGGCGAATAGACTCTGAGAACGGCAATAGTCAAGGGGACAAAACGAAATTGCGCAAAGAACAGAAAAGCTGACGTCAGCCACTTCAAGCTAACCTAACTTCCCCTGGTCTAGTATGAACATGAGTTAAATATGAGCGGAGTCGGGCAACAACTGTGGCTTTGTCTCATATAACGGACTGTCTACTACATCGGTTATTATCATCGTCCACGCTCCTTTTATGCGACTTGTAGAGTTTGGACCTTGTCAGTCGATGGAGGACTATATACTCAATTGAGTACTCAGTTCAAAGGTTCAGCGGAGCCACTCCAACATATTCGGTTTAAGTGTTCGCTGTTCATCAGAGGTACGGCTGCCAGCGGGCGTCGGTTTTGAAGCAAGCAGCTAAATTTAAATGTACTTGCCTAGCGAGGTTATGCTCTGAATTTAGTACCCGCCATGGTTTGGGACTAAAATCAAATGAGATACCGTACTTTTGATGACGACCACTGCAATAGTATTAAGAACTATGATTTAGACAAGCACCTGGAATGACCGATCCCTTATTTGGGAAGGTGCCGCTGCACAGCTGGTTGACGTTCTCGTAAACCAAAGGCCAGACAAGGACGAAGACGAGTAGGGGCTTGTGGTTTTACTACAACGGCCATATAAACGAGCGTATGGTTTCGGATTCTTTGTGGGAGAGAGACTTTGTCGCTCCTTGGTTACAGTTGGTAAAATCACTTGCGAACAGGTGCTATTTTGGACCGAGTAGACAATTGCAAGGTAAAGTCCTCTCTCTACATGTGGTGCGGAGGCCTGGACATTGTGGAGCGAATTAAGAGACGGATATTATGTTTGGTTACTGGTTCTTATATAGACAAAAATCCTCTACGACTTCAACATTATGACTGTCAACAGTGATAATTTCTTTGATGACAGTAGATATTTCGTCTTACCCTCATTTATTACCAGACTCAGTCCCTCCGTTTCCTTATTTCGCCCACCCATCCAGGGAGAGTAGATTAGCAAAACGAATTTTTGAGATAAGGATTTGCTAGAGCAGGCGTTCTGGTATATTCCATTTTAACCTTAGCGTCAGCAGTGCAACAGGTAAGAACACCTTGAGGCTCTCCAGCTCACTAAATACTCGTCATACTCCAAAAGTGTGATAAAAGTCCAAGACCACAAGCGTTTACAGTATCTACAATATCCGACCCTCTAGGAGAAGTCAACCCAGCACATTCGAAAGGAAATAATAAACGAAAAATAGATAACAGATGGATGAGCTCAAGTCTAAAGAGGGGGGATGTGCCAAGTGCCATACGAGTGCTTGCATTTACTTATGCAAGTGAGCTTAATATCTGTCTGTAAGGAGGCGAAACGAGGTAAAATAGAAATCCATTAGCGATATGTACAGGGACATTGGCCCCTACAACTATTATAATACAAAAACAATTTGCAAATGAAAAGAGCACACGTACTTGAAGCTTTGACTTCGCTCATAGGATCTACAGACAATCACAACTACATGTGTGTGTATCTTACTAGTGTATGTGTGTGTGTGTGTAAGTTGGAGCATGAGTAATTTGAGAGTGTAGCCGATTAAACACCTTTATGTACAGCGCAATGTTTGTAAAGTGATGAGCAATGCTCTATGCTCAGAGTTCGCCGGTCAGCAATACGTATATGGTCTTGTGCTACCACGTGTTTTCCCGTTGGACGTCGACGTAGACGTAGACCAGTAGTTCAATGTCCGATTTCTTGCAATGTAATCTACAGGAAGTGCTTACTAAAATACGAAAAGGCAAAAACAAAAACAATGTAATAAGTAGCGTTGTGTGGATGGGCTCCGCTTAAAGAGACTGCACTAGTCGTGTGATGTATTGTAAGATTTAACAATAAATATTTTCCTTTAAATTGTACTTGGTTGTACATAAAATTAGTTATTTAAATGGCGTTTTGTAATGATTTAATTGATTTTTGATTCATGCAGGTAGGTGGTAGTAGTTGTGAAGACATCGATTCAATTGGGCCAAGATTGGTCTACGGTGGTACCGCGATATCATTTTTTCGCCCACTAGAATATATTTCCATGAATCTTAGCAAGTCTTTTAGCTAAGCATCAGCCATACGCCGAGAGCCTTCTAGAAATGAGAGGTCTGTTAATAATATCTTTTTCATTATCATTTCTACAGCTCTTTCAACACGTCCAGGAAGAGATGGCCTATTGAGGAATTAAGGCAATAGTTTGCAATTTTTTTAGAGAGTGCATCATACGACCTCTTCTGGTCTAATCTTGGTGTGACATCCCAGGCAATTGCATGGCAGAGGAAGTAGCGAGAGAAGCAACCCTTCCATCCACAATAAAATGTTCACAGGATGCATGTTCACCTTTGTCCACGGCAAAGTATATGCTTGAACTGGCCTTTGCCAAGGAAGCAGATTCTAGATGGGTGAATGAGATCAGGTGCAGCGTGAACAGACGGTTGTGGCTAAAGTTGGGCACGAAAAATCAAAATATCTAATCTTTCTAGAACGGTTCTCCAGGCAATTTAACAGACCACTGTTTAATGCGGCTTCATGGAAAAAGAATGGGCTACCACTCCAATAATATTAGTCACAGCTGTAGGGACGAAATAGACAATGTGTCTATTGAACACTACCTCTGTCAGCCTTGACGTCTGTGTGACGCCAATTCCTCGGGAAACACTCATTCGCTGACCTAGACTCAGCGGAAATTGGAAATCTCGTTGCTTTTATAAGTCACACGTAATGGTTCGAACATTTGAGAAGATGAAGATTGGAAACTCGCAGCGGTATCACCATGGGCCTATGGTCTTTCAACCTTACCGTGGCCTGGATATATAAATTGCTTTTTTAAGCTATGATAGGACAAAAGGCACATTAATACATTGTTTAACTTGAATAATCGGCGGCTCGATCGTACTTTGTCTTGTTTAGGGCAGGTTTATCTGCCATACGTTCCCTTATACTGATGCCAATTTGACCAGGAACCCAAAGGTCTATCTTCCTAACAGGTAAGTGGCAGTATTTGTTGTGAGAAAGCTTGGTGCTTCGACTACTGAATCGCTTTCACTACCAACCATAGGTTGACCGTAGCGGTTCACTCTCTTCTCCAAACCAGGAATCAGTGTACTGAAGTGCTTGCCAATAGCCACAAAATTTTACTTTTGTAGTGAATGTCCTAGAGAATGATAACACCACTATTTTCGTTCACATACTGCTACCATCTGATGTCCGCATTAGCCAAGTGGCACCATATGCTCAGATGAACATCGAAAAATATTGATTGATGGACAAGGAATGTCCACCCGTCCGATTGTATTTTTAACATGAGCTAAAAAGCTTCTCATAGCAATCTATTAACCGTCCGATGGAGATTTTCGATAAACTGGCCCCTTCATTTCGTGGGGAAAAATTAAATTGTATACCATAAATTGAAGTATGAGCACGGCCGTAAATCTCTTCAGAGAATATCAGGAAACTTTGAATTGGTTTCTAATTGGTTAAGAGCTTCCCTTAGTTGTTCGAAACCGTACAAAATAACCGAGAAAATTCAAAGCTGTCTTAGAGTACTTAATTGAGATTGGGTTCATATAAAGGGTTTTCCAATATGAGAGGTTAAATAGTCTGCTATTCCAGTAAATATCACTTTTGAAGTTGTAATTTTTTGACATTTTACAAGCGAAAAGTACGACAATAATAAAAATGTAACGATACACGCTTCAACAACGCATTGAAGTTATTAATATTCACTATAAAATTCTCCTGGCAGAGACGGTTCGTTAAACGAAAGTATTTTTCGATCGTCGTGAAGCACCGGGTCGGACTGCAGCACAGAAATTGGTGGACAAAATGGATCTATTGGGACAAGTTACACCTTATTTTTCATAAAGACTTGGGTCTTAAGGCTTATAAAATTCAGTTAACACAAGAACTCAAGGCGGCCGATCATCGACAACGTCATGCTCTTGCTTATTGGGTCCTTGAAATGCATTAAAATGATCCGGAATTTCATCACTGATAAGGCACATTTCCACTTCGATGACTACGTCAATAAGCTATAAGCAATTGAGCATTGTTACAGTGAATGGACTGCGCTGAGAGATAATTAATGATCTCTTATGGCCGGAACTGGTTGGTCAACGTTTACTTTCAACATAAGCAACGAAACTATCGATCTCTTAAGGGAAAAGTTTCCGGACCGTGTTATCTCTCGAAGAGATGATTTCAATTAGCCACCGAGATCTTGGGATTTGACACCTTGCAACTTCAATGCATTTCTTAAGCCTATAGATCCACTTCTGAAAACAGTCTTCAAAATCGCATTAAACCCATTAATTATCTCCTTGTTGCTATTAAAAACTTTTCATTTTAATTTTTTTTTTAGTTTTCGAAAATAACCAGAAATAATAAGGTGCTATATCCAGGGAATATGGTGCTGGACGTATTTCTTCGATCCCAGTCATGATGTAAAAAGTAGCGCCGCAAATCCTCTTTGTTCCTGTTTTCTAACAAATTTTTGAAAACTTTTGGTAAGCACTCTTCGGCGTATCATTTTGTAGTTACCGTCTGACCCTTTTCCAATGGAATAGCAGCTCCGATTTTAGATCGGGTGAAGTAAACTGGCATCATTACTTTTGCTGCTGATTTTTGTTGCTTAGATTTTACGGGTGGGTTTGCTCCTGTTGTGCTCCATGCCATGGACTGCTGTTTGGTTTCTGGATCGTACTTATAGAACCAATAATCGTCACCAGTAACGACTTTACTAAAGTTGCTAGACTGACCATTTTCGAGTTTGTTGAGGAAAAATTGAGCATAATGCACTCGATCATCTTTTTGGGCTCTATTTAAAATTCGTTGTACCCATCGAGCAGATTTCTTCGTATATCCCACATGATTACTTAATATTCACGTTACAGACCAATTCTTTAGCTATCATTTCTTGTGTCAATCGTGGGTCTTCGTCAATTTTGGACTTCACTTGATCTTCAGTGATATCTTCAGTGGAACCACTTAGAAATAGTCTTTAAAGACAGTGCAATCGTTCCATATGCAATTTGGCATTCACTGAATAAGGAAGACTGATAAAGTAGTAGTAAAGGATTTAGTAATTTTAGTTTTAACAAAAACAAATTGAAAGTCACCAACTGACCGAACTTTTTTAACCTCTTCGTATGCATTCAAATTTGCTTTATCAAAGGAGTTGAGTAGCCAAAAATGCCTAAACTTCCTTTTAGTGGGATACATATGGTACGTGTATGTATGTATGACTCTGTGTATTCTATCATTCATCCCCTGCGCCACAATCATCATGACATCAAATGTCACACAATCTAAAGTGAACTCAATTGAGAAAATGTTTGAATTTTAGCTGAAAATTGAAAATGCGTGCGCTTAATTGTTTTTGATTAAAATCGACTTATGGCATATTGGACGCATGAGGCATGCAACATTTTGTTGCACGAGTGCTAACATACATACATACTGTGTATATGTATGTACATTTATATGTACAAAAGATGCCAATTGACGCTCAGAGTCAGCAACATATGCGGGCTTTCGGGTATACATAAGTACATATATATACATATATGTATAGAAGTTTTCAGGTAAGCGTACAGTAAAAGGATTCCTCTAATATATGGTATGTACCCTTGCTGAATTTTTTTTTTTTTTTTTGTAATACAGCCCTTATGGTTTGTGCTTGAAAAATTTACATTTTTTTATACATTTATTTATTTTGTTGTTGTTGTTTTTTTTTAATAAATTACAAATCAACAATAAACACATTTCTACTAATTCATTCCGATACCAAATTTAAATTGCGTTGAAATGCATTTCTCACTCGTGGTCATATGTTACACGCGTCAGACGCAACCCTGACATCACTTCAACACCAACCACTGGCCGACACACACACACACACACACACACACATACACACCACACGTTCATATTGTCCAAACCATACCATAGCTATGGCCCTGTCATGCTATTTTTCCATTTCAATGCTTCACCGTTGTTGATCCTCTTAAAGTGGTTGGTTGTCATTCATAATGACCAACAGAGCGGTTAGCCACCGGAAAGAGCATGCAAACAAAGCAACAATAATACAATAATACAATAACAAAACAAAAGTAGCAGTAATAAAGTCTTGAATAGAGAACAATTGTTCAACTCCTGCAGGCAGGATCAATAAAAAGTCCTTTTGTTTGTCATCGCATTGGGAAATAAACCCCGAAAATGACTTTCCGGTGTGGTTTATTGACCGCAACGACTCACATCATGGCTTTAGGGCGCATAAAAATTAACATATTGTTTAAGGTAGATTTATGTAGGTACATATGTACACAATACGGTGTATGTACCTCTTATCCCGAGGGGAGTAACAATCAAACTCAATGATGGCAATTATAAAACGCTTTGTGCCATTTATCTGTTTGTTTGTATGTAGTAGTACAAATTGCCCTACGAAGTGGTTAAGTAATTTACACTTTAGGTTAGTTATTAACAACAATTGTCGCTGAGATCTGTATGTATGTTTGTATATACCTCATTTTGTAAATAGGCACATTTTTAGGTCAGATGACGACCCACAAATTAAGTTAATTTAATTATACCTTTCTCCTCATGCTCAGAAAAAGAAAAGAGTTTTCAAAAAAATTTTTTCGGTTGCGAGTTCTTCTCGATTGGCATAGAACCTGCTGGCCTGATCCCTTTCTTCTCTTTGTCGGACGGCACCAATTGCTGACATGAAGTGAATTCAGGTCCTTCTAAAGAAGGAGAGTACTTTCACGTCGTATATCTCAATATATCGCTGCCTCATCCCTTTTATGCTCTTACGATTGTACCTCTTCTGCATTAAGTTAAAGAAGTCACTCGAGATAGGGCAACATTGTCAGAAATCTTGCTTAGCATTGAACCATTCGAAGACGGCTGTGTAAGCCGTATAAGTTTTGTGAGGATACGAAATTCAGATAGCGACAGCTTCTTTCCCGCCAGCGAAAACAACTTTACAAAGGCGACGAAGTTGTGGTGTATTGATCTTTTACTCACTGGTTTTCTCCAAGATTTGGCGCATAGTGAATATCTGATCAAAAATAGATTATTTATACCTGAGGCCACACTTATAATGTCCAATCTGTTCGTTGACTATGGACTTTACCATAGTCATGCGGTATGGATGTGTGATTTACAAGGTGTGTAATAGGTTGCGGTCCTGCTTCTGAATAGGCTAACCCGATTCCTACTTTTCTCATCTTTGGGTGAGATTAAGCCTTGGGTGGCTAAAAGAGCGGAAGCTTTAATGAAGCTCCTTCAACATATCCCGTTTAAAGGTTAACTGACCGTTTGTAGGGCCTGTTCACTAGAGGTGCCGCTTTAAACAGGGGTCGGACGGTCGCCAAACGGCCTTGCTAAATAAAGAATCACTGGGTTTAGGAACCGCCACGTAAAAATCAGTGTAAAGGAAGTTATGAAAACACTGATATCCTGCACCAGCTCGCAACAATTTTAATTAGTCTGACTGTATCCTCCGCCATAGCCTAGTGGTTACCATTCGTAAGGCCAGTGTTCGAGTACTGGTTCGACCAACGTCCAAAATTATTTTTTCTGATTGCGGTCGCTCCTTGGCAGGCTGTATTCCGGCTGTATTTCGGACTTGGAGTAAAAGATTCATGAAAATCCATCGGCCGTTTAGAGGCAACATATAGTAAACTGTAAGCCACTCCATTTGTTGGATAAACAACCAGACGCACACCACAAATTAGAGGAAGAGCTCGACCGAAAATCACTTCTAGACACCATCTCAATCTATACCGACGGGTCAAAGCTGTAGAGTAGGGACGGAGACATACTCCACGGATCTTGACATCTCTCTCTCCCTTACTCTCTCTCTTTTTCACACACTCTCTCTCACTCTCTTCCTTACACACCCTTACTCTCTACTCGCTCTATTCGTCGCCTATCAATGCTGTTAACAATGATAAATTCCAGCGTTCGAAGTATCTCTTGGCGAATCCGAGGCGGAGTTAATACCATACCCCGTCGGAATGGTTGAGAAAGAAATCCACATACAACAAATAGCTCAATGGATGTTCTCGGGCAGCAATGCTATCTACCTAACGAGCTACCTTTAAGATTTAAACCTAAGGCAAAGCAATTCTTGATAAGTGCTGGCTGGATTCAGGAACATACTGGATAGAGTTAAGCAGTCGGTAGCTATCATAATTACTGGAGGTCTACCGTTGACTCCATCAAAAGCCATGGAAACTCTTCTAAATTTTCTTCACCTGAGTTAGACTACGCATACTGTTTTGGCTACCAGACTACTGTAGCGTCTTAAAAGCAGAACCTATTGCAAACACGGAAACCGGAGAATGGCTGCAAGGATCTCTGGCTACAAACCGGTCATTCAGTATATATTCGGGTATACAAGTTGCCATCACATCTCTTCAGTGTAATTATAACACATCGAAAGTACCGTCGAAATGAAGAAGCACTTTAAACAAGCTATCAGTTATACGCAAAATAGCCGTGGCCTGGAGGCCCGGACGTAAGGTGATCGCAGGCAACTGTATGGCGGTTGAGCTAACGAGGGAAGGTACCACTATAACCACGATAAATTCTGTCGTTTTCATACCCTTGTCTGCGGCAAAACTCAGACTAAAGCTGACTTTCACCAAAACAGCCAAAACCTGATGGCTTAGTGAAGGAACATGCAGCGTGACTAGCTTTGGGCAGTGTTGGATGCTAAAAGATCAAAGACTCTAATACAACAACTGGTATACTAATTGGACACTGTTTAATGGGGCTTCACAGTAGGAGAGTGGAATACTTTTCCAATTATTTTTGTCGTAGCTGCAGGGACGAAGAAGAGAAATAGTTTGTCGAGCACTACCTCTGTCGCTGTCCAGCCCTAAGCACTATACGACATAAGTACCTAGGATATCACTTCTTTAATTGTCTGGCTTACATAACATAATGGCGGTATCGCATTGTTCATAAGGCAAACAGTTCGTAAATATGGGAAGTTGAGAAGTACTCCCGAGAGGAATCACAACGAGCCTTCAGGACTAAGTGTGCTGGCGATCTGGTCAGCATTCGCATTACTCAACTCAACTCAATTGATAGGGTATTCAGGCTCTTGTCTTTTAGATCTTGTAGCAAGGCTATGGTATGCCATTCAGTGTGTAAACTTAGCGTGTTCTGTTATCATCAAATGTTAATAATCGATTTCTACATACGGATCCATCACCCTTGTTATGGTACTGGTCAAAATCGATATTGGCTAACAGCATTTACTAATTTCAAAGAAAATATTTACGAACCACGATTCACAATTCGTACTCATAATTAAAAATTATAACCATTACTATATGTGTGTGTATATACAAACAACTTTCAAATACCCGCAGAATTCAATTTAATTATCCTAACGAATAAATCAAAACTTTGCACCCCAAGCGAAATGAGCGAAAACAGAAAAGGAAATACCGACAGTTCAACGGCCGCTCTAACGACTCAACGCTCAGCTGATTTCACAGGCGTACGAGGATGAAGAAATGCGTGCGAGTCACACGCACCATATACAAACATACAAACATAAACACCCTACCAGAAGTAAAACAAACACATACACGCAGACAAAAAATCTTAATCCGATTTTCACAGCAACACAGGGGCAAGACCAACACGCGCAACAAGATCATCAACATCACCACCAACAAAAACAGTAACACAACAAAAGTCAATCATTAACAGAGAATGATGAACAGAGTTCTTCACAACTTCACTCGAGAGTTCAATGAACGGAAAGCTATTAAATAATAGATGAAAACACATACACATGCGCACGCACATAGGCAGGCTTACATTTAGAATAAAAAACAAAAAAAAAACACTGTATTCATATGGAAAAATGTAATCAAAAAGGAATAGGAGAATAATGGAATAGAAGTCTTTTATACTTACACATACACGTATACACATATGGCATAAGCGATCCTCAGAATCTAACATCTCAGGCGCAAGAGTCAATTGCCTGAGGCAGCCAAAGAAATGTTGGATCATTAGATGGGATAATAAAATGAGCACATAGTTACAGAGAGAATTCTTGCTGTTAAAAATTTATAAAGAGAATAAAATAAAAATAAATTTAATAGAATAAATAAAACAAAATAAAATAAATGAAAATTAAAAAAAAAAAAGTATTTAAAATAAAACAAGTTAAAATAAAACAAAATAAAATAAATAAAATTAAATGAAATAAAAATAAAAATAAAAAATAATTAAAAACAAAATAAAATAAATAAAGTAAACTACAATAGTTTGAAATAAAATAAAATAAAAAATCACAAAATAATAAAAATTATAATTAAACAAAGTATTTATAATAAAATAAAATAAAGAAAAACAAAATAAATAAAATTAAATAAAATAAAATACCGAAATAAAATAAATTAAAATAAAATATTTGAAATACAGTAAATAAATAAATGATAATCCCAAAAAAATAATTAAATTAAGGCAAAATAAAAATAAACGAAATAAAATAAAATAAAATAATATAAAAAATAAGTAAACACAGTGGAATAAAATAAAAAAAGAAGTTAATAAAATAATTAACATAGAATAAAACAAACAAAAATGGATTAGAGGAAATTAAATATAATAGAAAATAAAATTATATAAAATAAAATAATATGTTAAATTATATGTTAAAGTAAGATAAATTAAAATAAAATAAAAAATAATATAATATAAGACAACTAAATTAATTAATATACACGTATAATAAAAAAAAATAAAATAATAAAATAAAAGAAAATAAAACAAAAGAAATTAAATCAAATAAAATGAAAAAAATTAAATTCTTCTTCTTCTTTGTTGGCGTTAAAATTAAATAAAACAAAATAAATTAAAATAATTAATTAAAATAAAATAAAAATAAATGAATTAAAAAAATAAAAATAAAATAGAATAGGAGTAAAATAATATTAAAAAAAAAGATATAAAATAAAGAATGAATGTAAAATAAAATTAAATTAAATTAATTAATATTAAATCAAATGAGATAGAAGTAAAATATAATTAAAAAAATAATATAAAACAAAAAAAAAAATTAATGCACAATAAAATAAAATTAAATTAAATAATATTAAATAAAATAAAATAAAGTATAATAAAATAAAATGAACGAAAAATTAAGTAAAAAAATAAAATAAAATTAAATTAAATTAAGTAAATAAATAAGCACAAATAAAAATAAAATAAAGCTAAATAAAATAAAAGAAATTAAATAATATAAAATATAATCAAATTGAGCTTAATAAAATAAAGGAAAAGAAATTAAAATAAAACCAAAAGGGAAGGAAATAAAACAAAGTAAAAAAAGAACTTGGGCATCCCACTCGAACAAAGGTGTCTGGAAAAAGAAGTCTGATGAGAAAACGTGGTGGTTTCCGAAATATCAGCTATAACTTCTATCGTCCAAAATTATTGTTGTAATTTTTTCAATATTTCCAAAATATATGGTCTAAAACAGTTCCATTTAAAACGAAACCCCAAAAACAATTCAACATAACAATGACCTGAAAAAGCATCTGAAAATTAATATTATTTCTAAAAGTTCCTTCTTTTTCATTGGAGTCGGTACCGCTTCTGCGTTTTTTGCCAAATCACCCATAGCGCACCATTCGTTCCGAGTTTTCACTGTTTAGCGCCAGTTGAAAATACAATCTTAAACCAGGTCGATCTCCACCTGATCCCTCCCACTGAGTAGAGGGCTTCCTCTTCTTCTACTTCCACCGGCGGATACCGCATCAAATACTTTAAAAGCTGGAGCACTTTCATTCATTTCGACGGCATGGCCTAGCCAGCATCTCCTCATTCGTTGAACTCTAAAACTCGTTCAGCTATTCGTCCCATCGTCTGGGGTATACGCCCATAGTAGGACGGGAATGATGTGCGGCCCATAGAGTTTGGTTTCGTCGGGAGAGGACTTTACTTTTCAATTGCCTACTCAGTCCAAAGTTGCACCTGTTGGCAACAGTGATGCTGCGTTGGGTTTCAAAGCTGTCAATATTATTGGAGTTAATGCTGGTCCCTAGATAGACGAAATTATCTACGATCTCGAAGTTATGATTGTCAACAGTGGCGTGGCAGCCAAGCCGCAAGTGTGAAGACTGTTTGTTTGATGTTCACTACCCAACTCATAAGCTTCGCTTATTTGTCTAGCCTACAGAAAGCAGAACAAAATGAGCAGTTTTTAAGAACGATGATATTAATGTCATCGGCTTACGCCAGCAGCTATACACTCTTGTAAAAGATTATACCTTCTCCATTTAGCTCTGCAGCTCTTATTATTTCCTCCAGCATCAAATTTAAAAATTCGTACGATGAAGAGCCATTCGGTCTGAAACTTTGTTTGGTATCGTACGGCTCGGAGAGGTTCTTCCCAATTCTGACAACGCTTAGTTTGGACAACCGTATAAGTTTTGCAGGATCTGAGAAATAATTATTATGCATCTTATACGGATTGTTAAGTGAACAAAGGAAAAAATCTTTAAAAATTGAATATCGAAAAAGCGAAACGGAACGCGTAGTTAACTAATGGATTTAAGACACAAAAAAAAGATATGAATTTTGATTATCCTCAAATAAACGTAAAAATCAATACTCTATTAGTTAAGTTAACGAAGAGGAGCAAAACAATTGAGAAGGTGAGATGTCATGCTGTGCTATAGAGATACACGAAGACAGATATTAATTATATGTATATCTATAAACAGATATACTACATACATACATTGATACTCGTGGGTACATATATGGAATATCAATACGTACGTGTATGTATGTATTGTTAATGAATCCTGTTTTAAAATCAAACAGGATGAGTATACATATGTATGTATTTATGTATAAAATGAGCAACCACAATTGTATGCTACCATGAAATTGAAATTGGAATGTAATAGATATGTATGAGTAGATAGGTGTGTATGTATGCACGTATGTCTGCAAGTTGAATAATAAATTAAAGAAAAAAAAATCAGTATGGAGTTGAAGAAGTGCACGTGTTTTCCAAGAAAGCAAGCGGACCGGCGAAGGAGTAAACAAAAATATAGGTACACACATACATATATATCCCGAAAGGAGCATTGAACTGAAAGAATTGTGAAACTATGTACACATATATATGTACAGTAGGTGAAAGATACTAATGAAATGTAATCGAAGTCAGTTTTCTTTTTTTTTCTACTTACCTTAAAGAAATACTTCAAAGGATCGCTGCCAACAAATTGTAAAGGAGTATAATTTGTAACTTGTTGATTGTTGTTTTTTATTTTGAATTTTTTTTCGTAGCTTGTTGATTGTTGTGATTTGTTGTCGTGTCAAATTGTGCAACCCCTAAAAAGATATTTTTTTTATTTTATAAATTAAAGTAAATAAAGGACTAAAACAAAACACACCTCCGACGAGCGAAATTCAATACCAAAAGTGGAGTATTGATTTTTGTTTTTTTATTTTAATTTCTTTCTCTACTTTTACTCTTGCCGCCGTTGTACAACGTGAGGATCAAACGATTTGCCACAAGCTGGGAAATTCAATACTATTATGTACGAGTATGTATGTATGCACATATGATAAGTAGTCGATATTTACTCCTGGCTCTCTAGCGCCTGGGTGTTAAAGTAATTTGTGTGTTAATGCTGTCTAAATTTAGTAACAAACAAAGGGAAAAAGGGCAAATAAGACAATAAGGACTCATGTCAAGCATTTTGTTACAAAAATAGCATACCAACCAGGACGAGTACAAACGGCAATGTGATGAAGAAGGGTGAAAATGAAGTGGAAATTTAATTCGAAAAAATTATACATATGATAGTAAGCAGATATTTGCATACATTAAAAAGTTGTAAATCTCCCAGAAATACACCTTAAAGCAAAAATAGCTTTTTATAAGATGTCCGCGGCCTTTCTTTTGACTGACGCTTGGTGAGAGTGGCGAAAAATAAATAATGTCAAAAGAATGTAATAATTATTAAAATTGTCACTAAAATGAATTCGGAGAATCATGTTCATTGGAGGATTGAAATTAGGCTAGATTTCTTAAAGATTTCCGGGAAGAGGGAACTAGATAGCGCACGACTGAGATGATCGTGGATTAAAAAAATACGTTCTTCAGTTTTCAATTTTTAATAAAAATAATATATGTAAATATAATTGAGTGTTTTTTTATTTAAATTCAGAGTGCTATTGTGAAGTTTGGATATATTAGAAAATGATCTTCTGTAAAGACAACAAACGGAAGGTTTTTAAGAAGAAATAAGACACACTTAATTTAATGTTATGGCCAAGAATTTAGCTTTAGTTCAAAGATAAGGGACTGCAATTATGTTTTAAAAATGATTTCGTCCTAGTCAAGCCAAGATAAACAATTTTCGACCCCTTTTTGAAGCAAAATATTCTCTTCCAAAGCCTCAATCGTCTCGGGCTTAACTGCGGAGACAATCGACTTTAAATAACACAAAAAAATGGTACGAGGGGTGGCCAACACTTATTTCGGATCTCATTATTAGTATAAATAAAATAACTTTTTTTTATTAGGTTCGTTAACATTGCGTTCATGGAATAAGCACCGCGTTGTGATTAAATTCCTTGTAAAGAAAGGAAGTACGTCGAACCAATTTTTAAAGAGATGCCATCGATTCTTCAAGACTCTGCTCCTTCATATACGATATTGAAAAAATGGGCTCGGCTGTTTCTACAAGGAAGAGAAACCTCTGAAGATGACCCCCGCTCGCGACGCCCAGTGGTGCGTTGGGTACCGCAAATGCTCACGCCGCTCGACAAGCAGCGACGATTGGTGAGTTTTTTTTGGAGTTGTGCCAAGATGATTCGGATGAAATTTGCAACCGCATTGTAACAGTTGTTGACACTTGGTCATTTGTCAATATGACACCGAGTGCAAACATGTGGAAAGGCCACCAAAATAATTCAGAGTGGAAAAGTCGGCGTCGAAGATTATGGCTATCGTTTTCTTAGATAGCGAGGGAAAATTATTAATTCATTACTTGCCAAAAGGAACTACAGTGAGCGACCAGTATTAAGCTAATTTGTTGAGTTAGGTACGTGAGGCAGTCGAACAAAATATACGTGGCAAGTTAGCGCGAGGAGTGCTGTTTCTTCAAGACAACGCACCCATTTACACCGCTCGGGTTTGCGAAGTATGCCTTAAAAGTTACTTAATTTACAGAAATTGATACAGATAATCATGTAGGGTGGCTACATTCCGCACCTGGCTTCCAGTGACTGTTCCCTTTTTTCAAATTTGAAAGGGACGAAATTTTTCAGACGGCAGTGCGTTAAAAACGACCGTAGAAAACCATTTTTAAGAGAAATCTAAAGAATATTTCATGGTATTCCCGATGTGAAAACTATATTATAAAAGACATAAAACTTATCAGCCGCCCCTCGTTCAGTGGTGTTAAATCGTACGATTTGGTGGCCACACCACACGCTCACGACGAGAGGTAATGAGTTCATCAAAAGATAAATTAATGGTCTAGTTAGCTATATGGTGTGTAGCGCCGTCTTATTGGAACCAAAGGTCGGTCACATCAACATCATTCAATTCAGGCACGAAAAATAGTCATAGCGATGGCTCCATTGTGGCCGACTTCATTTTTGAAGAAATATTGGCCATGATTCCCTCTGCCCATAGAGCACACCAGAGACTTCTTGAGTATGGAACAATGTTCAACAAAGGCTTGTGTCCAAATGTGACAAATTTGTTTGTTAACGTCTCCATTCAACCAAAAGTGAACTCTAAAGGTCCAACTCAAATCGGAATAGGTGGGATATCTCGTTTTGGGCCCATCCATCGAACGTGTTTTTTGGTCGTTTGGCCTCAATTTTTGGACGTGTTGTATTTTAGAAGACCGCAAATCAAGGTACTTCCGCAAAATCTTCCATAAAGTGAATGAGCACAGTTGTAATTGTTGGCGGATGGACTCACTCGGGTCTTCTTCGATACTCCGCTCCATAGCAGCAAGAGCGTTATCTCTGAGCACTGTACAGCGCCTCCGAGAAACCGATCCATGGTTGTTCGAATTGCCGACTCTGCTGGGCGCCCCGCCAACCGAACTATTATTTTGGTAAAAAATTAGCACGATGTTCTTCCGGAGAAAAGGCAAACTATATTTCTGAACAAAGTATAGCCTCATTGAAAGCCACATGTCTGAAAAAAACACCCTTAGAGATACATACATATGTAAAATATATAGATTTTCTCAAAAATTGCTCTCCTAAAAGGTTACTGATAACTGTCAAAACAAAAATGAAACGATTAGCGAATAAGAGTAGGAAGTTATAGTCGCTTTGAAGTGCTGGCTCCCATTTTTGGAGTCTCAAATTATTTTTAATATTAATTTAGACTCGTATTGAAATGAGTCCTATAGTTTTGAGCTTAGGGAACGTCAATGAACTGTTAAGCAACCCGAACAAAAGATCAGTGAAATATCCTTCCCAAAAGAAAAGGACTATATGTATACTTAATAACATAAATGTGTAGCACTTAAAATAACTTAAAGAGCATATTGTCAATGGGAAGAGTGGAAAATTGCAATAATACACAAGAGCTGCTAGCAAGCTTGAGGGTAGTTTTATCAGTTTATCGGACAGTAGCAACCCCCTTGTAGTTTTTAATAGATCCCACACAGTGCAGCGCCGTGACGATGAGACCAGACGCATGCGTGTGGCTCACAATCAACAGTAGTACTCATTAGTAGCCAAAAAGCAATTGGAAGCGAGTGGCGTTAATTTAAAAATATTAAATGAATCTTTCATTAGCGAACAAAGAGGATCAGCAAAGGGGGTGGATGTACTAGCGAAGTCTGAGAACACTGATAGAGGGTGTTGCATGGTAAAAACAAAATCATGTTTCATTCAGTTTAGTTGATTACAAGCAACTGGTACAACAGGATTCAATTGACTTCAATTGTTGCATTTAAGGATAAGAAGAATTACGATAAGGACGGCGAGGAGCAGAAAATGTGCCATATTATCCCACGATTGAACACTCCCTTATTTTTTTTGTTTTTTTTTTTTTTTTGCTTGATGCAGTCTGTTGCGTGTAAATGCAAAATTGTGATAAATTTTTATTAATGCAAGCCTTAAGTGTTGCACTCTGGCCCTTCTTTGTTTATTTCATACGCATTAATACTGTTGAATACTTGAGAATTGTTTGATTGAAGTTTTAAAATGTTAATTTTTCACAGTTATGTTACAACCGCAGAGAGGAAAGAGTTCGTTCTGGATGCAACCCCAACATTGAGCAGTTAATTTGACCTGAGTAAAAAAATGCACAGGGTTGCAGTTATGTGCGGTGAAGCAGAAAGTGATAAATTGGTAATCGTTCGAAATGAATTTATTATACTTCAATTAAAGGAGCAGAGAACCAACAATGAGTTGGGTGCATATGTATAACAAAATGTGTATAAATATTCATGCATATACCATATATTAGTATCGAATACGTATAATAGTAAACAATGAAAGGAAGACAAAAGAGCATAACATAAATAAAATAAAAGAACATAAAAGAGTATCCATTGAAATATAAGAAAAATATATACTCGTATATAATAACGGTAGCGAAAATCCACAAGAAAACGTATATACCAACAATAAATGAATAACCAACCCTCCAAATCAGAGCCCTGACGTACTCACAATAATACACATCCCCTCTCGATCGCTCGAGCAGTCAACTACTTGAGTGCTTGAATATTCGATCACTTCATTAATCGTATTTTTTTAATGTTTAATCATATATGTATACAATATATGTGTATATCCCAGTGAACATTCAAGTTTGAGTTCAACTTGAGATATTTATTAATGAATGCTGTTCCAGTTCTCTGTTGTTGTTGTTATTGTTGTTGTTGTAGCGGCGTTCCAGTTCTCTAATCTCAAATGCTTTTTCTTCGCTGTGAAAAAATTTTCTCAGCCAAAAGTAATTTATAATTTTTAACTTGAACAAAATAATAGAGAATTCTTATTAGTTAATAATTTGAAAAAAAAATAGAAATTAAAATAAAAATTCTTCTAGAGTTCACAAACAAAGCTTTCAGACACTTTCAGAATTCGATTTTCTCTCTTGACATTCCGCGATAGCTTATATCTTCGGGAAAAAAACATCATCGACTCTAGATGCGCAACTGTAACAGTTTTGGAGTAATCCTAAAATGCGTGAGCTCAGCAATTTTTTCGGATCTCAGTTTTTTATCTCCATCGGCAGTCACTTTATAGTTCATACAATCTTTAACGCCTTTTTTATCATTGTTCCTTCCAGGCACCCTGAAGGCAGATATGATGGCGGCAAAATGGAAACTTGTTCTTTCGGACATCCGCGGGATAGCGCATGTCTCGTCAAGAATGCAAGAATTTTGTTTGAAAAAAATATGTAAAGATACCATATTTATAGAAAAATACACCCTTGATACTGTAAAACATTCAATGAAGATAAGTTTTCTTAAAAAAAATTGAAAAATAATTTTGTTTTTTTGTGGTCACACTGGTTGAGCCCCTTCTCATGATCATATCATATTTACGGTATTTCATTTTATGATTAAATATTAATTCTCATATCTGGAAAATTCGATAATTTTCGTTGTCAATGTTTATTTGTATATAAAGCTTTTTTTAGACGTGAGTCGGCGAGTCATTGAGGCGGTAATTCGAGCAACCATTGATCGGTTTCGAACCACCACTACTCTAGTGGATTAGCTGCATTCTCAGAGACGCCGCAATCTGTGCACTGAAGAAGCTATTGCTGCTGTGGAGTAGAATATCAAAGAAGCTCCGAATGAGTCCATTTGCCATCGCGCGCAACACTTGAAGTTGTGTTCATTCACTTTATGGAAGATTTTACGGAAGGATCGTAGTTTGTGGGCTTGTAAAATCCAGCTCGTGCAATAATTGAAGCCGAACGACCATTACGTACGTTCGTTGACGAACCCAAAACGAGATGGGCCCGATCCAAATTTTCACAAGAAAATTTTGTTCAACGACGAAGCTCACTTTTGGTGGAATTGGTATGTTAATAAAAAATATTGTCGCATTTTGAGTGATGATAACCCACAAACCATTGTTGAGACGGCGCTGCATCCTCAAAAAGTCAATGTTTGGTATGCTCCATGGACAGATTGAATCATTGGTCCTTAAAAATTAAGACAGCTTTAAGACTATAAGTTACAGTCAACGGGGAATGTTATGGAGCTATGCTTTCTGACTTTTTCGTGCCTAAATTTTGGAATTTTGATGTTAAAGATCTTTTGTTTCAACAAGACGGCGCTACACACCATACAGCCAACGAAGCTATCAATTTATTGAAAAAAAATTTTGTGTGAGCGCATTATCTCGCATCGTGAGTCGGTGACGTGGCCGCCAAGATCATGCGATTTAACTCCACTGTACTATTTGTGTGAGGTTATGTGAAATCGCTTGTCTAGGTAGTTAAACCCGAGACGATTGACCCTTGGAATAGAATATTCGGCGCGTTATTGCTGACATACGGTCCCAATTGCTGCAAAAAGTGGTCGACAATTGGATCTCGCGGAAGGAATTTATTCGAGCCAACTGCACTAGTTACTAGCTATTAACACGAAATCATTTTTAAACATAAATGTCAAACCCTTATCTTTATAATAAAGCCAAATTATTCACCATAAAATTAAATTATATCAGTTTGATTTCAGCTTGAAACCCACATGTCTAAAAAAAGACACTCTTTAAGTGAGTGGAATACCAAATTTTATGCTCTTTGACGGATTTGTGACCAAACACCTCATTTCTGAATACATTGGTGTATGGGAGCTTTATGTTATGTACATATACAATATTAGTCCTCTTATTTCGATAATTTTCAGTACCAAAGTAAAATTCTATGTACATATGTATGTAGTCTACCAAATTGTATGCTCTTAAATAGTTTTTTGAAAAATGTCAAACCTGAGGTACCAGTCATAATGATCATTTACATGTACCAGTGCATCTGTGTACCCATTATGGTTGAAACATCTCAAAAACAGAGTGACTTGTTTGCGTACAGACAGACGGATATTCTGATTCATTCCTTTTGACACGAACGGTATAAATTTCGATCCTCCTTCTGGTACTCATATGCTTCGGACCAAAGTTACTTTACCATTTCATGTACATGAAAGGCATAAGAAAAACAATTTCTCAAGGCTTGAGATACATATGTATTTATATTTTTGAAGATGTTCATCAAGATTGAGAATCAAACTCTTGAGTATCGTATTTTAAAAATATTTCGTTTGATCAAATACAAATGCAATTTTATGCATCTTAATAAGTTCCCCCCCCCCCCCAATTTTTCTTATGGTTTGACACTTGAAAACTTCTTCAACTGTTGAGCTTGTACCATTTGTAGTTGTTGCTTATTTCGGCCAGCATTGTTATTTTATTTGTCATATTAATGTCATTACATTCAAGGACTGCATACATATACATATATCTAAGTACATATGTACGAGGTGTGACAATTAAGTAATGATATTGATTATATTGCCGCAATTGTGGTAACCCTGAGATCTTTCCCTTCTCCCGGCATCCTTCTCATCTCCATTGATATATTTGCCATCGCTCTAGCTTGTTTAGTTCGCCTGCTGTGTCAATAGGGTACGCCCAGGCATCTCTCATAACTGGATCCTTCATCACGACCTCCGCGCCGTGCCAAACCGCCCTTAGCGTGCCCCAGTATTTGGCTCTAAAGAGTTTGCCGTGTTGCAACAACCGCCTTATTCGCCCGATATGTCACCCTGCGACTTTTTTTTGTTCCCTAGAACAAAATCGGTGGTCAAAGGAACATATTTTGAGTCGATTGAGGACATCCAGGCGGCCGTGACGGGGTACTCGCGCACATCCCAGTCGAAGCGTTCCAGAAATGTTACAAAGTTTGGAAAACGCGGTGGAATCGTTGTATAGCTGCCCAAGGGGACTACTTTGAAGGTGGATGGCAGAGTTGTAGAATAATTTTGAAATATACGGTTTTTATGAAATCAGTCTCATTACTTAATTGTCACACCTCGTATGTATGTAGATACATATGTAAATCTACGTCCTTATGGCATTACTGAGGTTTCTGTTTGTTGAGTATGTAAGTATATATACATATGTATGTACATTCATGTTTGTTTATATTATTTACATTTCTCTTCAATTTATTAAATTTCAATTGAAAGTTTTTATGGCAGTTACTTACACGTACATACATACATACATATGGTATATGCACATATGAAGAAAATGAGACAACTCTTATTTGCATTCCAATGCCCTGTGTCAATAGAACATCCATCGTGAAGTAGAACACTTAATTAAATAGACATATATACCTACATACATATGTACACGTATATACAAAGTAAGTCAAGAATATATATTTTTCAAAGTATGGAACTAAATACTCGCACTTATGTACATACACGTGTGTATGTATATGGAGTTGTTATATAAACAAATTGATTTATTTGGTCATGAAAAATAAATTACAGTCATTCATTACTTCTCGCCGTCTTAAGTTACGAATGGTTTATAGATCTAGTCAGTAAATGCCATTCCCTTTGATCAAAACTCCGTCGAAAAGGCATCTAGAGTATGAAATTTCGGCGGCAATAGTGGAGTGCACTGTCATTCGGAAGACCAGGGTTCGAGTCCTCTTGAACTGCCAAGCCTTCCCAGTGTATTTCTGATATGAAATAAAATATCTCATAAAAATTGTTGGAAAAAGGTCAAGACGAAAATCACAAACTGAACGAGGAGCTCGGCTCCTCGCTGCAACAGTTACGAAGCGTCAATTAAACAAGTAAATCATAGAACTGTAGACATAAGAAAAGCTTTCGAGCTCAGAGCTTATTTCTTCATTATGGAATCAAACAAGCATTATCTAACATGTTAAATAACATCCTTGAAACGTTTTTATATCATTGTTAAAGTGTTCAACTACTGCCAAGGTAATGTTCTTGGGCCACTATTGACAAAGTAATCACGTCAGCTTTTGGAGACTATCTACACCACAAAAATATCGGAGGAACATCTTATCCCGCAAGCTAGTAAAATAATATACCTAGGCATCCATCTTAACTTGGAGAAGACACATTTCGGCTTTTGAGCAGCTGAAATTTATATCTTCCAGTTTGCATTGGCTTTTAGGCAAGAAATCTGGATTCAGTTTCTATGTCAAATTTTGTATAAATACTTAATTCGCGTGCTTAAGAGTCACTGGAGGATGCAACGTCTATCGAACGTTTGCTTGTGAAAGGAAGAACACTTGACACCTCTACGTATATGTCACTGTGACCGAGCATCTGAACAAGGTATAATAGATTTTATTCAGCCATCTTCTGAGAGATCGACAGTCCAGCGTCGGTTTAGAGCTTATGGATGAAAGATGCGTGTTTCCTGCACTCAAAATTAAGGAATACCAACGAGCTTACCTAATGGCAAGCCCAGAAAGCAAGCGTTTTCGACAAATTCGGGCTCAACTTGTAGGGCCTTCCTAGCGCGTATTTAAACGAACGTTGCCTGAGACAAAAACTCATTTAATCTTTAACTGGTGAAGCTTGAACACCCACCCACTACACTAATCACTGGAAAAAGACTTCTGTAGTACTTTCCAAAGATTTTTCTCCCATAATGAAAGAGGCACACTCTATCATGGTACATACTGCCATATGTGTACGTGTATGTAGGTATATATGGATGGATTCATTTGTTCATATGGTTGCGATCGTATCATAGCGTTGGTGCGAAGAAACTCACGCAGTCAACTCCTTTTGTGTACGCACGCATTACACTTCGCCACACTTTGTATGTAGACATATAAGGCGACTCTGGCTGTCGCACTCCATGTCAAGATCACAATTCCGCTGCATTGCATTGCATTTGACTTTGTAACACTCTACGAGCTCTTGTTGCTCTGCCGACTGTTGCATCCTCCAGACGCACGCACACAAATGCACTTTAACTAAAACAAACAAACACTCGCAACAACAACATAACAAATGGAGTTCAACGAACTGCATTCACCTCGGTTGCAGCGACGTCGGCCGCACTTGTGTATGGTATGTTCCTTGGCAGCGGAGCAACACTATAGCCATCCAATCCTTTCGTTTGTTTATTCTCTGACTAACAACAGAGCTCCACTGAAACAACTTAGGTTTCTCGCAGTCGTTGCGCCTACCCTTGTGCCCGAGCCTGAGCTGCATGGATTATTTGTTGATTATATTACATTTTTATTTGTTTTGCTCATTCGCTTTTCCGGCCAATGCTGACTTGACTATGTTGGGGCGATGACTTTCCTTGGTCGCTGTTGCAGTCTCTGTGACTTTCCTTGTAAGCAACGCGGATTTTCTTTACTTCATGCGACTCCTGCTTGTTCACTTGTCTGCTCACTTGGCGGCTGGCTTGAGCATTACCTATGTTGCAAGTGTATGTACGAGTATGCTTGTGTTGCAAGTACAAGTTGTTTTCTTTTATTGTGAGTGCAATGCAATCCCCGTTCGACTGTGTGCCAAGCCAACAGTAGGCTGGCAAGCTGGCAAGCAGGCAGGCTGTAGGCAACAGGCAACAGGCGCAGCGGCCGCCGCCACAACAGAAAGGAGTAATGTGGCATGATCGTTGTGATGGCAGGAGGCCAACTCACAAAAGGCGTGCTGTGGCATGCCACATGCAACAATAAAAGTACAGTATTCAATGTTGGTGCGCATACGAATACATATATTTATATGTTTATATGTATATACAGTGTGACTTGAGCCTGTTGTGCGTTGGTGTGAGTCTTGGTTGCTGCATATAAAATAAACACAGTTGCCATTTTCGCACAGGCTCCCCTTACCAGCTATGCCACCGTTTTCCTCCTCTCGACTCTTCTGCTCTCCTCTCATCTCTCTCAGCCTTTCTCCGATCGACGTTCGCCTCACTGTTGTTTGTCTTATCGCCAACACATTGTTGCTTATTGCATTATTGCCTTTGCGGAGGCAACCAGTTGTTACTTGATTATATATTTTTTCCTTTCCTGTCGCCGTCCTGCTTTCGAATTCAAACAGCATGCTTAGCTTGTTGTTTTGGATTTCACATCAACTGGATCCTACTCGTATAAGCTGCCTTTACCACCCTTTTGAACTCCATACACTTTGCCTTGTTCTGCAGTACGCTTGTTGCGCTCCACCCATACTTCTTCCTCGTTCTCGGTGGATCCCTTTTTAGTTTGAATTTTTCCTGCTGAAATGTTATCACTGTTGCTCCTGCTTATATACTGTACACATCTCTTTATGTACATATATGTACTTACTTATGAGCTACTCGTGTATAGCTATGTAGGTATGCCTTATTCATACTTCTTCATATTCAATATTCGTATGTTATGTCGTCTTATGCGGATTTGATCTCTGAACCGTCGCGTTTATCTGTCATTTCCATGCGTTGAATTCAAGGAATTATTTCTTTCTGATCGTTTCTTTGTCTTATAGCAGCAAACTCCAGCATTCATTCCGTGTAAAAAATTCACAAAAGTCGTTTAAGGCTCATTAATCTGCCTACACTCCATAGTCGAAGGGAGAGATGCTTGAAGTTTTATTTTAACTAAATTGATAATTGGTGTTATCAGTAGGCCATTCCTACTTAGCGAGCTTACCAAAGTATTAGCTTCCTAAACATCGCATATAGAGTCCTATCGAGGTTATTGTATGAAAGACTAAAACCCACCGTCACTGATTGGACCTTATCAGTGTGGTTATAAACCTGACAAGTTCACCATTGATCAGATATTCACCACGCGCGAAACTGACATCACAGTAGGCAGCTGTCATCTCTTTAAAATCATTTAGTCACTTTAGACCCCTTACATTGTGTTCATACAAAACAAGCTTTAAAATGCACGACCTTTGATTGATTCATCCGACTCGCTTTGTTGTACGAGAGGATGGACCAATGTTCGGTAAGTTGACCAGAAAAAGATTCTTTTTGTATTTATTCGTAATCTTTACCCTTTTTATCTTCTCTACATAATCGCCATTGACTTCAATGCATTTCTTACCATAAGCCTATAGATCCAGTGGAATAGCAGCAACGATTTTAGATCGGTTGAAGTAAACTGACATCATTACTTTTGCTGCTGTTTTTTGTTGCTTAGATTTTACGGGTGGGTTTGCTCCTGTTGAGCTCCATACCATGGACTGCTGTTTGGTTTCTAGATCATACTTATAGAACCAATAATCGTCACCAGTAACGACTTTACTAAAGTTGCTAAACTGACCATTTTCGAATTTGTTTAGGAAAAATTGAACAAAATGCCCTCAAGCCTCTTTTTGGGCCTCATTTAAAATTCGTGGTAACCATCGAGCAAATTTCTTCGTATATCCCAAATGATAACTTAATATTCGCTATACAGCCCAATACCAATTCATTAGCAATCATTTCTTGTCTCCATCGTGGGTCTTCATCAATTTTTAACTTCACCAGAGCTACAGTGACGTCATCAGTGGAAGAATTTGGTCGACCTTCTCGGTGCTCGTCCTCTACGGAAAAATGTCCGGTTTGGAAACTTCGGAAGCACTTAGAAATAGTCTTTACAGTCGGTGCAATCGTTCCATATGTAATTTGGCCTTCACTAAATATTTGTATTTGCTGTAAATTACGCCGAGACCCGAGAAGAATCACATGACGAATTTCCGCTTGCATTGGCGGTGGAATTTCGTCTGACCTATCATCAGTTATCTTGCGTTTTATCGTGTCGATTTTAGCCGGTCGTTCTAAAATTGGTGAAAGATAGACTAATAAAGTAATTGCAAAGAATTTAGTATTTTTATATTTAACAAAAACAAATTGAAAGTCAGCAACTGACCGAACTCTTGTTAATCCCCTCGTACTTACTAGGAGCTTTAAATAAACATGTAAGTCATTTCCTTCTCCTTTCTTCCATGTAACTAATAGCAGCTGATTAGCAAATCTTCTGCTGTTTGGTGTAAGAGGCAAGTGTAACCGCCACTTTCCGCGATCGGTCTTTTGGTTTCAGCGCAGTCTTGACTGTTACTGGTTGTGGGTTCCCGGTCTGTTGGATTTTTAGATGATTCCTCAGGCACGCCGCACGATCGGTTGTGAGCGAGTTTCGTCGTCGTCGAAAAAAATATACAAATATTGTATAAAGTATTTTTTTAACTAAAGTTGGTCTTGAGGTTTTTTATTTTAAAATGTAAACTTTTGCAAAACCTGTAGTAATAAATTTGAACCTCTGTCGCACGGGACTTTCAGCTTTTACAAACAACAATTAAAGCACTTGTCCTTACAAAAACAAAACTCCAAGTCATTATAAACTGAAATCTCGTCTTGAGTTCGTGCTGGATCCGGAACTATTTCAGTATCTTATGCTTTCCTTGGCATGATGTCTGTAAAGCGGAAACTCTCATGCGTGCCCTATTCTAAGCAAACTCACAATTAGACCTAAGTACGTACAAAACACCTCTCCACCTCTTGAAATATCTCAATACTCGGGTTAATGATGGAGCATTGCTCCGGTTGGTTTTGCAGCAGATCATTCTGTTTTGTCTATCGACCCAAATTATCAACACATTTTCAATCTATGGCTACAATGGCGACTTCAATTTCCTGTTTCAAGGCATGTATCGTCTCTGAACGGATGGCGTAGCACTTATCCTTGAAGTCTTTCAACAAAAAAAAAGTAGTCCAACAGAGCCAAATCGCAGCTGTGAGCTGGACAGTTGATATCGCCCTTTCGGGCAATCATACGATTTCCGAGTTCAGTGTACAAAAGATCGATTGTAACGTTGGCAATTTGGCGCGTAACGCCTTCCGGAAAACGGAAAAATGTTCATCCTCTGCCCATTGAACGAAACCAAATCCCAGCGGATGCTCATGAGGTTTTAGTTCTTGGATCAATTGCTTTTGATAAACTTTCATACCGAGGTCTTTAAACAAAATTCTGTGATTCCTTTCTTAGGAAGGATATAAGTTGTCAATACTTCTCAATTTTCTTCAAGCGTAATCTTAACCATTTTGTAAACCGCAAACTTTCTGCAGAATCTATTTTTTTTACCATTTCCGGGCACGAATAATTGAACGAAATTAAAATGAGCTCGAAACTCAGCCATGAATCTCGCATTTACTACGCTTGACTAAAAATTGCTTAGCGACGGTCGAAATTAGTTCTGCGCTCTGCTCGGTGTAGATTCTTTCCGTCAAACTGACATAAAAAGCGCGCCATCGGCATATCGTTAAGAATTAGCTGGCCCAAACAAAATGTCTTACGGGTGGTTCAAAATTGATTCTACATATTTTTAGTAGCGGAGGCCTAAATTGATATTGACCTCAGTCCCGAATAATAATAGGTGTAGTAAAAAATAAATTCATTATTTTTCCAATAGATGGTGTTATTTATCTGTATCTCTCGTTGTATAAGTCCGATCGCGTTCCGAGATGAAAGATGACATTTTGTACTATAAAAAGATTCTGTAACAGTTTTGTGATTGATTGATTCAGTTTTGTTTGAGTCCATTTGGTGCTCCAATAAACCTACTTGTATCCGATAGTACTTTGAACCCAAGTTCTCTATGTCGAGTTTGGGTGTCAGCTGGTCACTCCCAGAGGAAATGAAAAACTTTTTTACTAAGTATTTAATTGTTTTTGAGCAGACCCATTTTAAATGCGTATTGCTCCATTGTTTTGCCTGTAAGTCTATGTAAATATTAATGACGCGAGCTCCTCCTCTAATTTTTGTTACGCACCTTGATGATTTTCCAACAAATAGAGGAAGCTTCAGATTACTCTAAGTCGCCTCCGAACGGCCGATGGGTTTTTATGAAGAGCTTTGATTTTCATGTCAGTAATCTCCACTGATATTGCTCGAACCAGATCTAGAACTATGGCCTTCCGAATAGCAGTACACAGAGCTAACCACTCGGCTGTTGCGGCCGTAAAAGTCTAGATGCATATATTTTTTCTAGATCGGTTTGATAAGTTCTCAGCTTAGTCCTGCCGTACTTGGGCCAATTGTGCTTGGCTATATTGCAGGTGGATGTGGATTTTAATCTGTGCTGGGCCCTGCTAGCGGGCATGAAATTAACTCCGTTGGGGGTTTGTTCGTAGAAGCACCCAACTTGTCTGCTTCTTTGCTGGCGTGTGGTCGAGTGTGGATAGACTCAGACGACTTCTGTAAGGATGAAATTTAAACCTAAATATTTATAATTTAAATACGTTAGGCTGACAAGAAAATCCTTAATTTCCTGTCCATTTCTGTTTGTAACTACAAACTGGCTATCGACTCCAACACAATAGCTAAAAATCCACCTGTTCTAAACAGGATTTTCTCTCGCCTCGTTGCTTTACTCAATCAAACTTCTGCAGCTCACTGGACACAAGGTTTTTCTTATTGTATACAAACATTTTCTTGCGTGCCCTTGCTGTTGGGAAGTCACTGGTTTTCCCAAGGAAACTCTCTTTATTTGGATTTCTCTATCTTTGCTTCGGTGTAAGAGGGCATTCAACTTTTCCCCAACAAAGGGCAACAAGTCAACTGTTGATACATCTACCTACATACACGTATATAGATTTGTATGTACATATGTACAACTGTATGTGGTAAGTGTAAACATCACTACATAACCATTTTCAACGTTGGTAATAAAATCATCCTCTTTTCTATTCAGACACTAACGCTGGCACAGCACATAACCCATTCAGGCCAGGCCTGGCAGCGCGAAGAAGTCAGTGGCGCATGATTCGTTTGAGTTTATGGCCAGTTGGTGTTTTTCACATTAGGTGAAGTTGTTGTAGTTGTTGTGATTTTGTATGTATTTTGTTTGTTGTTGTTATATTTTTCCTCACTATGACTGCGCAAGCGTAACAGTGATTTTCCCATTTGTTGAGACAAGAAGGAAAAATATTACACAGAGGGAGAGAGAGAGAGAGAGCGAGGAGTGGAGGAGGGGAGGAGGGGTGGAGCTGGAGAAACATAGAAAAAGAGAAAAAGAGAGTTCAAGCGCCTTTGTGTCCCAAGAAAGCATGTACCAAGAAAGCATCAGAAGGCAGTGTAATTTCAGACTGATTTTTTTTTTTATTTTTTTGCGACAAAATGCGTTGAGCCTTCTTACCTCACGTAGGCAACGCGCGCAAAAGCGCCAACATAAAAAATATACAATACATACGACGTGTACTCGTATACGTGTAGTTGAGGAAACAAACCTTCGTCCGCTAGCTATTAAAGGCTTAGAAAGTGGCAGCGTGCTCTTTTCATTGTGGGATTGGTTATGAAATTATGTGAATCTTGTGTGCCCTTGTTGCCACAAAAACTTACATAGGTATATATGTATTGTACGTATGGAGTTCAACCGTGCCTCAGTGATTTCCTTAGCTTAAACGCCAGCTATGCAGATATGTATGTATGTATGTATGTAACTACAAAACTTGGTACTGATGAGCGCTGGTAACAACTTCAGATGCGGCAAACATAAAAAACCCACCATAAAAATGACAAATTCCTGAAATTACCAGTAACAAAAGCAACAACAGCAGCAAGCGGTAAAATAAATGTTAATTTTGATGCGTTCATTACAAGCTTTCCAGGTACTTACTTGGCTGTGTGAATGACGAAAAACATATAAAATGCGCAAGTTTTGTGTGTAAATAAAAGGGTAAGACTTGATGGCCAAATATTTTGTCGAAGCAAAGGTTAAAGCCATACATAACATACGTGTATGCACATACATATATATTTATACATATAAAAGCCAAGGGTGTGCTCAGAAAAAAGGCTTCATAAATTGTGAGAAAAGCAAGCACAGGCGAGGAAGTGCTAAACTCTCATGGAACCCATGATTCGAAAACGTATTCACTAAGTTTGACTGAATACCGACCAAATTCAATATTCTACGAGAAATTTAGATAACTCACACTGTTAGTTACAATGCCGGAGCTTTTTTCTGTGAGAATGAGAAATATAATTTGATAACTGGTGAATGACGAGGATGAAAATACCGGAAGGATATTATATCAATGTTGGTATATACATGGATTTAGGTAATGGATACTTTCCTATCGTAGCATATTTTGCATAAGAATACCCTACAATATTCCTATTCTATGATGAGAGAAAACCATTCCTAACAATTGGAACGTAAGCTCGCAGGTTGACGCACACACCAACTACGCCTTTAAAACAGCCTTTGAACGAACGAAACGGAACTGTAGCTAATTTAACGGGTGATCCAAGCTGAGGTACTTTTTTCAATAGCCTTTTCTTGACAGATCACGCATGGGTCGTGCCAAGCTGTCATGCTATTTTTGTTCAGTACTGTTGCGCATCTCATCTCATAGAAAGACTTACGCCTGAACAACGTTTACAAATCGTTTAACTTTATCATGAAAATTCACGTTCTGTAAAGAATGTGTTTCGCGCTTCGCAATACCATCACCCATCTTTCGACCCAGCATTCATTATTGGATAATATTCGACGAACCGTAGAGAGTCGATTCGGCGCCGTTCGCAGCAACTCGGACTGACGTATGGAAGGATTTGGCGTATTTTACGTCGAGTTCTTAAATTGAAAGGGTACAAAATACAGCTAGAACTAAACCGGTTCGACCTTCCCAAGAGACATCGCTGCGATCTATGGACTCTTGAAAAGTTCCAAGAAGATCCGATGTTTTCGAGCCAAATTTTGTTCAGCGAGGAGGTCCATTGCTGGCTCAAACAAACAAGGAAAATTGTCGTAACCTGAAGAAATTCAACAGCTGCCATTTCAACCAGAAAAAACAATGGTTTGATGTAGTTTGTAGACCGTTGGAATCATCGGTCCATATTTCTTCAAAAATGATGCCGGTGAGACGTAACCGGCAATAGCGACCGTTATCGCGCCTCGATAACCTACTATTTGTAACCTTGAAGCTCATGATCTCGGCGACATTTGGTTTCAACAAGGCGGCGTCACTTCCCACACATCGCATCAATCAGTGGATTCATTGAGAGAACACTTCGGTGAACAGATAATTTCACGTTTTGGGACGGTCGATTGGCTACCAAGATCGTATGATATCACATCGTTAGACTTTTTCCTCTAGTGATATGTATGTCACCGAAAATTGGACTCAACGGATGGACCATCTGAGACGTAGTCGCGGCCAATATTTGGAAGAGATAAACTTCAAAAAATAAATGCCAAAGGATGTTCTTTCGAATGATAATAAAGATGCGTCATTATTTTTGAAATTTCTGTGTTTTTTTCTTTGAAAAAGTCAGGAAACCAGAAAAGGATCACCCTTTATTTATGACATCATCAATGGCATAATCGACGATCCTATTGTTAGAGCACACTCTGAATTTAGTACGATCTAAAGAAACCTTGCTCTTGATTCTGCATTCCCGAGATCTCGTTTTATCTCTCTCTCTTCTTGAATATTTGTATTCATAATTCATATACACGTATGTACAAATAGTTTTAAGTTGTTAATTTTTGTTAGTTTCTATCTGGTATATCTAGTCTGTGAGGATTATAAAATTTTAGATTGAATAATAAATGAAATGAAATGAAATATCATGTCAATCTTGAGATCCAACGAAGAATAATTTTAGAGGGTAAGTTCTACTTTCTCTATCAACGAACCAAGGTTAAGCTCTACAGCGGGTACACAATCCAGTGTTACTTGCCGAGTCCTTCGCATGGATGAGAGCACACCAACCGTGATTTCGATGGAAGTAGCGGAAGATGAAGATCTCAACTTCTTTGGGGAAAGATCAGGTGGAGAGGACCTGTTTCCTCTGGTTGTCTCCATTTACCGCCAAATAGCAAGAAAAAAGGGTACTGGGGCGATATTTCTAATTCCAATGTGTCCGCAATAAAGTCAGTATCTACATATGAGGTGTAGGCATGATTGTTACCGTCTTGTTCGAAAAAATTCGAGCTGAGCCCATCCACTTTATAAAAGATTTTGCGGAAGGAATTGGAGTGATGATAATCCACAAGCCATTGTTGGGACGTCGCTATATCCTCAAAAAGTCACTACTTGGTGTACTCCATTGGCAGAAGGCAATCAAAGGTTCATATTTCTTCTAAATCGAAACCAGCCATAATGTTACAGTCAATGGGGAATGCTAAAGAGCCATTATTAATGACTTTTTCGTGCCTGACCTGAGGCTGTTGATGTGGACTGCCTTTGGTTTCAACAAGATGGCACTGTATGCTATACAACCAAAGAAACAATCAATTTTTTGAAGGAAACTTTTGGTGGATGCATTATTTCGCGTCGTGGGCTCCAAGATCGTGCGATTAAACAACGCTGGACTGTCTTTTGTGGGATTATGTGAAGTCACTTGTCTATGCAGATAAGCCTGAGATAAATAACGCCTTGGGAGAGAATATTCCACGCGTTGATGTTAACATACGGCTGCAATTGCTACAATAAGTGGTCAAAAATTGAGCCGCTCAGCTTTTATTCGAGCCAACCGCGACGGTCACTTGACCCAAATAATTTTTAAAAAATAATGGCAAACACTTATCTTTTTTGTAAAGCTGAATTCTTGGCCCTAACACTAAACTAAATGAAATTTCTTTTTTCTTAAAAACCACATGTCTAAAAAAAATACCTTCATATTTATATGTGAACGCAGAATCTGTATGACACACAGAAATCCATATCGTAAGCCTCACCAGCAAACTTTACTCCTTTGGCATAAAAAAAACGGCCAATAAACAATCAGAACAGCGAGTAGGTACAGTCAGCCGAAGCGTACAAAAAGCCAACGTCTTCAAACGTTCAAAGGATCACGAACAAAAAAATTTAAATAAAGTCCACAAAGCAGGGGAAAAAATCTGAAAAATTAAAAAAAAAAAATAAAATGATAAAAAAGACGTTAACAAAAAGTAAAAAAAAAAAATAAAAGAACACAGGAGATGCGTTGGCAGGCAGCAAAAGGCTGTTGAGCTCTTACCAACAAACCCCCAAATCATTACACGCTACTCAGTGCCGGCTTATACGTACATACATACATATACATACGTGTATGTATGTATGTTCGAAAGCAGGATCCTACGCTACACGCTTGGTGGTGCACACACCAACATACGAATGTTATACAGCAAAAACATTACTCATTGCGTAGCAGCCTATGTGTGTGTGTGTGTTTGTGTATGTTTGTATAATTGAAGATTTTATGGTAGAAGGACATACATGCTTTACGCCAACTCATCATCGTCCGTTCTTCGCTATGTCCACTTCTCAACCACGCGCAACGTCGTCGTCGGCCACTACGCTCCTTCAGCACTACGAAGCGAGTTGCCTGTGTGTTGTGTTGATTGCTTGGAGGATCAAACTGGTTTCCCATTTTTCAAACATTATATATATAAATAAAACTCCTTTTAATTTTAAATATTTACCATTTACTCGTACATATGTATGTATGTATGTATGTTGTGTATGATGTGACGAGTTGGAAACCAGTTTTTGTTGATGTGATCCAACTAACCCAACAGCGCAACCTTCGATCCAACCAACCTCCATGTGCGGTGCACGAACGTGATGACAAAGCCGCGATTTGTTGTCGATGTTGTTTTTGTTGTCTTTCTACCTACCCGTGCTTGATTTGGCTTGGCCAACTTGGCTCCCACGAAAAAGGGATACAAAATATCTTTATGTATATACACATATGTATACTTATATATGTATGTACATACAGACACACTTTACAAGAGAATCCAGCCTCGCCCTTGCTAAATGACTAACTGACTGTTGCTTCCTTTCCTCCCGCTTTGTAAGGCTTATTGCGCACTCGCACTCCTGTCCTGCCTGGACGCTTGTGTTGGTTAGTTGGTTGATGTTGTCACGGTTATGCCTTTTATTATTGCTTTTGTATTGCACAATCCTTTCGATTTGTGTTATGTTGTTTATTCTTTATTGCCTTTGACTTGTACATACGTTTCTTTCCACTTTGTGGGATAATACTTATTTTGGCTTCATTTACAAAAACAAAAGTCAATTCCCCAGCAACATTCTTCTCTGCATCCCTTTTTGTTATTTGTTGGTACATAAATATTATACATATGTACACAGACTTATATTATATATATAAATATAAATGTGTTTGTTAACTTGTGTCTTTCCTTATTGTCGCCTTTGTGCTTTTGTTTACCTCCATCCTTTCGACTTTGGTTTGCTACACATTATAAGATCCCCTTAAAGATGCCTTCAAGATCGCTGTGATCGTACTGTGATCGTACTGTCGATCTTTTTGGGGAGCGCCTGTGTGTGTAGGCAAATAAAGCAAAAGAAAAGTCACACCCAAGTGTACCATATGTAGAATGGCCAATGTCCCGAAACGAGGCAAGGAGTTGGGATTGACGTGATCTGTAGGTTAGGGGATATGAATATGAAAAGATGACTGGATGCGAGCGAGTGGCGTACGTGCGTACAGTTTTCAAGCGTACACATACACGCTAAAAATATGTATGTAAATACATATGTATTTCTATATAGATTTATTTAGCGTTATATATACATATGTACAGATATACATTTGCATGAATGCCCCCTCAGACGGAATTTCGATGGGAGTTAAGAGGATTTGCTGACTGAACAGAAATAACTTCATACATACATAGGTGTATATATACCATATACATGCATACATGTGTTTGTATGTGCTTAACGAAATGTCTTGAAGGATAAATTTAAATTTGATGTTTTGTGTTCAGTCAAAGGCACAGTAGGGGGATATGACTCACTGTTTTGCTTCATTAATTTCAAATTATGAAACAAAAAAAAAACACACACACACACAAAAAAGTCAATGCTTCTTTTTTTTAAATGAGACGTGCTTTTTGAGCAGCCAATTGATATCCGTTTGGAGACAAGCTAAATTTAAAACTTTGGGCACATACTAAACATTTATGCGGTTTTCGATAGAGATTCTCGGAGACATCTACTTTGAAAGTTTTATGAGCCCTGTTGTGAGTTAATGTCCTCGGAAATGTAGAGGCTGACATCTTCCATAAAATGGAGCGCAAATTTGTTAACGAGGTCTGTCATTCACTTCGGTGGAAGTGAATTCACATCGGGGCGAATTTTTGTCGGGTCTATGGTTGGAGGAAAACTCAGTCGCCGAGTCCTGTCATCCTGTCACTCTCCTCGATGGATGAACGTTTAGCCAGAATTCACATCAAAGTCTGTGGGTGGAGGGAAACTCAACAGCCAAGTCCCGTCGTTCTCCTCGGTGGATGAACATTTCGCCAGAATAAAGGTATCTCTTCGCATCAGCCTCCGCTAAACCACTTCAAATTGTCTGAGACTGCTCGACTTCGCCAGGGCCCAAAATATGGTTATCTATAATACTAAAAGTCAGCATAAAAGCCACCTACTTTGCTGTTACCGGATCTAAAGGCACGAAATAAAATCGTTCCTGTTGTGGTAGACAAAAGACATACCTCCAATGCTCTAAACGTGCCAACTTCCGATACCGTAATTTTGACTAGAATCATTTTCTTATAGCAGCTAAGATAGGCATTCGTCACTGTGCATTTGGAACTTGGTTCGACGTTGGGACCTGTAATCCAAGGAGACAACTAAGTGATTTTCTACCCGTCTTGTACTCCTGTTCCCTGAGAGCACTCGTTAACAGAGAGTCGTTGAACTACAATACAAACTACTAACGTATCGCCACAAAAAAAAGAAAGAATTGACTTTTGTCAATATCGAAAGAAGAGCTGGTATGATGAGAAATTCCGTGCTGCAGTGTAAAGAAAAAAGACTGTCTGTCTTGCAATGTTGTGATCGACCACAATGCGAACGCTATAAAAAAATTCCAAGAGATGTAGGGAGTAGAAACGAAACACATTTCGAAAATAGAAAAAGGCCGGAAGGCGTCACTACGGAGAAAATTAGCTGGCCGATAAAGGTAAAGCTCGAAAATTCAATGAAATGTTGCGGCGACTTGTAGAAGATTTCAAGACCGGAACATATCTATGTGAAAACGAGAAAGACGATTTGGTGACCGATATTCAGAGCATACTCGGCACACATCGTCTCGAAAGACTTCTCCAAGCAGTTCAGTACCAAATGAGGTTTTAGAAGAGGTGACTCCTTTTCGTGTGTCTTCTTCAATTTAATGTTGGAGAAAATAATACGAGCTGCATTACTAAGTAGAGAAGGCACAAGGGATTAGGAAGTGAAGCGTATGATGAGCTCTGGTGGTGTGGACACGACGAAAAATACATATGTCAAACGAAACAGTCATCCCACTCGAGACACGGCTCTCACGTCACTGTTGACAGTATTAATAACTCCGAATTTATAACAACAATTTCAGCATTGATACCTTACACGGAATCACTCTTGCCAAGAGTTGCTACTTTGGTCTAAGTAGGTAATCAAAAAGTAAGGTCCTCTCTCGACGCATAAAGATCGAACTCTATAATACTTATGACTGAGGGCGCCAAATGGCGAAAATAAAAAAAACGACTGGTGTGCTGTTGTTAACTCGGACATAATCGCGTAGTGATTGCCTATGTCAGTAAAGAAGAAGAAGAAGGTAATTTTCGTATTAGCGAAATTCTTCTCTGGACAAGCGAAAATAATAATTTGGAGAGGTATTCTAAAGTGTGGCTAAATTTGAATCTGAGAGCGAGAGAGAGGGCAAACTGTCATAGCACAGAATGCTTTATGACGAGTTGTGGCATTCATGTGGTCTAAGCCTAAACAATTACTCAAAATAGATAGACATACTTAAGTGTGTACAAATCGACAATTGTTAAGTGTTTATCACTGGAAATAATTACAACACGAAGGTAATTCCGAAAAAGGGTACAAAAAAATCGAGCAACAAAAACCACAAAATGACAGCAGTAGCAGTTTCGAGTACATGCGGCATACAAAAGAACGCTGCGAAAAAGTCATAAAATCTTCTTCTTTTTTTTTTGGTATGTACATATTATATATATATGTATACTTATGTATGTATGTATCCAACCAACACCCAATAAACACAGAATGCAGACTTTTTCAAATAGAATTTTTTAGCTCTTGGTTTAAAATCCTGACCAGATGAACATCCTAAATTATTGAAAAAGAATTGCCAACCCCCACATATATTTCTGGATTGAAAAAAAAAACCTTTAAAAAAAAAATTTCAATATATTTCGGCAGTGGCTTAGAAAAAACTGTTAGTTCTTCCATTTGTTGGAAAATTCTTTGTACAGCCTCCAAAGTAATATTAATATTAGCGTCTGTTTCCGATTTGAGCTCACAGTTGTGATCGTCTAATCGATTTCGTTACTCAATACAGTTGGCATTCGTGAGCCAACACTTTTAAGCGCAGAGTTGCATGAGTAATTTTTACAACCGATAAAAGAAACCGACAAAGAAGGAAGCAAAGCGAGTTAAGTTACTTTATACTCTCTATAATGGGAAAATCATTAACAAAGAGCAGGGAAAAATATACCTAATAATATTTTTATTAGAAAAAAGACACGTTCAATTGTAAATTGTGGCCACGATCCGAGATAGTTGAAATTATCTACTCTCGAAGACATTTGTATCCTTTATCAGAGGGTGCGTCGTGTTAATCGTATCACAGAAGTCGAATTCGTCTCAACTGAAATGCGAATCCGTTGTGATTGTTGGATAAAGAGATTTATATGTATGTACATACCATACATACATATATTTTTTCTGCTACTGATAACTCAAAATTACAAACCCTCAAATAAATAATACAGAATAGTTTGTTTGTAAGTATGTATCTAAGTAATAAAACTAGGAAGAAGTGATAAAATATCTTACGCCTTTCTGTCGAAGAGAAAAGAGTAAGCCGAAAAGCAAAACAGAATTAGCGATGACGAGCGGCGCACAGTGTTTTCCTCGGAATCCAAGAATATAGAAATGTACTTTAGAATTTTTTATTTTTTAAAGTTCAGAGTTCTTCATAAAAATAACAAAGAAATTAGTAAAATGGGTGTAAGAACGAAGATCCGTTGAATGGGGGGCAAGACTATTTGTGGCCCAAAGTCAGCCGGTAGTACTTTAGTGAATTAAATGGATTGGTAAGTATGCTCCAGTTGTGTTAATTAACGCTTTAAATATTGGATTTTGAGACAAGTGGGGTTGAAAAGTAAAAAGTCCCTTATATGGGACAATGGGGTAGTTGTTGACTGTTTGCGTCCATTTCGATTCGTGTTCATACAATAGTATCAAATTTCATCGAATTCTGTGTCTGATCAGTGGCTTTTTTTACCCAAAACTAGGTGCTGCCACGACTCCCAATTATTTTCCACTCCTCATATTTTTGCTTTCCACATTTTTTTTTTTCAGTTTACGTCTCACAACAATTGCACATTTGGATACTGAATTATCGTGATTTGCGTTCTTTTCCATGTTACCGATTAATGGAAGTTGGGCGTGAACTTTGTCCGATTTCATTTATTTGCTGCAGCGTCTTGTGACTTATGAAAATATCTCAATTCGTCTCGTCATTCCATGAAGTTTGACATTTCTATCCATATCTATCTTCATTATTTTGTGCTTTGATATACAATCTTTTGGCTGAACAGACCTAATCTACCCTGCGTACAAAGTACAACGGAGCACAAAAACATTTGGGATGCACTAAAAAAAATACAGGAAAAAGGGCAGAGCTCAGCGGTCGCCAGCTATTATTCCTATTACGGAAGCTCCATCAAAGATCCTGGAAAGTCTTCTCAATTTTCTGGAAACTTCAAACGAGCTACAGTTCTATTAGACTGCACGCGGCTCAGCCTTGTAGGTAACTCGCAGCAGTGCACACTAAAATTTCTTCTCCACAAGAATTTCGCCCAAAAATATCTCAGAAAATAAAAATCTCTGGATCAGCGTGACATCTTCTTCGCGAGTTGTTCTAAACTCAATGAAAGCGAAGGTTGTGAAATTCACCCACCGACGCTCTCAACAAATTTTAATGTGTAGCCTAACAGACTAGTGTGGCGTCTTGCAAGTAGAACCTATTGCAATCACGGTAGCCACATAATGGCTGTTGGGTTCACTGGTTACCAGCCAATCATACATCATATACTCGTATAGCCAAGCTACCATTAAATCTCTTCAATGTAATTACACCACATCAAAAATGGCAGAAGCACTTTAAACTAGCTTCCGGCTAGATACAACAGAGCCGTGGTACGGGTACCCAAACATAAAGTCATCCCAGGCAACTGTGTGGCGGATGAGCTTGCAGGAGGAGGCACCACTATAACAACAAAAAATTCTACGCATTTCGCGGGCGTACCTTTGTATACGACAAAACTCATGCTGGAGCTGGATTTCACCACAATAACCACTACCAGATGACTTAATGAAAGAACTTGTAAAGCGACTAGACAGTTTTGGTATGTATTGGAGCCTTAATGAACAAGGAATATAAGCCGCCTAGACTGGATCTCCATCAATACAAAAACTGGTATACTAACTGGATACTGTTAAATGAGACTTCACGGTAGGAGAATGGAAAACTTTACGAATGATTTTGGTCAAAGCTGCAGAGTCGGGGGAAAGAAAGAGTCTGTCGAGCCCCACCACTGTCACTGCCCAGCCCCAAGCACTATGTGACATAAGTACCTAGGATATTACTTTTTTGGCTGGTATAGGCAGTATCACATCGTTCATAAATCACAAACTACACCGCAGTGATATCACAATGGGCCGTCAGACCCAAGTGCACTGATCGCTTTGATCAGCAGCTACTCCAACTCAACTCAGGTTGTATGAAATGAATTTTTGAGTGATCTGAATATTACAATTCTAGTAACCGTTCTAAAAACCAACTCGCCCTTTCCAAAACCGATTCGGAAATAGCATAAAATTTTGAATTCAGATATTTAAATAATTCAATTAATACTATTTAATTGATCTAAATTATTATTTAAGATTTCCGTTAAATGATGGGTTCTGAATCGTAAAAAAAAACATATATATAGTTGGCGCTTTGCAACCACCGAAGAGATTTTTCGGCAGAGCTCCTCCTCCAATTAGAAAATTTAACTTAATTTTTTATTTATTTGGTCGAACCAGTGCTAGCTACTCAGGGAAGCCAGCTTTTATTGTACTCCACTCGATAATCCATTTTTGTCCACATCTCATACGAAATCGAAACACTGTGCGTCGTTGACACTCGCGATATAGTTACATAAGTACGTGTATAGCTGTGCTCATGTACTTATATAAATATAATACATACATACATGCATGTAGGAAGTGTTTGAACGATGATGGATACACAGGCAACGGCAATAGCAACGGACGATGATAGTAAGGAGTCAAACCGACGATCGGTCAGCAGAAAGGAATTTATGATTTCAAGAAATAAAAGCAATCAAAATAAATTTTATTACCCACTGCGGTTATCCACCCTTACCCTAAACGGTGTGGGAAAGACGTACATACCATACACGTACATAAATATTCTCAGTAAGTTTTTATTTTTTATTCTACAAGTATTTTGTAGTTAATTTTGAAAAAATCATAAAAAATTAAATATTTTAGCATTGGAGTGGTCAAAAAGGGTAACTCATTTGGGTGAATATTATTTATGTACATACATACTATATATGTAGATGTACATAAATTTATACATATGTATGATTAAGTAAGGGTACTCGCTACTTTCAGGTCTCACCCAAATATCGTGCTCTTTAACATAAGACGGATCAGCTAACAAACATGTTATATCCAAAGGAACACCAAACGTTTACTTTGCAAATTAAGGAATTAATTTTTACTTTTGGTCGGTCAGAGCTCATATCCCCTGAACCATCATGTTTCAGGCTTCCACTTAGAAACACCGTCCAAGAAATGATATAGGATTCGTTATTGACAGTTTTAATGTCAACACAGGAAAGGGGTATCTTACGCACAATGATCCATCGGTTCTCTGAGAGTATATGTTCTTGTAGATCGATAAATCCAACACCCTACATACCGGCAGAGTCACAATACCTTTTTGTCAATGTTAAAATAGTCTTCGACTATGCCGCTATAAGTGAACCTTGAGGTCTTGCAAAACACATACGACTACTTAAACCCACATTTAATAACACCGATAGTTCCGCCAGAGTTGGTAATGACCTCTTATACCTCTCACTCTCTCCCTCTCTCCCTCTTATGCATACCAAAGGAGCTGCTGAACAAAATTAAGAAGATAAAATCTTCAACAAAAGCTAGAGAAGCTGGTTGGTATAATTGATATGAGCGCGTCAACGCGTCCAATCTCCTACGACCTTATTTGACAGACAAGGGCGGATGGAAGGCTAGGCCAATGGTAATACTTATGATATCCACAGCGATGCGTCCAAATACAGTACAGACACTGGTGCAAAGTTCTTTTGTGACCGACCCAATAACCACTGACTACAACTCTGTCTTCCAAGCGGAGATTGTGGACGTTACTGACAATTAACAGACTATTACGAATTAACGCAGTGGATATCACTTGCGTGTCACGTCAGACGAATAAAGAAGGTGATATGTGGATGAGCTGGCTCCGCAGGCGATACTGTTACCATCGAATACCATTTCAGGGAACATTTAAGACCCTGGAGCAATACCACTAAACTACTGTGGGGTGGCATAGAGCGCAGACAGACAAAACTATTGCTAGCACTAAGCAAAATTGAGCTTCGCGTCTTTGTAGGTGTATTGACGGAGCATCTACCACTAAGATATCATCTCCATAAGCTAAGTAAGGTATAATCGACAGAGTGTAGAGCCTGTAGAGAGGAGCATTACTTTTGCGAGTGGCCGGCCTTCTGCCGATTGAGACTTGAGAATCTTCCACGGTGCTCCGAGCTCCAGCCTTATAGAGACCGATACATATGAGTGGAAGAAACTAAACTAAACTTCCTTCAGAGGGTTCAATTGCCGATAGTGCAGCTCCGAGTTAAGAATTCGGCCGTAGGAGAGCAGCTCATAGTGCATGATTCCTTGAAAAACAAACAACAAAAACTTCCTGGCCATCAATCCCGACATGGAGACAGTTAATGCCGGGTAATTTTTCTTTCAACCACTCTTCATAAGTAGAAGTTGATGGTGCTTTAGAAATGGTTTGAATTTGTTGCGATTCAGTGGAGATTTGCAATCCATGCGGTTTTTCCCCCTTTAACTCCTGTGGCACCCCTACCTCGAACTTCTTTGTCTATCCAGCCTTTCTCAAGTGGTTCCAAACAATTTTTTGTGCAATATTTAGCTCCTGTGCAACCGAGACAGTGCTCACACGATGCGCAGATTCGAAGATTTACAATATTTTATAGACATTTTCGACAATTGGTCTTCCACACGTTATCAGGCCTCTAGGCTCTATACACATTCACGCCTTTATCGAAGAAAAATTGTAGAACGCATGCTGTCCAACTTTGACTTACGCTCAAACACTATTGAGTCTTGATCACTTAACTCACTCTTGTTATCTTTTTTTTGGTAAAAAATGTAATCTTTCTAACGCCATCTAACGTAATACAGTCCAATAAAATGTGACATACAGATCAGTGACCAATATTTTAGAGCGTCAAGAAAAAAAGACTATGCTGCCTAGCAAAAGGCGAAAGAAGACCTACACTTCGGTGGAAATATCAAGTGTGGGGGGATCTGACTTTACTAGGTGTCTCCAATTATCGCCGAGAAGCAAAAAGTGAGTCGACTGGCGCGTTATTGTTAACTCGGCTATAGTCATGTAAGCGATGCTTACCTCATTAAGAGGAAGGCATATAAAGCCACCATCCAACACTTGACTTGCCTTGATTTCACTTGATATCTCCTCTTAAAGTCCTCATCCCAGCTGCGCATCTACTGCGTACCGTCGCTGGTTTAGTCAGGATGTAGAAACTTGAGTATATTGTCATGACGTCTATGACCCACAACATACGACGACACAAACTTGACGGAGGAAGAATTTATGGTATGTTTTTCTTGTACTTAGGCAACTGACTGATTTGATTAAACTGTAAAAATGAAACTGAGATAGAGCCCGCTCAGAGATGTAGATTTCAGTGATGACTTTTTTTCATCAGAAATAAATAATTGGAAGCCACAAAACCGTCTTCTTGTTTCCTTCTTTGTAAATATTCCTTGGCTTTTGTCGCAAATTCTATAAAAATCAGTCTCGATTTAAATTCTCAGGCATGCGCCTATGGCTGGGCCCATTTCTTTCTTTGTTTTTTTTTTTTTTTTGGTTTTGTCTTTTTCTTGGGCTCCCACAAATTGCATTTAATGCCAGACAAATGCAAAATATACAATAGGATCAAATTTATTATGCGAGAAAGGAGCAGGCAAACAAAAGAAGTTAATGTCAGGCGTAAATGACGAATATGACACCAACAAAAAATAAATGCAAGTCCATATATATATATATATATATATACATATGTATATAATTCCAACAAACTAGTGTACATATGTATGTTGTATTTGTATTTGAACTCCAAGTGGACGTGCATTACGATCCTCGATTTCTCCTGCAGTCAACGTCGGGAAAATAACAACAAAGCATATAACATACAATAATGCAAATGCGGTTAAAAAACAACAATAACAATAAACACAAATGGTATACAAGGTATGTATGTACTTGTTGTTGTTGCTGTTTGATGTTGTACAAAACGTGTTGAATTGCAATGCGCGCGAAAAAAACAACAAATATTTTGCAAAAGCAAAAGCACAATAACAATAATAATAATAACAGTAAATAAATATGGTAAAAACGGGGAAAGAGAAAAAATGTGAAATAAAATAATAACAGAATTAATTGAAATTGAGTGCTTTTACTCTGGGGCAGGATTTGTGGATTATATGTATATATACATACATACATATGTACGAATATTTATACGAAAACGTCAAAAGAGAATTACAATGATAATGACTGACTATACATAGTCGCGAAAAAGTCTCCAAGCACTTCCACATACATACATAAATACATATTTGGGAGAAAAACTTAAAAGTTAATGCCTAACAGTGTTGTTGGGTTTGCGGGCACCCATCCAAGTATGTTTAACCTTGACTATCCTACCTACCTACCTACTAGCTGCAAGGAGACGCACCCGCCTCTAAGCAGCGAAGTACGCCCATCAACAATCAAAAGGAAGACGTCGAAAAGCTCCAATCAGAACAAAGAGCCGAACGGTTTTCTACACGACTTGTACTCCTGCTCTCTGATAGCAGTCATCAACAACTCTATACACCCTCGAAAATGTGTGTTGACCAGGTCTTTCAGTGAACCACATTTTCCACATTTTCGGCATAGTAGTTTAGGAGTAGTCGTGTGCTTGGATAGTGATTTGCTGAGAATGGTTACCACAGTTGTCCTCTCTAACTTGCCCCGCAGTAGGTCTGCCACGAATCTCTTCTTATATTCCTTGAGTACATCTTTATATTCCCTACGGTAGAACTCATCAACGGCTATTTTGGCCAATTTGAGGTATTCTCTAACCCTTCGCCTAAGCCATCCGATCTCTTTTTTCTAACAGGATGACTTTGAACAACGTTTTGCATGTAGTGGATCATGTACCCCGATGATAATCAAATAATTGTCCTCAACAACCGCATCGTGTGTTCTACTTTCTCCAGACTGGATAAGAAAACGAACCGTATGGATCTAGGTAGTGTATGAGAACAAGACGAAATATCTGCCATCATCAAACAAACAGTCAACGCATCCGCGACTCGGCTCTCCCGTCACTGTTGACAGTCATAACTTTGAAGTCGGAGATAACTCCGTATACCTTGAAACAAGTCTTAACACCAACAACAAAATCAACCTTGAAATCCAACGCAGTATCGCTCTTGCCAACTGTTATTTTTTTGGACTGAATTGGCACTTGAAAAGTAAAGTCTTCTCTCGACGAACCAAGACCAAACTCTGTAAGTGCGTCATGAGAATGAACGATGACAACATCTGATGAGTCGGCATTGGGAGGTATACTATATAGAGACAAATACCGCAGTCAATAGAACGATAGCTTAAACGTATGCGATGCAGTCCACGTTGGTGGAATCACAGCAAGAGGCAGTCCTCAACCATGTTGAAAAGACGGAGAAGAACCTGACTGTACTTGGTATTTCCACTTGGCTCCAAGCAGCGAGAGGTAGGAATGTGTGCTGTTTGGTAACTCGGCTATAGTTCTGTAAGCGGTGTCTACTGCAGTAAAGTAATCTAAAGTTATACCATATGAAAGGGGATCATACGTGTAGTTTCCTACTGACTTCAAATGTCTAATTTTCCTTCAAGCTCGTGGCCATGGCCCACGGCTATTGTAGATCATATGAGCCTATATTTTTCCGTGACCTTTTCAATAAGCTCCGACAGACTTGGACCAAATCTGCTACAATGGAATTTCCATTACCATGTACACAGAGCTCTCTGCCCAACTCATAAGCTTTTTAAATACGGAATATTTTCCTTTAGCGGGAAATCTATATAATGGCGGTATCGAGTCAAAGTTAATGGAAAAATCTCAAGTGGACCTAGAAAGTAGAAAAAGTAGATGCAAAGTAAATCTGAGGTTGAGTAATAAGAAAAAATAAACCATACCATAAAAATAAAAGAAGAATGATAGTAATATATATACCTATATGTATATGTATATATGTTTGTGTATATGCACTACATATTTCTTAAACCCAAAGGGTGAAGTAAATGCAGTGGGAAAGCTGTAAGTAATTTTCCTTTACACAGCTCAAAGCAACAGCCAACCGCGCAACGAACCGTCAACAAGGAATTGACTAATCTAAAGAAAGTACACAGTTGGTTGTTGGCCAGGCTTGGTTGACGTTGGACGGCCAGAAGCAGGATGACGGAATTGGAGTGTTGCCTATTTGGTATGTAGACAAAGCTATATATATATATATACATATACCTATACATGTTTATGGTTCGGTTTGGAGTCAAGTAATCAAGGCCTGGTTGGTTGGTTGGTTGGTTGGTTAGATGATGGGATAACTGGCTGCTTTTTTTTCGCTTCGTTTCGCTGTTTACTCGCCTTGCACAGTTTTCTATGCGTCTACTTGCTTGTTTGTATATATGGTACATATATACGTACATGCATACGTACCGGACTTCCCTATTGGATTGCCTGTTGACATGCGCATTCGCAACGCTCCAGCGCTTCCTAGTTGGCATGCATCCGTACCCCATTGAGTGCATTGGCCGAATTTGCCAATGTTTTTGCGGCAACAGTTTTTCATTTGCACAACAACAAAAGCGCTCTGCTAGGCGTGTGGAATGTCATGCGGTGGTAGTATTAAATGGCTTAGTGGGCAGGGTGCTTTGATTTGTGGGTAGCCAGTATTTTTTTAGACCGATTTTGTATGATACCACGGTGGTAGCCCACTAGTTGCATTATTTTATGCAACCTCCAAGTAAACCCCTTCCAAGTAAACCCCTGAATGGGTTCTACAAGTACTTCATGGCAATTACAATTGTTTTACTTTCCTACCTCAACGCTTAATTCAGTTATGAGCAGCTTCAAACAGGAAGGCAGATCAACTTATAACTACCAGGCAGGGTAAAGCGGCGAAATAAAACAATCCGTCACTTTCTTGCGACCAACCGCACTGCGTCTTTTTGTGTATTTCCCTATGTGTCAACAACTTCTTAGAAAGGACTTTGGCTTACGACGCGTTTCGTACGCGTGTATATGATTGTTCATTTCCTCATTTGTGTTGTGTTATTTCTTTCTTTTTACAGCACACTGCATACGAGTACATATGTACATACCTTGTTCAGCTTCTGGTTTCAAAAGCCATAAAGTCACAAGAAGAAGCATAAGAAACGAACAGCGTGAATTCTTTAGAGTAACAGGAAGTCTACAGGGAAATTTTTAAAAAGTGAGTTTTTTTTTAAATTTTGAACAATTCAGTGCGCCTTTTAAATGCTGCGATATTGGCCATACCAGCTGAAGCTATCTCTCAGAGATTAATCAAGGAGGTGTTTTTCAAGAAACTCATATCATGTGACAGGGGTAGTGCTCAAAAGAATCTACTTCTCCTTCACTTTACCAGCTGCGACAAAAATCGTTGAAGTAACAGATCAATTGAAAAGAGTCTCCGGTCTGCCATAGTAAAACATATTTTTTTTGGCAAAATTCGATTTTTTTTAGTCAACATAGTTCCCTCGAAGGGTGATACACTATGCATAGCGACCCTCCAATTTTTGGATACCATTTTTATAGTACAATTTGTCCTTTACTTCAAAAAAGGTCTCGGTTTCGGCGATCACCAGTAGAATGAAAGCCCATTCTTTTGCCGTGAAACCCGTGTACCCTTCCCGTGTATTATACCACTTGTTATACCTGATGTAAAACCGTTCTAGGAGGATTGAGTTCCTTAGACTTTTAACGCCCAACCAACGTTGAACGTCGTTTCAAATAGTCATCTGATATTGATTTTTAGAGAAGTCCAGTTTTAGCATGTAATTAAAGTTAGTTCCTCTCAGCATCTGTTGGCTAGAGTAGCTATGAGAGGAGCATTATTATTGAAGTCAGTCCCAACAGTGGCCTCTGAGCTATAATAAAGAAATCACTCCAAAGAGAAAGTCTAAAACTTTCTTTGGTAACAAACTCGCGTAGGACATACTCCTTTCTAATCGAACTCCTTCTACTACGTAGTGCTAAACACTCGAATATTTTGACCGCCATAACCATATGAGCTTAGTTAGGATATCAAATTCATGACATATCGATAAAAAGTTGGTATGAGTCGATCTTTTTCTCATGCGTAAAACTAGAAAACTGTATGATTTCGTATGTTTCCTCCATAAACTGCAGCATCGTTGGATGAAGACACTCCAACCCATTCATAAGGTGTTCCCTAGTATGCGATAACTTAATATTCAAATCAACCTGGTGGACAGCTTACTCGGTGAATTGTAGGTGAACCCGTATACCTTTACAACTCTTATAGATTTTACACGCAATACTAGCTCCTCGTTGTCGTTGAAGTGCGTGGTATGACATTGTCGTGAAGTAGGCAGACTTCACACCTCTCAACAGCCGGCTCTACGCACGGCAGTTTACTCAAATTTTATCCGACCAAGGGCTGTCGCCATTTCGCCCACCGAAGCCCGTTTAGGTCATAAGGTAATACTAGTCTAAGTGCATTAACGGAGCAGTACCTGGCAGCTAAGTTGCTCCAAATCCTTCTCATCACGGTCCGACGGATTACTTCGGCTGCGTGTGCCACAAACGACTCCACCATTTATACATTTCGATTAAATGCAACCAGTCATCTTAAGTTCTACTCAGGCCTTAAGGCACTTAGTGAGTGGTTAACGCATTACGTGGCCACATGCTGCCAGCGCTCAACTGCTTTCCAAAGCTTCATGGCAGTACCTTCAGCGCCCTAATTCCTAGACCTCCACGGCTTCATGGAGCTCCCCGCAAAATGAATCTTGTTCTACCAATAAACAACGAGAGACCGTCAACATCTTCCAGTGAATAGTGTTCTCGGAATCAAACTTATAGTAGAACCATTGCAGAAGATCTCGACCAGCCTTGAGAGTCTGGCGTAATACAGGCGCAACTAAGATCTGGATATTGTTTTCTTACTAAGCTCCTACCTATCCAGACTTGATGACGACATACCCAACATATGTCCTGAATGCAACAAGCCCCCGCACGACACGAAACACCTCTTTGCATGACACCTAAAACCAACTCATCTGATCGCTTTGATCGAAACCCTTCGAAATAGATCATTTCCTAGAAATCCAGTTAGATGACCTCGACTTAGACTGATCTAGCCTGCTCCTAAACAGAGCTAGCGAACCGTTACAACAACAACAACATATGTTTTCCTTTCCAAACGAGATAACAGATGATGCCGAATATAATATAATTGAAATATTTAATTACGAAAAAAAAGAGAAATTAATTTTGAAAAGCTTTTAACACAAAAATGTTTTTAAAATTTAAAATTGAGTTGTGATTCTTTCTGATCCAAGCTTCTCCGCGAAGTGTGGAGCGTGGAGTAAAGAAGCAATGGGAAACATCATAAGTTCATCTTCTTACCAATGATCAAAATGAAGCCAACAAAATGAGTTTCTTTCTTTCTTTCTTTCATTCTGTATTTATACTTCCCCCATTCATTTCATATACTAAACATGTACATATGTATGTATGTACATACGAGTATATACCAACCCAGTCAAGGATAACAGTGCCAACACTTTGTATTCAATATTTAAATATCACAATCCCATTCACTGCGATTACGATTGCTACAATAACAACTTAAAACTGTATATTTATGTATAAATGTCTGTAAATAAAAATTCACTTTGAATTGCGACCCTTTTAAATAAAGCAAACCCAACAGCAACATCTACATGTATATACATACATACAAACTCTAACATTTAGCTTTGAGACATTCCGTAATGTGGCCTTCCATTCCTTTATACTCCCCTAAACGAAGATCGCATTAAATGATGATCATACACAACATGCCTGACATATAAATACATACACGTATGTGCATACTCATATGTATGTGGGTATGAAAATTTAGTTGAAATCTATGGTAAAGCAAAAACGAAAAACATAAGCGAAACATATCCTGCACAGAACGACAATTTCGTCTGCAACTGAAATAAAAAGTGCACAGCAGATAAGCAAGCAACTCGGCGTATTCATTCCTCGTTGGCTGGCACCCCTCAGTTGTGTGGTTGGCAAAGCGGAGATCATATACGGAATATACATACATACCATATACGAGTGCATGGGTATGTACGAATATATGCACAGTCAGCAAGTTTAGCGGCGATCTTTGGATACATTGAGTGGACGACGACGAGTTGTTTCACTTCGCCGGAAAGCGATGAAATAAAATTAGTATAATAGAGCAGACATTCCAGCTACCCACTCGGTAGTGAAAGAAAGAAAGAAAAAAAATGTCAGTGGGGTGCTACTGATGTGCTTTTATAGGGTAAACCAACTAACAGTACCCCTGCAGGGAGAAGATGGACTAGTAGGCAAAAATTCTAGTTAAATACTAGTAATTTGAAGATGAAATGTTGTCGTTGTTCTTATCGTAACCGCAAAAATATTCCCCGAAATGGTTTTCGGGGAATATTACGAGAGTGACAGTCCTTAGCCGGATAAAAATCCGACTCGTTCCGGTATAAAGATCCGACTATCGCTACAACTATTGAACTTTAGACACCTTTTACGACAGGCATGCCTTACCACGGAAAAATTCTCGAGCACCTAACCCGCAGGGGCCAGTTATGCCAGTTGGTTATTTGTATAGCAGTTCATCTTCTTCTTCTTCTTCTTCTTCTTCTTCTTCTTCTTCTTCTTCTTCTTCTTCTTCTTTACTGGCGTAAACACCGCTGACGTGTTTATAGCTGAGCTGACCACATTAAGTCTCCGAGGTCATCTAAAGGGAAGTCCAGGAAACGTGCTGTTTCGACGGGATTGGACCAAAGGGAGAGTGGGGTTAGATGAGTCGTTTTAAGGGAGCATGTGAAGAGGTGGTTAGTGTCGTGCGGAGACTCTCCACATGCAGCGCATACGTTGGGTATGCTGGGGTCGAGTCTGGATAGGTAGGAGTTCAACCTGCTACAATATCCAAGTTGTGCAAGGGTCACGCGGGTCTCTCGAGGCAGCTCAAGCTAGTTGTCTGCTATGGGTGGTGGTTTTACTCCGAGTACGCCATTCACGGCTCCCTGCGGTAGCATCCCAGTAGGAACTGCTTGCACAGCAAAACATTATGCTCCTTAACTCGTAGCATGGATGCTTCGCTGTGCAAGTGATGCTCCGGCGACATCAGGAGGTTTCCTGTCGCAGTCCTAAGGGCGGTGTTCTGGCATGCCTGTAATTTCCATAGTTTACGACCGGCCGGCCAATTGCTTTGTAGGTTGCCAGCAAGGTTTCTTTATCTTTACCCCAGGTGCTGCCGGCTAGCGCTTTGAGTATTTTGTTGCGGCCCTGGAGTTATGCGGAGTGAAGGAGAGCAGGCTATCGAATGTGACCCCTAATATCTTAGGGTTGTTTACGGTCGGAATTTATTGGTCATCGAGTTTCACATCGAGTTCTAGCCTGTACTCCTTCGTCCAGCTGGTGAAGAGGGTAGCCGAGGATTTCGTCGGTTGCATTTTTAACTGTCTTGCAGTGAAGAAGTGAGAAATATCGGCAAGGTAGCAGTTCACTTTCGAACAGAGGTCATCAATATCCTGGCCAGACGCCAACAACTCTCAAGACAGCCGGTTCTACGCACCGGAGTTGGCCCGGATTTTATCCAGTCAAGCGCTGTCACCATTTCGGCGATCTAACCCCGTTTAGGTCAACAGGTAAAATTAGTCTAAGTTCGCCAACGGACCTCGCAGCTGGGTTGCTCCAAATCCTTCTCATCAGGGCTGGCGTCGAAACTAACCCTGGTCTGATGGATTATTTCTGCTGCGACTCCACCACTCCTCCACCTCGGTTTGGTGCAACCAGTGCAATGGTTGGAGTCACCTTAAGGTCTGCTCAGGCCTTAAGACACATAGGGAGAGGACCACACGTTATGTGGCCCCACGCTGCCAACGCTCAAGTGCGCCCCCTGGCCTCCACGGCAGTGCCTTCAGCACCCTTACCCACTTTGGGTAACCCAAAGGCCTCCATGGTCTCCCGGAGCTTCCCGCAGCATGACATTCATTTCCTCTGCTTCCTGCATCGAAAACTTTCATAGTTGGAGTATTCTTATCCACGCGGAACACATTCGTCGTTACCAATTCGTAGAGGACGCAAAACCTTTCTCTCGAAAACTCCTAACCCCAACTCATCAGATGTTGTCATCGTTCATACCTCCGCATCATTTAGCAGGAGGTGAACGATGAGCGACTTGTAGAGTTGGGTAGTCGTTCGCCAAAAGAAAACTTTACTTATGTTCAAATCGTCGGGCATGGTTTCATCCGACCATATTTTGCAAAGACGTAGTCGGGTAGTAGAACGTCTTTTCCATCGCCATAAATTGGGGTTTCGGGTTCACCAACTCTTGGTGTTTAAATTTCACAACGTTTCAGCAGGCTGAGAAGTGTTCCCTCCATAAATTCAGTATAATCTGTGCATCGTTCACTAGATCACCCCTCTGGTTCTTACAAGAGTTTTCTCCGATCTTGAAACATTCCGTAAGTCACCTCATCATTTGTAGAATTTTCGAGCATCACCCTTACCGACCAGCTTTTCAAGCTCTTCATACTCGTACTCTCGCTGCACAGCGAAAGGTGCGCATCCTTGCTGCTATCAGATAGTAGTCCTAGTCGATACGCACGTCAAGAATACTTGATACATGTCGTCCGTCTATCAAGACAGGATCGATTTGGTTTTATTTTCTCCGATCTGCAGACAGCCAAGTAGCTTGGTGAATTTTCTTGTGGTGGAATCTACTACTACAACCCGATCCCCGGTCCCCGATCAGCCTCAACCAATATGGGGATGTTTCCTTGTGGAGTCTAAATTTTCTGACGGTCGCATCACCAGAGCGAATGCCAGTACTAGACGGAGTCTCTCTCCCATCACGAATCCGACACCGAATTGACGCTGCTTTATATGGCCACTGTAGTCAATGTCGCACTTCTTGCGCACATTTTCGGTGGTCGTCACGCCCGAGGTTTGATAATTTTTTCATTGGAGTTAAGTTCTACGTGGCGGGCCTCTAACCCTGAGCACAACCTCGCTATGCGTGTAGGTTTAAATTTAGCACACATTTATATAGCGATCCTCTTGCAGCCGTACCTTGGGTAAACACGTATATACAGAAATTAGAAAACAATATCATATAGCCACCTCCAAACAATTTTTTAGATATGAGAATTAATATTACGTTTTATTCTTAGTTGAAATACCATAAATTTGATATAGACAAGGAAGGTATCAGAACCTCCGCATGGCCAAGACGGTTCTTAAAATGTTTCGATGATGGACAAATCCTATAGATACGATACTTTCTGGAACTTTGACTTCCCTTAAGCACCAATCCTATAGATAATATCAATAAATCCATATATCACAATATTTAAATATTCCACAACTGAATTTAAGCTTCGTCCTCACAAACACAATTTAATGAATGTGTGAACCAAAAATAAAATCATAATATAATTTCATGATCAATGTACATTTACATAAACATACATATAAACAAAACAACTTGTTTCACATAATTTCCATCAAATTTGTATGAATTTCAATTCAAACAGGGACACACAGCAGCTACTGTTTCCATGCAAGGACCTTTACTATGCGACTAGTCGGAAGCAAGTTAATTGAAATGTGAGCACAACAGTAATGGGGTCACGCTAAAATTTTCTCACACAACATTCGGGTTAGTAAATACAACTAGAAGCGTATAAGAGTCTACGGAAAAGCCTAAAAAGTGCGCATAATTACCTGGTCACGCTATTTAACACCTGTTGGTTGGTTGATGCTGCCAGCGGAGCAGGCAACGTTTGGTAGAGTTTTCAAATTTGTCTGTTATTAACTTTCCGACAATCAAGTATCCTGTAAATAAACATATTAAAAGGATAATTTTATATGTATACATAAGTATGTTATGGATGCCTAAGAAAATCAAAGGTGCAATACAAGAGTAAACAGAAAAATTATATTTTGGGAAAAAGCAGAATTTCCATGTGTGAAACATTGAATCAGACACAACTCAAGAAAACACCTGTGGCATACAAATAATTATTAAACACAAAAAATCCTGTTCATAAATTTTCGGTCATTTACTATCACGTCACACGGACACACTCACGTAAAATAGGGGTAAAACAAGGCAAAACAGCGATATGTATCTACTGGTAGTTGCAACACAGTGAAAGGTACAACCAAACAATTCACGCATTTCCCTCGCGGACAAGATCACTGTGCGTCGTTCTCATGCCGGTCATGCTCCTGTAATCACAATCGCCGCGCAGCACATTCCCTCGCCGCTTCGTGGCGATGTAGAAATCATAAAATTAAGCAACAATTGCCACAACAACTGTGTAAGTCTGTCAGTAAGGAGGAAGGCAAGCGTGAAGCAATCAAATCAAATTTTGACTTGAAAAACTTTCTCTACGCGATCCAGTCGCGACATTACTGCAAAGGCTATAAGCTGAGCAGTGACTGTCTTTTTTCCACAACGAGATATTGCAACGGAAAGGGTATAACAAGGAACTGGTTTCTTACTGGTGAAGGCTGGGAAACAGAGTTCCCATACCGCTGTAGCATGTAGCATCGATGGTGGTGGTGGTGGTGGTGGTGGTGGTGGTGTAGGCAGCTAAGAGTGACTTACATTACCATCGCGATCACACGCTTAATGATCGTTCGTAATATTATATTTTGGATTTCCAGCTATGAGTTTTTGATTGCATTTTTTTGTTCATTTTTTTTTTCTGTTGATGTTGGCTCAAAATCAATGTATCCTTTAACTTGTTGCCTGTTAAATTAAATTTCGTTTTTGTAGCCGCAGGACAGACTATTATAACACGATCACTCGGTGGATAATTTTTTGAATTTCACATTTCACTTCTCCTTCACTTTGGCGTACGAATTGGTTCAGATTATTTTTATGTTTATATAAAGGGTGTTTCTTTAGACGTATGATTTTCAACAAAGTAACATTGAATTGAATTCCCTTTGGTTTGCCATTTCATAATGAACAGTTTTACCCCAGAACAACATTTGCAATTCGTGCAAATTTACTATCAAAATAATGGCTCGGTCCCCCGGGCGCAACGCATGCTGCGTCCAATAATTAGTGGACATAATTGCCCAGCAGAGTCGCCACATTGAAGACGATATTGGTGCTGCTGTGGTGCAGAGTATCGAAGAAGACCCGAATGAGTTTATCCGCAATCGCGTGCAACAATTGAAGCTGTGCCCATCCACTTTATAGAAGAATTTGGAAAGATCCCGATATGCGGGCTTTCGAAATACAAATCGTGTGGGAATTGAAGCCGAACGCGTTGCACGTTCGGTGAATGTATCCAAAACCAGATGGCTATCAATCCCGAATTTTGTACAACGAGGAAGCTAAATTTTTTTTGGATGGGTACCTTAATAAATAAAATTTTCCCATTTGGAGTGTTGATAATCCTCAAGTAATTGCTGTGATGCCATTACATTTTCAAAAAAGTCGCTGTTTGTGTACTCTATGGTTCGTATTTCTTCAGAAAATGAAGCCGTGATTAATAACTTTTTCATGCCTGAATTGAGGGATGTCGTTGTGGACGATCTTTGGTTCCAACAAGTTGGCGCTGCATACTATACAGCCACCGAAATAATCAATTTATTGTAGAAAACTTTTGATGTGCGGATTATCTCGTGTCGTGGACCTGTGGCTGGACATCGAAGAGCGTACGATTTAACACAGCTGAACGTTATTTTTTTCTGAAGTTATGCAAAGTCGCCCGTCTACGCAGATAGGCTGGAGATGATTAACGCTTTGGAAGACAATATTCGGTGCGTGATTGCTGACATACGGTCCCCGTGGACCGTGCCGATCGGGCCGATCACTTGCCCGAAATAATTTTTAAAACATAATGTCACACCCTTATCTTTATAATGAAGCTAAACTCTTGGACAAGAACTATACGAATATGCGTTTTATTTCTCCAAAATATCAAAAGCCAAACTCTAAAATTCCCTCATCATCACCGTCCTACTATACTGTGCAGAAACGGGGACGATGTCGACATCTGATGAGTCGGTCCTGAGAGTCTTCGAACGAGTTTTGCGAACGATTTATGGTCCTTTGCGTATGGGCGCCGGCAAATACCGCTGCCGATGAAACGATGAGCTGTACGAGTTATACGACGATATTGACATAGTTCAGGCGATGAAGAGACAGTGGATACACTGGCTGATCATGTAGTTCTAATGGATGAAATCACAACAGCTTTGAAACTATGCAAGGCAGTACCCACTCCGATGAAAGGATCAGCGGCCCGGTTTTACTTGGTAGTTCCAACTGGTGCCAAACATCAATGAGAAGGGATGAATGGCGCGTTATTGTTGATTCGACTATAAGCGGAATAGCCAATGTCTAAGGAAAACACCCTGTATATACATATGAATATGCAAGTTGAAATATTTATATGTGTATATACTCGTACATACATATGAATGTTTGTATATATACATACATATGTACTTATTATACATATATGAACATATGTAACTCTCTTTTGCTCCTCCTCTTGCCAGGCGTTCAATTTGAAGGCATAAATTTCCGCTTTACCCTTTCCTTGAGCCAATTTGTACGGTTCCCATCGATTCTTCTTGGGATTTTGTTTATTTATTTTAAACTTTTTCCCTTGAACAGATAATTTATATTTAAATTTCAACCCTCTCCATTTCACATATACATATAAATTAAATAAACAAACAAAAATTTTAAGTTTATGCTATAAGTACGTTCATATGTATGTATGTGTATGTATGTATTTAATTACGATCATTTCAAGATCGTCGCCGCCAACACAGACGCTACCATAATCCTTCGATTCATACGTTTATTTTAAAACAAGCAGACATTTATAATTTTGTATATATGTATGTATGTATACATATCAAAACCAGACAGCCAAATAAGGACACAAGCAGGATTATATTCGTATGCCTGCGAACGCCAAATTATCCGGCTCTCGATCATTTGCTCGATCGTTGGCGCTCATCGTCTTAGTGTATGGTTGCATGGTGATTTGTTTATTACGAGTTTATGCAATCAGTTGTTCAAGGATATGCATAATAGCGCACACAGTAAGGCATATATGGTATATACAGTACATATGTACACATGTGTGTATGTGCCTACGTTTTATGTATATGGTATATGTGTTTTTTGTGACTTTTTATATAGTCCTGTCCGTCATATATTCATTATTCAACACTGATCCTTTCGTAACGTCCTGCATTTCAAGCAGCGGCGATTGCAATAAAATTAAATTTTTCGTTGCTTTTCAACTTTTTATCATCCTTTCGACGGTTTGAATACACAACACAACAGACTCCTTTTTTACAAATTTCATCTTTTATGTCTGCCTTTTATCATTTAATTTTTTTTTTTTCAACTGATTTTTATAGGGATTTTTTTCCGAATGTTCGCGTTTTTGTTTTTGTGTTTGTTGAACACCTGAACGTTTATTTAGGATTACAATTTAAATATTGAAAGCATTTTTTTTTGTACTCCTTTATTGTGCTGTACATACATATACATATACATGTGCTCGTACATACATGTATATGTACGTACAAATGGACGTTGGTCTAACAATACAGAATTATTTAAATATTCACATTCAATTGTTCGTATCATTGATCATATATGTATGTATGCACATAATCGTATGTATACTATATGTATGCATTCATTGTTTGTCTACTCTGAAGAGAAATACCCGAAATCAGTTTAATCGACTTTGAAGGACATTAATTGATGATGTTGCCCGAATGGTTGTTACGTGATACCCACAAATACGTTTATGCAGTATACTCGTACATACCATACATACATAATTAAAAACATCCTTGCATAGATATGCATGTCCTTAAGTTTGTCGGCTCATTCTTTCAAAACTACGCAGCGGAAAATTCTAAATCTTATCTCTAAAGAGAGTAATCCGCGATTAGTCCCAATCGGGTTTAATTGAATCTCATTTACGCAAAAATAGTTTCAATCGGGTATTATGGACGGTTAATAAGTCTACGTTCACACCTTAAGTGCAGCGGAAGTGCACCAGCCGTGGGCAGTCTCCGGTTGCGGGCACCCCTGTCAAAATTTTCACACTAAAGTTGAACGTATGAACAGCTTGTAGTCCGCAGCCGCAGAATAAAAAAAAATGCTAAAAACAGATACCTACGCACGATTTACGCTTACATCCAAACCATTCTAATTTTTGTCAATTTGTCGGTGATTACTTTACCGTAAGGAATTATTTTTTTTTTTTCGAGCAAATTTCAAGTAAAAAGATCTATAAATACGATTTTTTCGATAAAAGCCATCCATGTACCGGTCAGTCTGTAGTGTACTTCTCGCAGGCAAGAATAGTCTTCTTGCTAGGCTAAGCAAAATGCCACTTATGTACCGAATTTCAAGTAAATCGAACCATAATGACTATTTTTATGAATACTTCCGGGTGAGAAGAGTGGTATTTCTGTTAATCTAAGCAAAAGCCACCTTTGGTCCACTTCCCGAAAAAAAAATGTCTGTATAAACCTTCCCAGCAACTTTGAAAACAATCTGACAAAGAAAAAGTCAATCGAACAGTAACTTTTTGAGATTTTTTTATATTCACATACACATATGTTGCATATATTGATGAGTGCATAAGTTCATGCCCGATTCCGCTGGATGCCGTACGAATCGTTTGAGAGTGGCGCTCGTGAAAGAAATATATACGTATTATATATCGTTGGAAAGGTGACAGTCCGAACTGTAAATCAAGTATAAAATAACTTCATTTTGATTTGAGTTGCTTAGTGAAAAGACGCATGGAAGATGAACAACGAAAAAGATCATATGCGTCATATTATGTTATACGAATTCCGCAAAGGAAAAACAGTGGGCGCTGCAACTAAAGATATTCGCGAAGTTTATTTGGACCGTGCTCCAGCACTCCGCACAGTAAAGAAATGGTTCGCGAAATTTCGTTCTGGAGATTTCAACAACCTCGCAGTGGACGGCCTTCTGAGCTTGATGACGATGTTCTAAGGACTTTAGTTGCGAATAACTCACGTATTTCGACGGAAGAGATTGCCAGTGAATTGAACGTCAACAAATCAACTGCGTTTCGTCGTTAAAAAAAGGTTGGGTACACTTTGAAGCTCGATACATGGGTGCCACATCAGTTGAGTGAAAAGAACAAAGTGGACCGTATGTCAACAGCAATTTCTTTGCTTCGACGGATCAAAAACGAACCTTTTTTGGATCGGCTCGTGACTGGTGATGAAAAATGGGTCCTGTACAACAATGTTCAACGCAAAAGAACATGGAAACAGGCACACGAAGGGGCGGAACCGATGTCGAAAGGTGGATTGCATCCGATGAAGGTACTGCTGTGCATTTGGTGGGATATCCGAGGCGTGATCTATTTTGAGCTCTTGCCAGCTGGAGAAACGATCACTGCCAACAAATATTGTCAGCAATTGGTCGAATTGAAGAAAGCAATTGGAAAAACGTCCGATTTTGGCCAATCACAAAGGAGTTCTTTTCCATCATGACAACGCCAGGCCACATGTTGCAAAACCGACCCTGGCCAAACTGAAGGAGATGAATTGGGAAATCATGCCGCATCCCCCATATTCACCCTACATTGCACCTTCTGATTATCATTTGTTTCGATCGCTGCAGAACAATTTGAATGGAAAAAAATTTAAAAATGTGGAAGACGTCAAAAACCACCTTGACACCTTTTTCAACGAGAAACCGCGCGATTTCTATGAATCAGACATCCGTAAATTGGTTGAACGTTGGGAGTGGATTACCGAACATGATGGCTAATACATAATTGATTAATAAAAGCGCTTTCTTCAAAAAATTTCAATTTTAGTTTGCACTTGAAATCGGGCATGAACTTATGCACTCATCCAATATATAAGTGCTTTTGGTTGAGAAACTGCCTCGAAGCAGCTTGCAACGCTTTTTGTAGAAAGTTATATTTTGTTGGAACTCATCCGCAGGATAGGATCTCTCATGCGTAAAAAAGATTTCCAGAACATCTTTCATGAGCTGCTTACCACTTTTGAAAGGAGCTGATCCTCTGCAAGCGGATATACCAAAAAAAGCCTTTTGGAAGCGGCTTAGAATAAACTGTAGGTCCATTAAAAATATTAGGACGCATATCCGAATTGGAGGAGGCGCTCCGATGAATCATCACTTTAAGGTTTATAAAAGCTCTTCTAAGGCTTCTGACAAAGTGACTTTGTTTCGTGTGACTTCGTCTAACTTGGAACCAGCATTAATACCAACAATAATGTCAGTATTAATATCCAACGGCGAAACAATCTTGCCAACAAAGACCAAATGCTACAAATCACTCCTGCTGCTATAGGTATAATACGGATTCATGGACTTTGACAACAATGGATGGGTAGAGAGAAAGGTTCTGCGCAATATTTGTGATAAACGGCGAGATCGGCAATAGTTCAACGAATAAAGAGGCAATGGCTATGCTGGCTAGTTCATGTGGTCTGTGTGGATTAAATCACTCCAGCTTTGAAAGCAATCGATCCTCGACATTGGTGAAGGTAGAGAAAGTGGAAGACTCCTACTCTGTTTGAAGGATCAGTGACAGAGCGACGCGTTGGATAATTCTATGAAGAAAATCTCGATTACATATTAACTAAAATGCTTATAAGCTAATACTTGTAAAACCAATCGTAACGCAAACATAAAATATAGTTAAATATGTATCAGCGTGTATATATACCATATGTACACATAAGTGATTAAACAACAACAGGAAGCAACTAGGTAACAATATCCGGTAAAGAATTCACTTCCATCAACACGATAAAGGTTTTAAAAGTACAACAAATAAAAATAAAAACCCAAAAGCATCGGTCATAACAACAAAATTAGTACGAGTTGGAAACATCGAAATTTGTCTACAATTAACGTCAAACAACATGAAAAAGAAGAATCATTACAAGAAAAGAGAAATAAAAAATACTCAGCGGATTACCCTGACAACAGGTGCCTTAAATGATAATGATGACGTTGCTGAGCTAAATATTAAATGTAAAAAGTGGAGCATGAAATGTATTAGAAGCTTGTACAATATTACAGATTTAGATTTCCATGGTGCAAAGCAAACCGAGCATAGATCGCATGAGAAAGTCTGTAGACGGAGAAGATCACATCTTTCTGAATTCGTCAGTGCACTACGAGACAAATATGTATGTACGTATGATATACATGCATGCAGCATATGCATCAGATGACATTTCCCAATCACAATTAGTAAGCGAAAAGAATTTGGGAATTATGACAAGCGAAATGACAATCAATGAAATTGTTAATGAAAATTTAATGAGAAAAATTCCAAAGTAGAGGCGGAAAATCGGTTCTGTTTTCATTTATGGTAGTATTTGGTGTAATTAAGGTGATTTATTCGCTACTAATTTGATTACGAATAACGTATAATAATTAAATGTTTGGGAGAGAAAAAATAAAATAAAAATAAAGCTTATGGTCAGATCAAAGGTCGCTAAAACGGTAAGTCTTAAACTTTATCATAAAATTAATTAGACAAAAATTTGTATTGATAATTTTTTCTTAAGGGGTTATATACAGTTATGATTTTCAAAAAATCGATTTTTTTAATTCTATTTTATGTATCTACATATATTCAAGAATACACACAAGAAATTTCAAATCGATCCGGCAAATATTTTCGAAGTTACACACATTTGTAAAGACGTTTCGAAGCGCTTGGAAGTATAGTTAAGTATAACTTTAAACGCGTTTTTCTCAGAATGGTGTTTTCAAAGTCGGTGACCACTATAACTCGAAAACGGCTGAACCGATTTGTTTAAAATTTTAATACAAGCTTCTTGAATATATTTTTCAGTGATTAAACGAAGGTTTTATTTTTCCGATAAATACTTTTTTTATGAACAATTTAAAATCGAAATTTCGCTGAAAATCGACTTTTTTCTTTGAGAAGGCGCCATTTTGACAAAAAAAAATGTTTGCTTATTCCTTCGTGATTAATCACTAGATTTAACATTACTTTAATGAAATCTGTTTGGTTTTTTTAATTTCAGATGATCCAGTTCAGAGATAGAGTGGACACCGCAAGACGTATTTTTTCAGAGGACCTCCTGGAGATTAGCTGTAGCTCTTCTCCAGAGAAATATTTTTACTAGTTATAAGGATTAAAATATTGTTGAATAATACCATAATAAGTATGTAAACTTTTTGAATCAATAAATTCTAAAGTCTTCTCAAAAAAAATTCTTAAAAATACGCTTTTTTTGGCCCATTAACTGTACATAACCCCTTAAGAGGAACCATTCCCGATTTATAAAAATTCAAAAAATTGGAATAATTGCAAGCTTTACGTAAAGGATGTTTTCACCTTCAGTGTGTTGTTTTCAATCCTTTCCTTGTTCGGAGTTAGTCTTTTTGACAGCTCTTACTTGATTTATACTCAGTTTGGTTTCATCATCATTTCATCATTTCATACAGAACAAAATTACTCCGGAACAACGTTTGCAAATCGCGCAAATTTATTACCTAATTAATGGTTAGGTTCGAGCGACGCATCGCGCTTTGCGTCCAATATGCGGTCGATATAATCGTCCAGCAGAGTCGGTAATTTGAACAACCATGGATCAGTTTCGCACTACGTTTACTCTAGTTGATAACGCGCATACTCAGAGACGCCATACAGTGTGCACCGAAGAGGTTAGTGCTTCTGTGGAGCAAAGTATCGGACTATCTTCGAATGAGTCCATTCGCTAACGTGCGACAAATGATCTCATCCACTTTATGGAAGAATTTGTGGAAAGATCTCGATATGCGCGCTAAGAAAATCCAGCGAGAATTGAAGCCGAACGCGTCGACCGTTCGGTGAATGGGACCAAAAAGAGATCGCCACCGATCTCGATTACACAAGAAAGTTTTGTGCAGCGATTTAGATCAATTTTTGTTGAATGGGTACGTTAATAAACAAAATTTTCACATTTGGAATGATGATAATCCACAAGCCATTGTTGAGACGTCATTATGGTATATATACATATCTATATATACAATATAATTGGCGCTTTGTAATCGCTGAAACGATTTTTGGCCTATCTCCTCCTCCTATTTGTGGTTTTACATATGGTGTTTTCCCAAAAAATGGAGGTACCTACAGTTTATACTAAGCCACCTGCGAAAGGCTGATGGTTTTTTTTATGAGGAGCCTTTATATCTGTCATAAATACTCTCAGAGGGGTTGACATTCCCTGCCGAGGGGCGACCGCGATTAGAAAATTTAACTTAATTTTTTAATGAAATTAATTTTCTATGACTTTTGGATGTCGGTGGCACCGGAATTTGAACTCGTGCCTTCCAAATGGCAGTACGCAATGCTAGCCACTCGGCTACCACAGCCGCCATTACATCTTCAAAAAATCACTGTTTGGTGTGCTCTATGGTCAGAGGGAATCATTGGTCCATATTTCGTTAAATTGAAGATAACCATAATGTTACAGTCAATGGGAAACACTATAGAGCCATAATTATTTAATTACTCTCGTCCCTGAATTGAAGTATGTTAATATGGGCGTTTATTGGTTCCAGCAAGACGGCGCTACACGCTATACAACCAACGAAACATTCAATTTATTGAAGGAAACTTTTGGTGAGCGGCGTATCTTGAGTCGTGGGCTTGTGGTGTGACCTGCAAGATCGTACGATTTAACAGCACTGGACTATTTTTTCAGGGGTTATGTGAAGCCGCTTGTCCACGTAGATAAGCCCGAGACGATTGATGCCTTGGAAAAGATTATTCGGTGCGTTATTGCTGACATAAGGCGCCGATTGTTGCAAAAAGTAGTTATCTATCTCGACTGGCAAGCAGTTATCTATATAATAAAAATAAATTCTTGTCCACAACACTAAGTTATATGAAAACCTATGTCTGAAAAAAGAACACCCTTTACTTTTCATTATAAAGGCATGTCAGTCAGTCGTTCATTGTTAATAACAGGAGTATGTTAAGTGTTAATTTATGAATCACATTCGCAAACTAACAACATCTCTCAACTTAGTAAGTACATATATATTTAATAGAAATTAGTGCAAATAAATTTGTTTTCTAGCTCGTTAACTAAAGCAGTAGCAATGGCTTAGAATGAAACTATTTCCCAAAGCGGTTGCTGCTACCACTTGTTTTGCATCATCTGAGTTGCCTCAATATATATGTACATATGTATTTACATAATAAATATTTGAGCTGAAAAGTCTCGGGCCTCATAAAGAAAATTCATTTTTTAATTTTTTTTTATATAAAATTGGTTTTATTCGTCAAGGTCCAACACGAGCCGGCCAATCCTTCTAGCTAGCGTAGCTCTAACATTTCTATATCACTTTTGCAGAACGATATTTTACTTTAAATTGTGAGTCAGCTTCAGGTGTGGTTTCTTTAACAACAACTAGTGGAGCAAAATATCAGTCGAATGAGAGTCGAACTACGCTCGTCAAATCGAACAAAACATATCTGGCGATTGAACTTTCAAGACTTGAGACTAGAATTGAGACTTGAAAACGACTCCGCACTCTTAAGAAAACTAAACCGCCAAAAAGATGAGAAGCCCACTCCTTCTGCAAGAGGACTATGTTAGAACAGAAGCTTGAAAAAAACATAGTAGAACCAGAAACTACCAAAATAATGAGAGACCTTGGGGCGTAAGCAGCTGTGATCCATCTCTTTAATGATGAATAAATGAAGAGGACCCAAGGGAAGCTTTGAATGATATTCTAAGGGGTTTTGGCGCCATCATTCGACGGGTCTATGTGTCAGTTGGACACTTGTTTTGAAGTTTGTATATAAAATATAGACTGGCCGTCACAGCCGTTGATGGCGTCGTTGTTGCTCACTAAACCGAAGAGATTTTTGCGGAGCTGTGGAGCATAACCAGGTCACGGGTTGAACGTGACGAAAAATGTTCTCAAGTTCCTTTGAACACAAATCTTTCTCAGAAGGTATGTTGAAAATCCACCAGGTTTCTTTCTAATCTCAAATTCAGGACGTACTTTATCTTAGCTAAATGGCATGCGGAAAATATTTGACGGTTTATTAACTCTTTTATCTGCGTTGTACATGCCTGATAGATATATGGAAATACATACTATATTTACGTATTATATATGTACATATAACATAAGAGCACCTGCCGAGCTAAAGTTCTTCATACGTGAGTTCTCATATTATGTTACACCTTTCCATTCCGCCTCTGTAAAGAAACTTCGTAATCCCAAGTAGTGTTGCGTAGCTCAGCTGAACACATTTTCTAACCAAATTCAAATGGTGACTTACATACATGCATACCTAAGTGCCAGCGAAGTTCCCAGCCAACTACATACATATTTGACGAAATGCCAGGTTTAATGATCAATGGAGGGGGAGAGCGGCAAAGAGTGCGAGAAATTACATTTTATCCCATCATTCGTTATGATGGTGATATCCCAGCGAGGCATCTTGAAGAGTGTTGATGAATGTGCATGAAGTATAGCAAATATAAGAACAACAACAACAACTGCAAGAGGCACTAATTCAAAGTTAGAAAAGACACAAACATTAGACAACAAATTAGTAGGAAAAAAGGTGAGAAAAAATCGAAGAAGCTAAAAAAGAGATTTTTTGCTTTTGTTGTCGCAATGGTTCTTGATCGTGGTCGATAGAATGATGGTGACGATGATGAAGATGCACACAACTAACTGTTCAAATAACGTACTGTTGTTGTTTTTTTTTTTACTGCGAACAAAGTAATCAGAAGTTGACGACTGAGTACTAAAGGGTGTTTCTTTTAGACATGTGGTTTTCAAAAAGAAATAAAACGCAAATAATTTGACGTCTTGGCAAAGAATTCTAACCGAGAGGTCCAATCTTGGTCCAGTTTTTGCAGCAATCGGGGTCGTATAGCAGCAACAACCCGTCGAATATTGTCTTCCTAGATGTCAATCGTCATGGTATTAACTGTGAGTGCAAGCGACTTCACATAACCTTATAAAAAATAGTTCAGGTGTTAAATCGCACGAACTTGGAGGCCACACCACAGTCCCACCAAAAGTTTCCGTCAGTACCTTGATTGCCTTGTTGGCTCTATGGTATGTAGCACCGTCTTGTTGGAACTAAAAGTCGTCCACATCAACATAATCTTAGGAAAATCGGGATCAGTGGCCATCTCATTAACGGTACGTGTGAAGCACTTTTGTTGAATTTTTCACCCCGCTGACCAAAATCGTTTCGCAAATCTTCCAAAAGCTCTCAACCACACGTCTCTAAAAATACCCTTTAGTTGTATGATATATTGTACGAATATATGGTTGGTTTGTTGATTGAAGTGGCTGCGGGACATCAGCTCTCTGAGGATCCTAGTGACCCCCACCCGCTAATCGAACCACTGCCGGGAGTTTGCTAAGCTGAGCAGTCGCCGCATCTTGACCCCCGCTATCTCTCTCAGGTCTCCAAAACTTGCCGCCCCTAGAGACTTCAACCTACTCCTTCAAAGTGCGAGGTATTTGCAGAGAAAGTGCCTTAAAGTTTCAGGTACTCCTAATTATCTGCAACTTCTGCGGAAATCGTTAGTTGGTACGCTTCTCTACGTTCCTGTCCAATAGAATATGCCTTGTAAGAAGACCTATAACTGTAGATATCTCCTTTCTTTTTAGCTCGATAAAGTCACATGACCTTCATCCGTTCCATTCTGGTCATATATTCCTGGCCACATTACATGCATTGAGACTTCTCCATCTTAAATTAGCATCCTTAGGGAGAAATTATCTTACAAGTGAAGAGAGCCATGTCCAAAGTCTTCTATGTTGGCGAAAGTGGAAGGGAAGTGGCCTTCCTTGCAAGCTCGACCGCCATCTCATTACCCGGTATGGTATTGTGCCCAGGTACCCATACAAGGTTCAGAGAGAATTGCTTTGCCATCGCATTAAGTGATCTGCGGTAGTATTCTACGGTTTTATATTTTACTGTTACAGACTCCAGGGCTCGTAATGCAGCCTGGATATCCGAAAAAATATGGATGCGATTATCCGAGAGCACCATTGTGCACCTATTCCGCAATAATAACACTACAGTGATTTAGTACCGCCACCGACCCTGTTATCTAGTCTTGACCCGTCCGTATAAAAATGAATCCAGTCGGCGCTTGCTGGTATTATATCGGATCTGTATTTAGTGGCAGCAGTAGCCGAGTGGATATCATTACGCAAGTTCAAGACCTCTATCCAGGTCGCATCCAAAATTATAGAAAAGATGTGACCCAAGATGGTTTTTTATGAGTTCGGCCTTAATTATCCACACTCACGACGCTGCTTCTCAATGTAAGTTTATACTCGTACATACATATGTTTTGGCCATATAATTTGCCTATCTTCAATTATAATACAAAAAAAGGGTGGAGTGGTCGGGTTAACTCAGAAAAAGTGCTTACTTAAGATTGAAATCTTCAAATTGAGTAGAGTTGAGTTGAGTTGACAGTCCTTGGCCGGATAAAAATCCGGATCGTTCCGATATAAATACCCGACTGTCGCGGGAACTATTGGATTTTAGTCGCTTTATCACGAGTAAATTCTTGAGCCCCTCTGCCTCTTCTTCGTCCCTACAGATGCGGCAAAAATCATTATTTATCCGCGAAGCCCCATTAAGCAGTGGCCTGTTATTATACCTATCGTAATGCTAATGGAGAACTAGTTTAGAAGGATAAGATGTTTTGGTTCTTTCGCATCTAATATTGGTCATAGCTCACTGATCACGTTGCATGTGATCTCATTCAGCCATTTAGTGTTTAGGTTAGGGTTCGGTTGTAGCGGCTACCGATCTATCGAGTCGGATTCACTTAAGCCTGCATGATATTACAAAAACTTAACCATCAGGTTTCATTTCATCCTTTTTGATTCTCTACGTTTAGTGTCTACTTTTTGGGCGAAGGCCAGTTGAAGCATATACAGGGTCCGCCATCTAACATTTTTTTTTTGAACTAGTGGTTATTTTGAGTGTGGTAACACTGATGTTACATCTGATTTGACAGAAAGTTAGTTTTATCCTTCCGCTGAACGAAAATGGTTGTGTATACGATTGAGGAATGGGCATATGAGCGCTTGGCCGAAGACCCGGAATTTTACCAAAAAATCATCTTTTCCGACGAAGCTCATTTCCATCTTGGCGGCTACGTCATTAAACAAAATTGTCGTATTTGGGGGACGAAAAACCCGCACGTGATCGAAGATGCCAATGCATCCTTAGAGAGTTACTGTTTGGTGCGGATTTTGGGCCGGCGGCATCGATGAAAAAATCATCGAAAATGCGGCAGGAGCCGCCGTTACGGTCAATGGCGAACGCTACCGCGCCATGTTAACGGATTGGTTCTTCCCGGAAATCCAAGAGGAGGACTTGGACAACATTTGGTTCCAGCAAGACGGCGCTCCGTGCCACACAGCCAACGTTACGATCGATCTTGTGCGCACTGTTTTAAAAAAAAAAAGTTACGTGGCGGACCCTGTATACATATGTATGTACATATAGTTTGCCATTGGCAAAGATACTTCAACATTGTGGGCATAGTTTATTGTGGATAGAAGGGTTCCTTGCAAGTTCGTAAGTTCGTCTGCCGTGCAATTGCCTGTGATGTTCCTGTGACCGGGCATTCAGATCGCATTCAAACACAAAAAAAAACAAATATGAAACCTATGATCACTGAGTCAATATGTACCTCTAAAAAATGTCTCTCGGACAAACAGACATTTTTATATGATTTTCCAAAAGGTGTGTTAGTATCAATTTCCTTTTTCCTAACCTTTTTGTTTTCTGATGCATACATATTATATCTAGATATAATGAAAAGATTTCCATCAGTAGTTTTTAGATTCTTATGTAAATGCAGGTATGGAAATGTACACACGTGTCAATGATCCGTTACATTTATGTACATTTATCTACATGCATACAACATATATATGTATGCTACATACATAGTAGTTACAAGATCCCCTTCATTAGTAGCGTCCACAATCGAGTGCGTACAACGAACGCAACGGGACTTCTGCCTAAGCTTATTCAACCAATTCATGCGAGAAGGAAAAGCAACAGGCTTTCAAAACCAAAACACAAAAAAAATCCATAAAAATTAAAATTAAAAAAATATACATATATAAATACATACATATGGTATGTATGTATGTATGTATGTATATACAAAATCGAGGAAAGCGTAAAAGGAGGAGAAGCACCACAAAAGCCATGTAATGCAACGCTAAATTAGAAAATGTATGGTGAAACTACAAAAGTACCTACAATGGTATATATGTATGTATGTATGTATGTTAAATATATACATGCATACATATGTACATACATATGTGCTTGTGTTTCTATGTAACACAATGCCTTCTTCCTCATGACGAGGTAATTTAAAAGCGTTAGACGTCTTCCACTTAGTGCGTTTCTCTCAAAGTCCCTCCTAGGCGATGGCCAATAGCAGAATCAACAGCCAAAGCAAATAGAAAACCATAAGCTAAGGCACGTAGACAACACACAGGCAACACACAGAAACAGGCAAGTAGTGTAACGAAAAGTATTACGAAAGCCAACAAAAAAAAAAAAAAACAAAAACAAACATAAGGCAAATAAAAAGCAAATGCCTAGGCCACCCGTCTCCAAAAGCGAAACGATCCAACGCGATGGAGGCAAAGCGCCTGTGAGTGAGCGCACACCATGGCTGGCACGCAGCCAAACGAAGGCAGTTTAAAGTTTTTAGTTTGACTATTACAATACATATATGTATGTATGTTTATGTACATACGTACCCTTCTATATATGTATGTATGTATGTATGTATGTAATAATTGTATGATGGCAACTTACCAACCACAATGCGCGCTCAATGTAATGGTAGTGTAGCTGCGAATTGACCCCTTTTAAGTTCAAGAACCCTTTTTACAACAACAAACCAACGAAAAGTAACAGCGACAGCAAAAAAAACCAGGCGCACACACACACTCATGCCTACACAAATGAATTCTCCAAATCACAACACAATCACAAACTCCTCGCGGTTGTCGTCGCTGTCGGCAACTCAGTAGCGACATCAGTAGCAGCACAGGCAGCAACGCTTATAACAGCAGTGAAGCTATTGTAAAGAGAGCGGGAGAGAGCGAGAGAGTGAGCATAAGTTGATCATAAAAGAGTGGCAGAATCTAGGTTCCAAGTATATATACATACATATGTATATAATAATCCCATTGCTTTCATACAGTCATATATACATATATGTATGTATGTATGTATATATATATGAACTTTGCTTTTGTAGTTTGTGGTTTGCAGTTTTTCTACTTATTTATTAAGCAACCTACCAACGCTTGTTGCTTGCAAGGGTGAATACATACATATATGTATCTAGTAAAAGAGTACGAAAGCGAAGCTTTCGAGTGTGAGCGTAAATTCTCAAAGCTTTTGCTCTTGCGCTCACAGAATCTCCACTGATTTCCACACATAAATGCATTGCTCTCTTTGGAGACTTCTTTCGCTCTCTCTCTCTCTCTCTCACTCTCTCTGTATTTCCCTATCGTAAATGGGGACCCATTAGCACATATGCATATTTACATTAATATGTACATATGTACAAATGTAAGCAAATGTACGATCCTCTGCTTTTTTGTCAATTCTACTTTATGTTTTATTTCTCAAACGTACACTTGTGCACACCGCATACTCTGCTATCTCAGCTGTTATTGTTCATTATTTATCAGTATCCAAATACAAAATATTTTTTCTTGGCGTTTGGCGCGCTCCATATCAAGTTGCTCTCTTTCACACCCTCAGAAGTTGTTTATTCTCACTTTGCACAATTGTATGCCGCCCTTTGAACGAAAATCTAAGCATCTGATTTTTGTATGTATGTACATACATACATATAGGTATGTCCATACCACTAGATACTTTTTTCGCCCCAAAATTGATTTTTCTGAATCAAATAATTTAATCCGTAGTGGTTGATTCTTTGCCTTACTCTGTCTAAGATCAAGTGTCAAAATAATTGGTGAATCAGTCATTGGTGTCACGTGATTAATTGGTTAAGTATTTGTAAATAGATGGCTGGACCACACCACCACCATCACCAACGCCTACATCAATCCTTTCAATTATTGTCTAAGCAGTGATGGACACTCAAGATCCTTGTGAACTTCCAATTTTGGTATAGCGTGGGCTGCAGACAGACCAAACTTTTACTTGCACCAAGGAAAAGGAAACCTACTTCTTGGAGTTGTTTCGATGGCACATCTACACCCCAGACAAAAAACTATGTACATATGTAAATAAGGATCATGCACAATAGAGAACGACACGTTATAGCAGTGCCCTTGCATAGGTATACGTGACATTCAGCCGATCGAACCGTCCCGTCTTCCACGATACCTCAAGATCCAGCCCAGAGGAAATGCTCACAAATGAGTGGAAGAAGAGAATTTATTGAATCCAGCGAACTATTCTCAAACGCCTATCAACTCTGCAAGATACGTGAGACCCTAAAAAAATTGTGGAGAGGCCAGCTGGCGCGAGGAGTCTGCCTGATGCACGACAATGACAGACGAAGGTACTCGTTTAAATGGGATGTTCTGAACAATTCCGAGTTTTCCCCTGATTTAGCACTTTCATAATACTATATTTTTATTTCCCTAAAGCTGCACATGGGTGGAGAAAGGAAAGTTGTTAACTTTCATTCACCTCGGATTAGCCAAAAACGAATCTTTTACATATGGTTCAAGCAGCACACGACTTCCGGTCTTAGACAAAATATCTACTGGATAACCAATAAACATCCACCTGAAAGCGAGCTAAAGTGAGAAAGCGAATTCCCCCTAGGTCAGAGTATGGGTTTGGTAACCACCCCCCATAAAAACCCTGCCCCAATAGAAAGTCTCAAAAACTCACTTACAAGCGAGTCCCCTTTTGGATGACGACTCGTGCAAACGTTTTAAGGTTCATGATTTGAGGGTTTACACCTCGACGGTATGGTCCCTTAATGAGTATGGTGCCGCTGCCCAGCTGGTTGATGTCCACGTACGACTAAAGGTCGTTATCACTGCCGTCCAAGAAGTGCGATAAATATAATATAATCCTCAAATGGAACATACAAAATATTTGTAATTTCTAAAGCCTTTTCGGGTTCACTGCCCTTTTACAAGAACTGAACTTTGTGGATCTAACTTTTTTTCCAGTAAACATTACAATGCTTATCCGTCAAACACATTCAATGTGTGGGCATATTCTCATGGATATGCATGGACATGATGAGCTGAATGAGTCTAACGGTGCTTTTTGTTTAACACACATACATACATACATATATTTGTATTTTAAATATGTATAGGAACGCACGTTGACTTTCTTTTCCCTTTTGGATCGATGACCGTATGATAATGACAACGATGCTGGTTGGGCACACGAACGTACAATGTCAACAAAAAATTCCTATCCATACATGTAAAGAATATATGTACATATGTATGTATACCCAATAAACACAAAAACAAAGGTAACATCACACTGAATTCGAGGTGAGACAATTTACTTATAAAAGATGATATTTCCTGGGCTCGCTTCTGAAAATATTATTCGTTTGGAAGCTAAATACAATTTCATTGAGTTTAACGGTAAAATTTATATATCTGTACTTAAATTGATGATTGTAAAGATGTTCCGACTGTGACGATTCTCGAAAGCACCTGGAGTCGATGGTTTACCGTCTGAGCTATTCAAACTGTCACGGTGCATGTATCAGCTTGTGAGCATAATATGATCGAACGAAATCATACCCGCAGATCGAAGCCTAAGTGTGTTCCACCCATTAAAAAGGGATACCCCAGGGTTTGCGCCAATTACAAACTGATTGGACCTTATCATTGTGACTTTAGACCTGTACCACATCTTAGAAAGGACGCGCGAAAAGAATCGCAACTTTTTCATCGATTTTAAAGCGCAATCAGAGTTGGGAGGGACCTCTCTGAGTCGTTCGATACCAAACGAGGTTTCTTCATCGTGTGATTTCTACTTTACAGAGTGAACAACTGCCGACGTATGCAGATGGCAGTGATATCATAGGCCTCCAACCTTCAAACAAACAATCGGCGCATTCACGACTCGGCTCTTGGAACCAGCAATACCAACAACAATGTCCGCATTGAAATCCTCCATCGACGAACCAAAATCAAACTCTACAAAGCCCATTCATCATTTCCGTCCTTCTATATGACGCAGTAGCATGGACGGCATTGACATGAGTCGGCTTTGGGAGTCTTTGAGAGAAAAGTTTTGCGAAAGATTTAAAGTCCTTTGCGTATTAAAAACGGTGAGTACCACAGACAATGGAACGATGGAATGTACGAGTTTTACGGCGACATTGACTTAGTTCAGCGCATAAAGAGGCAGCGGATACGCTGGCGAGGAATGGATGAAAGCACTCCAGAAACTATGAAAATTTACCCACTGGTGGAAGCAAAGGAAGAGAAAGCCTTCTATTTACTTCGTTGGAAGGATCAGGTGGAGAAAGACCTGTCTGTACTTGGTATTTTCAACCGGCGCCAAACAATGAAGAGAAGGAACGAATGGTGTGCTTTGTAGGTTCGAGTGAAGAACTGGAAGAAGAAAAAGCAAGATGGATTTTGGAATTCTTCACCATTTTATGAAATGGAAATTTTATGGTACATAGATAAAGAATATACTCGAATCGCCGACTGGTAATACACGATTCGATAACTGGAATTCGAATTCGCCGAACTATCGTCGAGAAGCATCGCCTCAATCGTTCTACCATAGAAAACGAACTCATTTCCAATTCGAGGCAAACACGTTGTGTTTATTGGGCACATCATAAATATGTTCACACGTAAGAAACGAGGAAATATGAAGAAGAAATTAGATGACAAGCTCCTAAACTTGGTCATAAAAAAAACATCAACCAACAAATCGCGGTAGTAATGAGCGCGTAGACGAAAAACACATTTAACGGAGCTGACAGACAGAGGTCTTTTGAATGCCCAGCACAATAGCCAATGGGGCCAAGAGAGTAATGGATAATGAGTTGTAGAAACTATCTGCGCGTCACACAGAAGTCACACACCAAAGAAGACAGAATAGCAAGACTTTAACAATAATAACTTAAAGGAATTGAATAAAAAGAGCATTAGGAAGGGAAGAAAGTAAGTGCAAAGAATAGAAAAGCAGGAAGACGCGACCGAATACTTCACACCGGCTAAACCAAATGCGGACGCGAGAAATCAAAATGAACTAAAGCAAAGCAAAGTGAACTCAGTTCAAGCCAACTGTTGAGCTGAGCTGAGCTGAGAAACTAGGAAATAGCATGTGAAGAATTATAGCAACATAGAATGATGAGCTGCACATACACAAACATACATACATGCACTTATGGTACAAGAGTTGAGGGCTGAATAGAAATAGCCAATAGAAAGCGACAGAGGGGTTTGGTAAAAGGCTGTAAGAAGACATTGTATGCACACACCATACATACAGACATACATACATACATACCGTCTGCTTTGCTAAGTTGTTAGATGGCAGTGCCCACTGGAGAAATCCATGATACGGTCATTGAACTTGACGGGATTTCAAAATAGTCAATTCACATACAAACGTCAAAGTCATATACATACATACACACATACATGTATACACAATAAGATCTCACATATTAGACGGTTGGTTAGTTGGTTAAGCGGGACCTGTTAAATGGTTCTCAAGGCGGTAGCAAATAAAAAATATACCACAGAAGAAGAGAAAGGAAGAATTCTGACCATCAAAAAGGTAACTCAGAAACTGTAATAATTCTTAGCGTGTAATTAAAAGTGGAAATACGGTGTTATGTACATATGTATGTATGTATGTAGTACGTTAGTTTAGTAATAAATTAAAAGTAAAGTCCTCTACCTTCGACTAGAGGTCAGCCTGTACAAGTTACTGAGAGAGGCGAAACATCATGAGTTTTCAATGTCACTCGCTGAAGCATAAAATGTGTTGAAATGATTGGCATTACACTCATCTGAAAGGAAGGAGTTGAGCAGGAGACCAAGTCTTCCGAGAACACCGTTCACTGGCAGAGAGTTAAAGCAGGTGTTAACGGACACTCAGTAAATGGCCTTTAAAACCTGACGGTACACCGTGCTGTCTAGCAGTTCTTGTCTATGGTGCTGAAAGGAGTCTATATAGTTTAGTACTCCCTGCCTGATGTGCCAGTTGGGGTGCTCCGAACTCGTAGCATAGATCTTTCGCTATGCAAGTGATGCTCCGTTGACATCCGAAGATTTCCTGGCTGACATAATTGTAGATGATTCATATGGGTCTCGCTGGTTCCCGGCGTCCAAATCGGAGCAACGTAATTTACGACCAGCCGGCCAATAGACTTGTTTGTTACGAGAGACTGTTGCGTGTTGCCCGCAAATGACTTGAGAATGTGACAATTGTAGCCGTATGCGGAGTGCAGGTTATCGAATGTGACTCCTAGTAACTTTGGGTTGTTAATAGTTGGAGTTTTCACGCCATCGACTTTCACATTAAGTTTGGACTGGCTCAAATCTTCATCCAACTGGAGAAAAGGGTAGCCGAGGATTCCGTAGGTTGTAGCAGTTGCTGTCCTTTAGTGAAGCAGTGGAAAAGGCCCGGGAGGTAGCAGCTTACTATCGAACATAAGTTATCAATACCCTGACCAGACTCCAATATTGAGCAGTCATCGACATATGAGCCTCTGGTGGGGGAGAAAGTTTCGAAATGTAAAAATTAAACAAAAGCGGGGTGAGAATACCACCCTGTGAAACTTCTTGTTTAAACTTAACCGATGACTGTCAGCCGCTCAGGTTAGTCCACTTTATCAGTGCACTTTCTGAAGCCATGCTGATGTCTGCTGATTAGATTCTACCTTTTTGACTTATTTCCCCGGTTTAGATAGGAAGACCGCTCTACCCATTTGGCACATTATTAGAGTTATTAGAGTGGACAAAAACAGTTTGAGAACCTTGGTGGGATGGTATACTTAAGTCCCATATGTTTTAGCATCAGCATGCTTATTCTCATCGGAGTCAATGGATTAGGATTCTTTCGCCTTCCCGATATCTTCACAGGACAAAGCAATCTAAGCTTAAGGGGTTTTAGGTACTGGATCGATTAGGGAAAAATTTCTCTCAAAAGAAAAGTTAATGATGAGTTGTGATGCTTCATAGCGTGGGGCAATAAAACCTTGAATTGTGGATTCCAGTCTTCGAACCGAAAGTGGAAGCCCAATTTGTAGGTTAAAATTTTCAAAAGAAATCATAGAGCGTCTGAAAAGAACGGCTATAAAAGAAGACTAGTTTAAAAATATCAATAATTTTGGAAAATCTTTAGAAAACAGCACCAAACGATAACAACAGAGCAAGCTGATCAACTATGGATCTGGTATTCCAATAACTTTACGCTATTCTTTGGGATTATTACAACAGAATCGAAAAGTACTATAGTCTTTTTTAAAGGTTTGGTATTAAAAGAACGAGAGAACGCTATATCCAAAACAAGGTTTCGAATGAAGATCGATTTAGACGAGCTGTACACTTATTTCATGCGGTCAAAGACTATAAATATGTATGACAGCCTCATGCGTATGTGGAACATTGAGCCAGAAAACATTTGAAATTTTATAACGAAAAACCGTTAATTTACTATCTACTAAAACCTTTATTAACTAAGTAAGTAGGTAACTTAAATGTCCACACGGAGTGAACACGTGTCCCGACCTTGCTTGTCCTGTCTATGAACCATGAAGATTCATAGCGGTCATCAAAGTGGGTTCACGAACCCACATACTCGACCATACGAGTATATATGTATGTATCTTTCACTTTCCGAACCCTCATTTAAATGTTTGTAAACGTATGTGATGTATGTAAATTTGTGCAACAGTTTGCTCGTCCTGCTTTTCTTGATCGCTGTTTCTTAATTGTTTAAGAAACAATTTTCACTGTAAGAAAAACGCTAATTTCCACAGAAAACGCAAAAAAAGAAGAAGAAAAAAACAAAAAAAATTTAATAACCAACCAAAGTATGCATGTCCACCCTCGACAAACCATCACTACCGCCACCACTAACACCACCGCCACCATCAACGACACTGCCATTTTAATTGTCCAACGTCAGTGTGGCGGAGATCAGCGAACCAAAGATAGAGAACGGTTTGTGCACAAAAGGACACGGAGCGTCGGAATCCCACATAAAATTTGCATCTCATTTCCGGACACTTGGACATTCGAAAATACCGAAACAATAATAATAATGAAAACATACACATACGTGTACATATGTACCATACATATTTCTGTTATACGAAGCATGGTATTCACCAAACTATGAATAGGAAACATTGTGCGGAGGAATGATTTTGGAATAAAAGAAATTAGGGGAGTGAAAAGAGTCACAAAGTAAAAACGGAAGTGATAAGGAAATGAAACGCGGATGTACGACCTAGGCAATCCCATTTCACGGCGCGCATGCACACTCATACCTATGTACCTATGGTACACCCGTGCAACCCGAGAGCGGTGCGTGTGTAGGCTTGTAAGGCGGGGGAAATGAGGTGAGCGTGAAACTTTTTTGGTGCATCAGGGTGAGGGTGAATAATTTTATATTGCACGTGTATGCATACAAACATACATATGTATGTAGGTATATGAATAAAATTTAATCAGTAATTTCCGCGGGAAGGAAAGTGAAGTTAATTTTCCTCAAATGGACTTATGTACATACGAGTATGTACATATATATATATACATATATTATATATAATTTTATACATTGAACTCAAGAATTAAGCATCACGAAAGACATGGCATATTTTTATTTAGAAATATTCCGCTTTGAAGAAGAAAACTATTTTTCTACTGTCAAACTTATTAACCTTAGAAAAAACAAAAAATTTTTCAAAACAACTATTCCTCCCCACTCTCCCTCTATTAAGCCTGTGATTAAACCCAAGCTGTGTTTCTGAGAAAAATTGTTAATACTCTTAAAGAAGTAGCATTAGCCAGTACATACTACCTTGCGGATGGTCATGGGCTCGAACCCGATCCAGATCTACGTCCAAAATTATAGAAATTTAATTTATTTCACTGCGTTCGTCCTTCGGCAGGAAGAGTCAGCCCCTCCGAGTGTAGTTCTGTCATGAAATAAAGAAAGCTTCTCATGAAAATCCATCGAGCGCTAAAGGCGACTGAAAATAACCTATAGGTCTCTTCATTTTGTTGAAAAAACATCAAGACGAATATCACAAATTGGAGGAGGAGCTCAGCCGAAAATCACTTCAAGCTGCCGAGTATATTACATACTCGTACATATGTACATATTATAAGTAAAAAGTCATACGTTATTTTAATTTGTCTGTCTAATGGTAATAACTTGATACGAGGTCCGCACTATAAAGTGGATGCATAAAAACTACCAAGTTCTTGGAGCTTCTGGCTAGTCAATATCGATGTGAGAGGTCCGACGTTGTCATGATAAAACACAATACCCCTCCTGTTGGCCAAAGCTGCTGACAGTACAGGTTCGAATAATGAGTTTGGCCGTAGGCGAGTAGCTTCTAGTGGATGAATTCTAAATAATCCCACCAAACGCACAACAAATTATTCCTGGCCATCAATCCTGTTTTTGAGACAGTTTGTGCCGGCTCACTGTTCTTCGACTACTACCGTTTTCGTTTGACGTTGATGTAAGAGATCCACTTTTCATTACCAGTCACCATCAGAGATGGAAAGATGGATGGATAGAAATTCGGTCCTAAGGTATTTTCTCGGTAACTCATGTGGGAACCATACATCAAGCTTCTTCCAACTTTTTTCAAGTGCTTCCAAACTGTTTTGTTTGCAATGTGTAATTGTGACGGGCAGACTCGATGATAAATAAAAAAATAAATGCGTTGAATTAAGAACCTGAACCCAGAAACCCAATAGCATGGCTTCCGAAAAGTGCACATCACCACAACCGCATTTAACCCAGGGAACACTACAAAATTTTCATGCTATAGTACGATGGTGTGGTGCACATAATTGTCCAACTACTCAAGCAATTCGTAAAATTTTAAAGAAATTTGGATCTGGACTGGACTGCTTCGGTTACAAATATCGTAAGGTCTGAGCATCATCGTTTTGCATCATCGATACTGTAAGTGAAACTGTAGCCGAAAACCCGAATATGTATATTTCTCGACGTTGTCAAGAGCTGAGACCTTCTTAAGACACATTATGCATATTTTTTACTTGGACTTACAGCTACGTCCATATAAAGTTCATCTCACACAACAACTAAAGCCAGCTGACCATTCACAACGCCGTACATGCGTCGATTGGGTGCTTAAACAACAAGTAGTGACGGCGTTTGGGGCGCCGAAAGTCCTTAATTAGTTGACTGTCTAATGTCTACGGCCCCTTTTGGCCCAGAGTTATGATTGGACCATACTTTTTTGAAAACAACAACGTTGGGACTATCACTGTCAATTCGGAGCGTTATGACCTGTAATTGAATAACGCGACTTGAATAACAAATGGTTTCAGCGAGATGGCCGCGTAATATCTCGTCTTGGCAATATCAATTGACTACCGAGATCGTGCGCTTTGACACCATTGGGCTACCCGAAAGACGGTGTTTATGCGGATAATGCTGCAACTACACATCTTACATAGCTAACGTCCATAACAGCCGACTGGAAGAGCGATGTACATACACGAGTTATCGACGCTGCGAACGGCGGCGAAATGTTGCCAGCTGTCAATGTGTTTGCATACTTTTAAGCAAATTTATAATTTTCGTCAACAAATTTCATATTTTATATATTCGAATATAAACATCAATCAGATATACATCATCTATATGGTAATAAATAATTAATTACGTATTTAGTTTTCATTTCTTTTGAAAAAACTACACACTAACTTAGTTTATTTCATATTAGTTTAAAAAGTATATAATGGCAACCTTGTATAAGAGCGATAAATGCGCCGAGCCGGTTTTACGGAAAAAATCAAATCACCGCTGGTTTCTATGGGACAACCGTCAGTAACGGTATGGGCGAGCGGTGGCAACTTTTCATTTGCTTGGCGCTCTCATAAGACAGGTTGCTATGGACGGAAGGTATGGTATGTAAGATGGGTAGTTACAGCATAAGCCTTTAACTTATGGCTGATATACCGCCCAATATGTATCAAAAAATAGTCGAAAATTACTTCAAACGAATCGAAGTTTGCAAACATGCGCGCGGCGGTAATTTGAATGATGTAGTGTTTTATATATCTTAGAAAATGCGAAGGTTCAAGCTTTACCATATAATAAAAAAGTAATTTCATGAATAATAAAATTTTCAAGGCATTTTATTTACGTTTATTTTCGAAACCGCAAAATGGATAACGTATTATAACCTAAACTATAGGTACTGTGAGTATTTTTGTGGAGTAGTTTAAAAACTAATTTCCAGAGGTGAAGTATACATAGGTCCGGCGGTAGGACATCCCGATGTTAATTAGGCTATACTTCTTTGGATAGATTGTGGTTAACTTTGGATTACACTTTTGACCGCGTGGAGTATATGTTTATAATATTACTATACTTGCGTTACTCGCAGGGTAAATACTAACTAGTACGAGTACTTACTAATATTTTCGTACACTGCGGTAGGGTGAATAGTGTAAAAAAAATCCACACCCCACAGAAACCGCGTGTGAGAAAAAAACGAAATTTGCTTTTTTGATTTATTCACCCACAAAATAATTATTTTCAAAACGGAAAGATTATTTTCATTTTTACCCCGATTTGTATTCCACAATTCCTACATGAATGGTATGTATATGTATATATGTATGTATTTATTTTAATTCTGTTTTAACAATTTATCCTCTCCACAAATGCCTATGCATGTATGGTATGTTTATGTAGGTACATTCATATGTACATATGTATGTATATATGTATATATATGCATAAAATATCCATCTGTTGCTATTCACCATTCATCATTCACTATTCAGCTTAGCGGGAAAGCTACTCTCTTGTATACTCGTATACTATACAAACATTTTTCCTTCGCTTTTCGCGTTTTCCTGTCTCATTTTAGTTCCGTTGCTTTGTTGTCTCGACAGCGACACGCTTCAGAGCATCCACCACATAGAGCTCATAAGAGTGGTTGGGCATATTTGTTGCGTTTTCCAACTTTAAAGTTGTTTTTAATGATGGTCATCGTTATGACAAAACATCCTCGTTCACAGCGTTTGTTGTTGTTGTTGTTGAATAAATATGTAGTTGCGGTTGTTGCTTGGTTGACTATTGCGACCCTCATTGGTTTATCTCTGCGTTTGAGTATACCTATGAATGAGTACGACTTAGATAGGTTCATTCAGTAAATTACCAATGGTAGCGACCATGACGTCGGATGGCGCAATATCTACAATATCTACATTAGATGTGTACATACATACAGCGAGTTACCCCACTCGTGTACACTGAGGAGTATGAAATGTCGTTGGTCTGGTGATCGAACGGCGTGTTTATCGATGTATTTCTGGCATGAAAAAAAGCTCCTCAAAATAATCCACCAGCTTATCGAGGGCGGCATAAAACTATAGGTTACCTCATTTGTAAAAAACTTAATTATATCTGGCTGCACAGACGAATCGCTTAAACGGCTATGAAATTCCATTCGTTGTTATTCCCGGAATCACATAATCGTGTACTGAAATCATATCGAATATAATTTATCGGAATCTATGTTTGAATCCGATTACTTACCGATGCGGTCTGTGCATCGCTCACTTTCACCCGTATACAGCTTGATCCACTCTTTTGAGAGATTGCATTCGAGGTTTCCATTCGTTGAACATATTTTCACTTATGTTCTTTAGAACCTCCGACCTTTATCTAAATTCCTCAGTGTGGCTGCCAATTGATGAATAGATCTTTTGGACATTTTTCTAGATTAAATAAAATTTCAAGTAGTTTATGAAGTAGTGATCCTAGGTTGGATTAGCATTTTTTGTTCGAATTTCTTAACACGTTGAGCACGGCGCCGGATTTGTTGTTCCTCCCGTTCGAACGGCAGCCGGTGAGGGATGCAATGTTGTATGCGATAGATTACTTTAGTATTAATGAGATATGAAATTCTTCTTTATCGTGCTATTTTGGACGTAAAACCACGTACGTGCCTTCGAGAGGTGATCAGTTACAAAGGACTTACTTGAGAAAAGCTTTGAAGTGGTGGGCTCAACGTGTTAATTATTGAACACACTTTTTGATTCCGCGTCGGAAGTCGGAAATGAATCCAAATCAATTATAATCGACTTTCAAAACAGCCCTGATGGTTAAAATTAAAATAACGTTATTAATTATTTAATAAAATTATCTATAAATAAATAATCAGTTGAAGAAGGTGGTAAATGTAAACGGAATAAGAAGTTCACAATTAAGGTGAGATTCCAATTTAACCATTTTAACACAGATAAAGCTCAGAAAAATCTTTCCTTTCATGTTTGTTATCAAGAATCTCTAAAACTAGCAAGCAGATTTTATTGAAAATTTATCAATATTTCCTTTGTAACCAGAGAAGTGAACTCAGAATCGACATATTCGAACAAATCGTATTTATAGTTCGATTTACTTGAACATTGGCACAAATGTAGCTTTTTGATTAGGTTATCAGGAACACAACTCTTCTTTTCATGAAGTGGAAGAAAATTTTCTTCACCGACGATGCACACTTCTCACTCGGGGGATAAATAAATAAGTGAAACTCACTGACTACGCGCTCTTTGGTCCGAACGTGTGATTGGAACTTACATACTTCTTTGAAAACGAGAACGGCGAGCCTATCACTGTCAATTCGGTGTAGTATGGTCGTATGATAATCGACTGATTTTGTCCTGCAATTGAAGAACACGACTAGGCCAATATGTATGATAGTTTCAACAAAATGGTGCCACATGTCACACAACACGAGCAAATGTGGATTTATTGCGAGAGAAATTTCTCGGCAGCGTAATCTCTCGTCTTGGCGTTGTCAAATGGCCACCGAGGTCAAGCGAAAGGTATCAACTTTGGACTTTTTTTGAGGGGCTACGCGAATAAACCTTTAACTCTTGAGCACTTGAAAACCAGCATTATTAAAGTTATGGTTGAGATACCGCCCAATACATAGTATATGCTAAAGAGTGGTCGAAAATTACCTCGAACGGATCGAAGTTTGCAAAAACTCGCTAGTAGGTCAAGCGTCTTAGTGTTGTATAAACTGTAGGTATCAAGGCGCAAAACCACAAATTGGAAGAGGAGCTCGGCCGAAAATCACTTCAGCGGTTATAAAGCGCCAATTATATATACGAAGTGTGACAATTAAGTAATGAGACTGATTATATTGCCGCGATTGTGGTAACCCTGCGACCTTGAAATTCCCTTTCCCTTCATCCTTCCTCTCCATTGATATATGTATTTGCTATTGCTCTAGCTTGTTTAGTTCGCCTGCTGTGTCGTGTTGTGTAAACGTGTGTTCATGGTGCTCGTCACGAAAATGAAAAAACGAAATCAAGAGCAACGCGTCGCGATAAAATTTTGTGCCAAATTGGGCGAAACAGCTTCGGAAACGTACGCTAAAATAGTAAAATAGTGGAATGGTCCACCGGTTCCACCGGGGCAAACCGTAAATCAAGTCTACTATCGCCAAGTACTCCTTCATCACGACCTTCGCACCATGACACACCGCCTTTAGCGTGTCCCATTATTGGCCTCTAAAGGGATCGCCGTGTTACAACAGCCGCCTTATTCGCCCGATATGTCACCCTGTGACTTTTTTTGTTCCCTAGAACAAAATTGGTGGTCAAAGGAACACATTTTGAGTCGATTGAGGACATCCAGGCGGCCGTGACGAGGGTGCTTCCAGTCGAAGCGTTCCAGAAATATTAATGGGCATTGAAAACGCGCTGGAATCGTTGTATAGCTGCCCAAGGGGACTACTTTGAAGGGGATGGCAGAGTTGTAGAATAATTTTGAAATATACGTTTTTTATGGAATCAGTTTCATTACTTAATTGTCAGACCTCGTATGTGTACATACATACATATAAAATATAATATAATATATTTTCTTTGGAAAAACTTCTTCTGTAAAAAGATCATTTTCTGTGCACATTTGCACATTTTTTCTTCAAATTACTCACCGGAATAACTAACTACCTCCCGCAAGATTTTTGTACTTCAAAGAGTGTTGAGAGTTGAAACATAGAAAAGCCTAGAAATGGTCTGATAATCACTTAATCAAGCAACACAACAAGCTTCTCTTTGGGATAAAGTAAATGTGTAGATATTCCCTTGAACTAGGGTCCCACCCATATCTTTCAAGGAACTCCTCCAACAGTTTCGCATGAATCCATTTCCTCTTAGACATACAACTGAAAAACTAGTTTTCGTGAAAATTTATTACATGCATATGAGCATACATGAACATATGTGTGTATGTATATACTTATATTATATTATATACCTACATACATATGTGCTCATATATTGCGCATAAGTATTTATTGGAACATTTCAATAAATTCACTTTCATGACCCACAATTCACTGCACTGAAAACCAGAATCATCGGTAGAATGATATATGTAGAAATACAAATGTATATATGTGCATACATACATTCCTCTATACAGGTGTAAATATAAATTAAGCAAAGCTTGAGAAGTTGCTTTGGTATTGTAACTTTAGCAACATTTGAAAAATTATGTAGAAGAATCATATTTTATAAAGCGTGTTTCTTTAGACATGCGGTTTTCAAGAAGAATTGAAACGCATATATTTTCATTTTATGGCAAAGATTTCACAACTAGCCCGAGAAGCCCAATTTTTGACCAATCTTAGTAGCGATTGGGGCCGTATATCAGCATTAACGCGTCGAATATTCCCTTACTCGGACTTATCTGTGTTGACGAACGACTTCACATAGCCCCACAAAAAATAATCCAGCGGTGTTAAATCGCACGATCTTGGAGATCACGCCATTGGCTCTCGGCGCGAGATAATGGACTGACCAAAAGTTTCGTTCAATAAATTGAATGTTGGTATGGTGGTATGGCATTTAGCTCCATCTTATTGGAGCCAAAGGCCATCCACAACGAAATCCTTCAATTCAGAAACGATAAAGTCATTAATCTAGGCTCTACAGCGTTCCACATTGACTGTAACATTATGGCCGGCTTCATTTTTGGAAAAAAATGTGGAACAATGATTCCCTCTGCCCCTAGGTCACACCAAACAGTGACTTTTTGAGGATATAACGTCGTCTTAACAATGGCCTGTGGATTATCATCACTCCAAATGCGACAATTTCGTTTATTAACGTATCCATTCATCCAAAAGTTAGCTTCAAAGCTGAATAAAATTTTTTTTGTGAAAATCGGCAGCGGAGGCCATCTCGTTGTGTACGTCACGCTCGATGGTCGTGAGCTTTCAATCCGTGCACAAGTTGAGTTTCATAAGCTCGGCAACAATAATCCTTCCGCAAAATCTTCCATAAAGTGGGTGGGTACAGCTCCGAATGTTGCGTGCGATGGCGGATGAACTCATTCGGGTCTACTTAGATACTCTGTCCTACAGCAGCAATAGCGTCTTCGATGCACTCTGTACGTCGTCTCTAAGGATGCGCTTTATCCACTAGAGTAAACGTGCTGTGTAACCGATCCATGATAGCTCTGGGCGACGCTGCTGGGCATTTATGTCGAACCATTGCGTTGCAAGGACCGAACCATTATTTTGGGAATAAATTTGCCCGATTTGTTCCGAAGTAAGTCTGTTCTTTATGAAATGGTAAACTGAATTGAGTATAAATCAAGTAACAGCTGAAGAGAAGACCAACTCCAAAAAACGTATGGCCTCATTGAAAACCACACTACTAAACAAGCACCTTTCTTCTACTAGGGTAAGCCAAAAATTCTTGCACAAAACTTGTGCTCAAATGCACCACACAAAACTAATTTATCGATTTTCTTAAAACTTTGAAGGCCACCCACGTAGCGTATAAAGGCATTTAGTTTAGAATTAAGCACTCAAACAGCTGACTGACTAACTGCACGTCGGCTCAAACGCAGGTTTTTACCTTTGAAAAAAAAAATGATATCAAAAATAACAGAAAATGGAATACCAGACAAACCAGCTGCCAAGACACAAAGTAGGCAACAAAAAATAATAATAAGAATAAAAAGAAAAAAAATTAATGCATTAAAAGTATCAGAAGAAACCAGCCGTCTATTGCGTTGTCTAACGATGAGTCTCAAAAGATAACAAAATAAAGAAACAACAAAAAACACTACAGTTAAAGCCCGTACATATGTACGTGTATGTACATGTTTACAGCAATGTGTATAGCACAGTTACATCCTCCGCAATAAAAGCTTCTTCTCATGGTCATCGAGTCCATAAATGGCAACAAAACGAAATTGAAATTAACACAAAAACGGAAAATTCAATAATAAAAACAAAAACAAAACAAACAAAAAATACACTCACGTACAGAAAAGTTGAAGAAAACATATGCCAACAACAACTACAACCGGATAAATGAGGGAAAATACTTTGGACAGCAGTGAAGGCAGCAGAAGACTCAGAGCAGCCAGTGGATTTAAAGCTAAACTCAAACTTACACACACATACCTATATATGCACATGTATGTGTGGCTATTTGTATGTACATACTTATGTATATATATATATATGTATGTATGTACTATAATAAAGTCAGAAATAGTTAGCAATCCAAAAGAACGGATCTAACAGAAATGAAAAGCAACAGCAACGCATTACAAATGACTGTCGGTAAGGTTCGTGATTCCAACGTAGTGGAGTGCAGAGGAGGAAGTTTTTGTAACACCGACATTAGAAACCAACAGTTGTGTTGAAGACGTGCAGGGAGAAAGATATACTATGTACATACACGTATATATGTAGCTTAAATCAAGCTTCCAAGCTGGCTCGCCATGAAGATCCGTCAACGAGCGGATGCAACATGCGGTTTTGGTTAATATCTACTGTATACATATGTACATACGTGTATATATGTATGACTGTGCGTCGAAGATTTGTACTCATCAGTTAGAATGGTAAATGTTACGCAAATGCCAAAAGGCACACGCTGAAGCTGGTTTTCTTTCATATACATACATACATACATATGCATAGGAGTACTTACATCAAAACAGAGCTTAAAGTACGCTCAAAAGAAAAATGATGAGCCAACAAGCCCATCTGAGATTTATCTCGAACAGAATTACCAAGATCACCCGCTCTGAATTGTCCAATAAGATTCTTCTTCTTCACTGGTGTTGGCAACGTTTACGCGGTTGTCGCCGAATCAACAATATCTCACCATTTGTTTCTCTTTTTCGCTGTTTAGCGCCAGTTGGAGATACCAAGTGAAACCAGGTCGCTTTCCTAATCGGAGGTCTTCCTCTTTTTCTGCTTCCACGAGCGGGTACTACATCGAAAACTTTCTCAGCTGGAGTGTTCTCATCCATTCGGGCGGCATGACTTATCCTTTGTATCCGCTGTCTCATTATTCGCTGAACTATTTCAATGTCACCACGGAATTCGTAAAGCTCATCCTTCTATCGATTTTGCTACTCGCGGTGATTAATACATCTTACGGAAAACCTTTGTCTCATAAACTCCAGCGACGACTCATCAGATGTCGTCATCTTCCACACTTCTTATGACTGTCAACAGTGACGTCAATGACATCGGTATACGCCAGCAGTTGTATAGTCTTGTAAAAGATTGTGCTTTGCCTATTTAGCTCTGCAGCTCTTATTATTTTTCTAGCATCAAATTGAAGATGTCACACGATAAAGAATCACCCTGCCATTTGGTGCAAAACCAAGATTTGTCTCATGGTGAACATCGGGTCAATCGTGGATTTCGTGCCACACTGATGAGATCCAATCACTTTTGTTCACGGTGGACTTTATTTAGTCTTTCACACAGATAAGATCTTATATGCGGAATTGAGAAGGCTAATCCCGCGGTAATAGGCACAGACCGTAGGTTCCCCCTTTTTATGGTTCCAATCGTCGGACATGCGTACATCCGATCATATTCTGCAAAGAAGTTGATACATGGATGCATGCACCTTGTCAGTCCTTCGCCGCCTTTCAATTTTGCCGGTAAGGCAAAGGAGGCAATCACTATTCGAACCTCGTCAAAGTTGGGAAATCGGATGACTTTTCCATAATTATCGATTGGAGTTTCGGGTTCACTAACTCCAGGTGTGGCACTTTCACTGCCATTCAGCAAGTTGGAGAAGTGCTCGCTCCATACATCAAGTTTGATCTAACCCTCAGACCTTTGTTCCTACAGGAGTATGCTCCGGTCTTGAAACCTTCTCTAAGCCGTCGTATCATTTCGTAGTTTTTTCGAGCATTAACCTCGTCGGACAACTTCTCAAGTGCTTTATACCCTTGCTGCACAGAGACGAGTGTTTATCCTTGCCGCTACCAGATAGTGGTCCGTGTCGATATTGGGTCCTCGTCCGATATGATGAAAAATTTCCCATTGATACGAATTATGGCTAGATGTTCATCAACCGGAATGGTAGTACTCAATGAGGAAGACTCTCCACCACCACAAATCCAAAACTAGAATTGCGTTCCTTTGGCGGGTAGTAAATTCCCCAACAACCCATCTTTGTCCAATCCAGCGCACTTCTTCGTGCTATGCAGTGACACCTTCCCAATTAAGGGATGCTTAAACATCCTTGAAACATTCGCAGGGATTATCGCCAATAGAGGGGTTTCACTTCCGAGGCACGCATCAAAGTGCCGAGGGAATTTCTTCTCTGCCATCACCATTTCACAGGGGGTCTAAAGAAGACAGAATTTCTATAGGACAGGACCAAAAATTTTGTTAAAACTAAGTGGAAAATTTGGTAGTGGTAACTTCTTTTTCGGAAACTTTCAATTAATATAAGCCTCAGACTTCCAGATTATTGTAGTTGTATTTGATGCAAGGTGGTCGTCGGTAGATTTACACTTTGGAGTAAAATTAATGTTGGGAATATGAGTATCAAATGAAGTATGAAGGGTATATAATTATATCAACCATAACCCTAATCTCCCATCGTTCTTTCCACCATCAACTGAAGCAAAAAGCAGCCACCAGCGATACGAGGTAAGCAAAACGCTCTTTCAGACTTCAATAGACGAAAAGAGTGCAGATGCAAACACGTACATATGTACTCGTATGTATACCTTGTGGTAAAGCAATAAAGCTTGGCACCATTATGAGATAACGGTTGAGTGTTTAAATACATATAAAGAGAAGAGTTACATAGATGCATTGTGACGAGCTAGTCAAACTAACCGGCCAACAGAAAACACATTTTATTCAACTTGGCTGAAATGCTGACAAGCTTAAGCTGGAGTGGAATGTCTAGCAAATAAGACGCTGACGCACCAGCGAACACGCTGCAGCGGTACCATTTCAAACTGGTTAAGAGCTGCTGTAGCGTCTGCTGAAATCAACTCAGTGACTTACTTTTGTATCGATTTGAAGAGAAAAAAAGACTCCCAAGCGAATATTCCGTCGTACCTACATAGTTGAAGTGATCGAAGCTAACGCAGCTTTGAAAGGTCTTATAGTTCAAGGCTTTCTAATGCTTGGAATTGTATTCTTTACATTTTTAGCCGCCTCCTCGCAACTTCACTATCGTACATACATATACCATATTTATATATATGTATGTATATAAGAGTACAGCCTTGTAATAATCAACGGCATAATAATATTGACAGAATTGTTGGAATGCGGTCACTCTTTAGAAATAGTTTAGTTGTACACTAAGTGTGATTGGTAGTATGAAATACACATTGTGTTGAGCTTGTGGTGAAACAATTCTCTTCTATTTATAGTGATTGCTGAAAGAGAGGAAGAACTTCATAGAAACTCAAAAGAAGTGGTTTCATATAGAGTTCTTCAAAGTGCGATCCATATATGTATCATCATATTTGGTGCTTTGTAACCGCTACAGCGAAATTTATGTCGAGCTCCTTATCTAATTTGTGTTGTGCGTCTTAATGTTTTCCCAACAAATAGAGAGACCTTCGGAGTTTCTTCTAAGTAGCCTCCGAACGGGCTATGAGGAGCTTTTTAATTTCATGTCAGAAATGCACTCGGCGGCCGTAACATTCCCTGCCGAGTGGCGACCGAAATTAGAAAAAATAATTTTCTGTAATTTTTGGATGTTGGTTGGACCAGAACAATATGCCAAGTATTCTTGAATGTACTTGGAAATCTCATTTCTTCGAAACGCATTAGTTAGAGACAAATCTTATATAAGCTAATATTTATCAAATCCGCAGGAGGCCTACAAAAGGGTTAGATACATTGAGACTGCGCTCTGATGGGGTCGGTCTGAACATATTTGGAACAATTAACAATGTATCTAACCCAATAGTCGTGAAAATTATCCAATAAATAGTTATGGACCTGCTGAACTCTATACGAGTAAGAGCGGAGTGAAGCGAAGCCAGAGCTATTAGGAGGTCTAATTTTACCACTCCGTCGGTCACTTGAACAAAGCGAGGTTAGGTTAGGTTGAACAGGCTGACCCAGTGGTTTTTACTTAGACGATATTACGTCCATAGTATTGGCGAATACCTACACTACATTTCACCAAGCTGTTGTTCTCAATCAGGCCTAAATTAATGTCTTGTGTCCACCGCGTGTCCTGGCACCCAGTAAATGTAAACTCTTCCTTTTTCAGACAATATTTTTTATCACCTCTTTACAAAGTGCGATCACAGCTGGCATCGTGTCTATTATCTTCTTTGAGAGCCGGTACCCTGCAGAACTACCACTATTTTTATTACAAATATTTCGCCTTAAAAGGTATTGCAATGGTTCGACAGCTTAAATGACTTTCATTTGTCCGGTTGGTCGTAGCAAACTGAAGTCTTCTCTCCTTCGGTTACATTAGAATCATCTGTAAAACTATGAAGAGCTTTATCTACATATCTCAGACCTTTGCTCCGAATGTTCATAGAAGTGTAAACCCCGCGGCAGTTAAGAGTACCCTCTTTTTAGCTACTAGATCTGCTGGTGGAATGCCTTGCAGATTGTGTTGTTCTGAGTACCCCGGTGATGTTGATTATTCAAGCTCTCTCCGGCATATCCAACTATGATATTTTTTCCATACGCTTACACCATACTAAAGCACCATATTGGCTTAGCAATCGCAACGAAGATCCAATGCGAGAGAGCGGGGGGAGGAGACCCTAAATGCAGATACCTTCTTCACTTGCTGCTCTACATAACAACTTATTACCCCACACAATTCCCAAGTACTTAGTACTAAGTTTTAGCTGCAAAGCAGCATCTCTCAGCTTTGGTTTATTCGAAGGTGAAATTTTGTATTTCCTTGTGAATAGAACTAGATCTAGTTTATCAGTATTAGCCCCTTTAGTTCTGCTGAAATAGTTCAGTTGTTATGGGTTCTAAATGCTAATTCGCTAGAAATCCAAGGGTTGCCAAACACTGGCCGACTTCTTTAACAACCAATTAATCAAAAGGGTCCAGAGCAGAGGTTATAGCACTCCACAGTGTGGTGTTTCCCTGTGCACATTCCGCGTTATCTCGTGGAATTCTTTTTGTACTTGGGTCTTCCTGCAAATAAGCAAGGCATGTATCCAATCCCTAATGACAGGGTTGACTCTTGTTGATTCAAACCCATCCCTTAAGAAATGTTTAAAAACGTTCCATCGGCTACGGTGGTCATCGCTGCCAATGCGCAAAGAACCACAAATCGTTGGCAAAACAAATTTCTCGAAGACTCTCAACTCATCGGGTGTCGACATGGTCCATGCTTTTCCACCTTGTAGCAGTGCGGAAATGATAAGGGACTTGTAAAGTTGGTCCTGGTTTATCGAGAGAGGACTTTACTTTTCAATTGCCTACTCAGTCCAAAGTAGTACCGGTTGGCGAGAGTTATTCTGCGATGAATTTCAAGGCAAGGACATTGTTGTTCGAGTTAATGTTGGAATTATCTACGAGTTCAAAGTTATGGCCGTCAATAGTGATGTGGGAGCCGAATCGCGAATACGAAGACAGAAGATATTTCCTCTTGTCCTCGTTCACTATCCGACCTATTGACGCCAATAATTTCAATATCTTCAGCGTACTCCAGCTACTGTAAACCCTTTACCGTTCTGAAACCTCGTTTGGTATCGAACGACTGGGAGAGGTCCTTCCCGATTCTGACTGCACGTATAAGTTTTGCAGGGATACCAAATTCAAACATAGCGGCGTAGAGGCAACTCCTTCTCGTGCTGTCGAAGGCTGCTGAAAAATGTTGTTTTTCAAACAGGCGATTGCTATTCGAACTTCTTCATAGACTGGCAATGAAACATCTGTTCCATCGCCATCGATTGGGGAATCGGGTTCTCCACCACCTGGCATACCATTCTCACTGCCATTGAGCAGGCTGTAGAAGTGTTACCTCCATAAATTCAGTATAGCCTGGGTATCGGTCGCAAGTTGGTGAATTAAAATCCAGTGTGTATAGCTCGTAAACCTAAAAACAACAATTTGACCAACATCCATGAGTGATCCCACCTACATATGTACATACATATTTAAGCGTATAGGTAGATATCGTCGTGCGATTGTCCCACGCATAAAAATAAATCAAAGGGAATAATAGTCGTTTGAGTTGCTAATGGAATGCTCAACGCTTACTTAACTGCTTTATGATATATCCACACGACATACAACTGTATATACACGTATGTATTATATATATGTATGGAAACATGTTTGTAATTACAATTCTTTGTTATTTCTGTTATTTCGTTATAACTGCGGTTTGTGGCGATGGAGATGTTGATATTATCCAACCCATACGAGTATCCCAAATGAAATATCCCATTTACATACCAAATAACCTAACTGTTGTTTGGCTTTAAAATGTGGCCACAACGCGTTGCCCGCCTCTACGCTATCGCTTATTGCCTTCACAAAATGTTTGTTGATAAAAGCTAAGCGCGAAGTAGACACATGTGCACACATACATACATACCATCATATACATACGAGTATGTATGCGAAGATGTGTATGAAAAAGGAAAGATTGTAACGAAAAGAAACCGTAAAGTCAAACCAAAAAATAAGCCTACAAGTACATAACTAAAAGCCTTTGTAAAAGATTGGAGATTGTCACTGCTTTAAGCACCCGATGGGCTATGAAAGGGTTTCTTCTCTCTTTCTTACTTTCCCAAGAAAACATAAAAATAACAATCTGACGTAATTAACATAATAAACAAATGGAATAGTTGGAAATAAAGAGTAAGCGGAATGTGTGCGCACAAATGCTCAGCAACAATTGGAGAATCAGAGAGCTTCATCTATAATGTACTCGTATACCTTGTACATGTGCATGTGTGTATGTATGTATGTACCATATATGTATGTATATAGGTGCATGCCTTGAAAAAGCTTGGCGATCAGGTGTCAGGTGCTCCCATCGATCGTTTTTCACTCACACTTCTCGATCCCTTCACTGGTTTTGTGAATGTGCGCTATTTGTTTGCTTCAAAATTTTCTGTATTCTCCGCCAGCAGCGTCAACAGCACATTGTCAGCGCCCCTTTTTTTGGTTATAAATATGGTAGTTAACAAAATATGCGTACACTTCCATGTCTGTTGCGTTTGTTGGTTACACTAGTTTACAAAGTTTAGTATTTTTATAGTATTATAGCCGAGTTGACAACAGAGCGAACCTCTCTCGTCTCTAATTGGTGCCAATACAGATAGATCCTTCTCAACCTGGTCTTTCCAACGGAGTGGAGGTCTTCCTGTTCCTCTGCTTCCACCGAAACTTTTTACAGCTGGATTATTATTATCCACCAGTACCACATGACCTAGTCAGCCGTAGCAGCTGTTTTTTGATTCGCTGTGCTAAGTTAATGTCACCGTGTATCTCGTACGGCTCATCGCTCCATCGACTGAGGTACTCGCCGTTCCCAACGCACAGAGAGCCATACATCGTTCACAACACTTTTCTCTTGAAGACTGCATAGGCCAAGGCCAACTAATTGGATGTTGATATCAACTACATTTGTGCACCATATAGCTGGACAGTCAATTGCTTACTCAGTCCAAAGGAACACCTGTTGGCAAGAGAGATTCTGAGTTGTGTTTCAAGACTGACATTGTTCTTGGTATTAATACAAGACGCAAGTGCACCGAACGTTTGTTTGATGATAAGAGATATTTCCCTTCATACTCTTTCGTTTCTTTGTCAAGCAAGGATACGACAGCAGTTGAATGGTCTTGTAAAAGATGCTAACTTGTCTATTTTGCTCTGCAGCTCTTATTATTTTCTCCAGCATCAGATAGAGGAAATAATGATCGATTAAGTAGTTCTCCCGTCCATATTCTGCAGAAAAGCTGCTCTTCACAGCCATGTTTGAATAACTCTACCGGTAAGCTTTCAGTTCAATTATTATTCCTCGATTGGAGTTTCGGGTTCACCATCTCCAGATGTTCCACTTTCACCGTCATTCAGCAGGCTGGAAAAATGTACCCTCCATACAGCGAGTATGCTCTGGGCAACGGTCACCAGATTACCTCTTTGCATCGTACAAGAGACTGTTCCGGTCTCGAAACCTTCTATAAGTCGTCTTATCCGCTCGTAGAATTTCCGAGCATCACCGTTGTTGGCCAAACTATTCATCTGGACATGGGTCTTGCTTCTCTCTTCAATTATCGGTATGTATCTAGCCCATCCCGTGCTTTTGTGCTAAATTTAGCACTACAGACATCTATATTTTGGGCCTCGGTGAAATCGTTCAGCCTCAACCCATTCCGGGATGTTTCGTCGGGGAAGCTGAATTTTTCGACAATAGTGCCGAAGCGAAGTATGACGGTAATTTCAGCTTTGACGAATTAATGATCCAAAATTTCAAATCCGGAAAAACGGCCGTATATATGTTATAGTGCTCCGATCTGGCTGGTTCCGAGAAATGATCGTAAAACTATAATTTTTTGTCAAAAATTCAACACTATATTACTATAATATGTTATATTATACATAATATTAGTACTCTTGCAGCGGCACACAAGTATGTCAGAAACTACTCCTTATTTTAGGCATCATTAAGAGGTAATAAGGTGGTAAGGAGTATCTAGTGAGCTACTACTTCACGTCTTTATGGATATATTCCTTTTTAGATGTGGGGAGGATCTACTCCACTACTTTTAGGGCCCGTACGAAGACAGGCGTTAGCAATAAATAAAAAACGACCTCCAAGGTAACCATCGCGATAACCCTCAGCGATAACTCTGTTGAGCTGTTTAATTTTTGTTAAAAGTATAGCTATACAAAGAATGTATTAACTTATATTCAAGAAATTCATATTCCGCTGACTGGAGTTTTATTATCCGTTGATTAAGAAAACCGTCCAATTGTCCGCTCACTAGAGAAATACGTCTTATTTTACAAACATGCCTTTTACAACTAATAAACATTTATAAAAATTACCCTTCTTAATCGATTTAGAATTAATTAAAGATACTGAATCGGTATTAAATGTTTTGACATAATTAATAGTAAGACAGAAAATTGAATATGAAGTTGGCAAAAAGTTAATCGTTCGGCAATTAGCATATTTACCCTATACGTAGTATATGTAGTTACATAATCGATGAACCAGTGGCGGGATTCTCTATTGTATTATATCGATTTTCAGATCGTTAAAATGACTTAATGATAACGATTACTTATTTTAGCGATATTCGCTATCGCTTGATCAGCTGTTGCCGTAAACTACTCAATAAATCGTTAACTAAACGATGAATATTTTCAAATTGTTAGCGCCAGCGATAAAAGATTGATATTTTATTAAAGTTAAAGTAAATTAAAGTAGATCGGGAAATTATCTAAGCTACATACATACCTATATAAAAAGAAAAGGAATGTAATATAAAAAATGGCATTTGAGTATTTGGCATACGTTTTATCCCCAGATGAGAAGGCATCGTACCCTTCATCATTGAATAGAAGTTTGCTTCCACTTGAAAGCAACTGAGTTTCGGAATATCTACAGCGAAACAGACTTTTAAATATTTTTTTCAGTTTTAACACTATTAATTGTTTATCTATAAGTCAGTCGTTCGCAAAGCAGTTGTATTACGTAACAGACGCAATCAACCGCTCGAAGTTTATTACGAATGTTAGATTTCTCATTTCCCAAAAGAAATTTTTGCTTCATCATCGTGACCATTTGTAGGAGGTACTATGGCTGTGGCTATCGACTGCACTCATGTTTCAATCGTGAACCCCAGAAATCTTGAAGAAGCCTAAGTCCACCACCATGGTTACCATTCTATCAATGTGGAAATGGTAAAAATAAACTTTTTTTCCATTGTTTTTTTATTAACACAGTTCATTGCATTTGTTCATAGATATGTGTTCCCTATCTCAAGTTTTTGGCGGCAAAGGTTAAGTACTCAAGAGCGCGTCACCATTTTTTATTTGGAGCTCCTCTACAGTGTGAAGAGTAATCCAGGGTAGTTTTGAAAATGAAAACCATAACATGTTTGTAACACTTTAAAATTCTTTGTAATTCTTTAATAAAAATATATGCAAGGTCTATAAAATAGAAGGTTACAACAAGAGCGAAATTATATAATATGAAGTTCTTTCAATTTTATGGGTTGCCGAAATATTTAAAATATATTTTCATAATTTTATCAATGAAGCAGCATCACATTTTGACTATAAATCTCTAAAGACTTGCATAGTTGTTTTTTTTTTAAATTAATAACAATTACAATTAAAACGTTTTGAATAGTTTTATGTTGAATAAATGTATTCTAATTTTCAAAAATTTTAAATTATGAAAATTAATATTATTTTTTAACAAAACATTCTATATTTCTTGGTGTCATGTAATACGAATGGCATGAGTAAATAATGTCAAAAACGTTTAAAATTTTCAAAATTCGAAGCGAACGGATAGTATTTATAAAAATTTAATATAGAAATCGATTTACGCATAATTTCTTTATATGTTAAAAAGCTTTTGGGAAATGGTTAATGCCTATTTATTGAAAAATTCGTGTTTAAAAAATAGAAGCGATGAAAAAGTGTACAGTGGGCTATAGTGGACAAAAATTGGAAAAAAAAAAATTCTGCATTGGATAATAATAATATACATAATTTAATGGTGAAATTTTTAAAGCTGACCACTTGAAGTTTTGGTATTAAGAAAACGTGAGTCCATCGGATAGTTAAATATATAATGTACACATATGCAAGAAAGGAGTATTACTTGCATATATGGTATATTAATAATATATGTTGCTTATGGTGAACATGCTCCAGTGATTAGAACACGTGAGACATGGTTTCGTCAATTTAAAAGTGGAGATTTCGATTTGACAGACAATGAACATCCTGGTGCAGCGAAAAAGTTCGAAGACGAGGAATTGCATGTTGATCCAACCCATTCGCAACAAAAATTGGCAGAAACACCACATTTGACTCGAGGAACAATTTGCCAACGTTTAAAAGCCATAGGAAAGATCCAGAAGTATGGAAAATGGGTGCCACACCAGCTGAACGATAGACAAATGGAAAATCGAAAAACCGTTTGTGAAATGCTGCTTCAACGATTCGAAAAGAAATCTTTTCTGCATCGAATTGTCACGGGGGACGAAAAATGGATTTATTTTGAGAACCCGAAGCGAAAAAAATCATGGCTTTCCCATGGTGAAGCCGGCCCATCGACTGCAAGGCCAAATCGCTTTGGCCGTAAGACAATGCTCTGTGTTTGGTGGGACCAGTGTGGTGTGGTGTACTACGAGTTGTTAAAACCTGGTGAAACAGTGAACACGGATCGCTACCGACAACAAATGATCAATTTGAATCATGCGTTGATCGGAAAACGGTCGGAATGGGCCCGAGGACATGGCAAAGTTATCTTGCAACATGACAACGCACCGTCTCATACCGCTAAACTGGTGAAAGACACATTAAAAACACTTAATTGGGAAATATTATCGCACCCGCCGTACTCTCCAGACGTCGCCCCGTCCGACTATCATCGACTTTTCGCATCGATGGGACACTCCCTTGCAAAGCAGTGCTTCGCTAATTTTGAAGAAGTCGAAAAATCGCTCGTCGAATGGTTTGCCTCGAAAGAGAAAAAGTTTTTTTGGAATGGTATCCATAATTTGCCTGAGAGATTAGCGAAATGTGTAGAAACCAATGGTCAATACTTTGAATAAAAAAATTTTCAGATTCCTCTGAAAATTAAGTGTTTTCTGCCACCGTATATGTATATGACGAAGTTGGCTCGTTGACGTCAACGGTTGTCATAACCTTGTATTCAATTTGCTTTGTTTATGTAATTCATCTTTGTGCTTTTCGCATATTTTGACGTTTCGTTAAACAAAATGAGTTAGCGAATCGAATAATCGTTAGTGCCAGCGATAAAACTCCCAAGTTTGAGATATGACAAATCGTATCGAAAAAGTTACTGAATTGCACTACAGGTGTCAACTGTTCCTAATATTGAAAACTCAATCTTCATTTCAAAAATTACTTTGCTTTTCGGTTATTAAAGCACATACAATTCCCAAAAGGATATTGTAAACCATAAACAATCAAAAGTTAATAGAGGAAATTGAATTTTATTTTTATATAATGCACATATACTTGCATACATATGTACATACCTACATACGTTCATAACCACTTCAACTATATTTAACACTCGTATTATCATTTATTACTTACCCCATTAGTGTGGCAAAGCGAAAATTGGTTGCATGTGCAAACATATCTACGGGTATATGGTATGCTCCTGGAAATGATCAGCACAATTATTGCGCAATAATTAGTAAATGCATACATACATAAATACCATACATATGTACGAGTAAATGCGGCGAATATATGAAAATAAACAATTACTCAAATGCACCACAAAACTGGTATGAGCTTTTATTCACTTACATAAGTGAGCATGCACATATTTCACTGCATGTACGATATATGATACATACATATGGTACATACACGTATACGAGTCATCAGTATTAACGTCTATCTGTAAAAGGCTATTACACGCTCATTGGCATCCTGTTTCATGGTAGACTTAACAACAGGATGCAATGAGCAACAGGATTGGCTTGATGGTTCAATGACTATGTACATACATACATACATACATACTTACATACAAATGTATTTATCTAAACACCTGAGTGCCTTGCTACATAACCAAAGTGGAAGCTACAGGTAAAAGCCAACAAAGCAAACCTACTGGGGTTGTATTTGATTGGATTCCGATTGATGAAAATTAAGGGGATAAATAAATATATGAGTACATATGTATGTATGTACAATATGTATAAAAAACTATGCAATGTGAAGAGCCAGTTTAGGTTCAAAATGCATTGTTTTGCAAGTAACAATTTCAAATAGAGCACTTTACTAATGTAATAAACAGGAAGACGCACTACATTAATATGTGTGACATACGAGTATATACCATATTATATGTGTGCATAGCGAAAAGGAAAATCAAAAAAATATATATATAAGTTCTTGTCTAGTAAAAGTAACCCATGGTGTGGAAGGCCAAATGTCGAAAAAGTCAATAAAAAAATGGAAATCGTCGAGTCTGACCATCATGCGAGTAGTGTTTCGATTGTCCAGGAGCTAAACAATGCACAAAAAACAATTTGGAACCACTTGAAAAGGCCGGATACGCCAAGAAGCTCGATGTATGGGTGCCACAAGAGTTAACGATAAAAAGCCACATACGTGTATGGTAAACCGAATTTCCAATAATGGACCCATTTCTAAAGCGGTGACTGGTGATAAAAATTGGATCACTTACAGCAGCGTCTAAAAAAAATGGTCGTGTTCAAAGGACATTGAGCCGTCACAAACGGTCTCAGAGCCGGAACTAACGATCAGGAAGGTATTGTTTCGTGTTTGATAGGATTAGCAAGGAATCATCCACTATGAGCTGCTCTCCTAAGGCCAAACTCTTAACTCGGACCTCCACTATCGTCAATCAGAAGGAAGTAATCACCCAGAATCGCTCAGCTTTGGTCAACAGGAGGTAAAATGTGTTTCATCAGAACAACGCCCGACCCTACACATCGATAGTGACTTGCTACAAGTCCCAAGAGCTCGGTTGACAAGTTCTTATGCATCCACTTTATATCCGGACCTCGCACCAAATGATTACCATCAGTTCATGTATATGGCGAATTATTTGACTGATGAAACTTGTGAAGATCGGTTGCCCCAATGTTTTGCCAATAGGCTCAAGGGTTTCTATGAGAGAGTCATAATAGCATTATCTTCAAATTGTCAAAAAGTTATCGAGCAAAACGGTGCATAAATCGGATAACAAGTAATGGGTTACTTTTTACTAGACAAAAATATAAGAAATTATCCAATCGCCAGACCAAACACGTCAAGTTTTGTGATCTGCAATTTGTAAACCCTATTTAGATCTCAATGCTGATCTAGAGGTATTTTCCTGAAGTTTGGAGAAAAGTTCTTTAATATTGAATATTAAACACGTTTCACCGTGAACATTTCACTTGCCTACTATTTCCAAAGGAGTTTACATAATTTAATGGAGGAATCTGAGAGATAATTTCGCTTTAGCAACCGGAAAATTTCTGCCATCAGTATGTTATATCACTTTTCCTGATACCGACGTTCTATTTATTTTAAGTACTGGGTATTTTATTATTATTATTATTTTTATTATTTTTTGCTTTCTTTACTTAAAGCTTCGAGGTAATCCGAAAAGCAGTCCAAATGCGAATTGATAAAATCAAGAGCTCAAACAAATACGATTTTTTCTAGTTATCCAAACAATGTCTTATAAAATGTTTCCAGGCTTCTAACTCAATTGCCTTAGTCAGAGATGGAAAAATTATAAATATTTAAAACCTAATCCATCATTTCAGTGTCTTTACAAACCCTTTCATCATCACCACTTTTGTGGTTAAAGTAGTTAGCAAAACTTTACCTGGAGAAACCAAATTTTCTCAATATTTTCCAGGGACCAGTTCAGTCCTAGATGGATATGAGCTTTGTGTAAACAGAAAGCTATGAAGTGGAAAAAAAGATGGTGGTAAATGGATATACAAAATCGGACTACCCTTTGCCCTGTCGAAACCAATTGTAAAGTCGAAAAAAATGGTATTTTTTCTCAAGGTATAGTGAGGTCCAACTCCCACTGCTATGGCTCAAAGAGCTCGTTAAGGTTGACTTAATTTAGTAAAGACACAGGCATACTATAACAAAAAATCATTCTCGCAGGATTTCGTTTAAGACTTTTGCTTTCTGTAGTAGAAGTGAGGCTTCCGGACCAAATTATAGATCTCAAGGGGTTAAATGGGTTTCATAGCTTCAAAAGATCGATATTTCTTATTGACTTATAAATTACTACAACACCTTGGGGAAAATTATCCTAAATTTTCATAAGAGTTTCGAAGGTTGTCAAAAGTTATCGAAAACTACTCAACCGATCTTGATGAAATTTTACACAAGCCTTCGTGATAGAATTCTCGAGGAAGTGGAGGAGAATTTTTCTATTTTCAGTCACAACTAAAAATAAATGAAATTAATAAAATAATTTTATTAAAATATGCCTTTTTTGGTAAAAATAAAAAAAGTCTGCCAAAAATCCAATTTTCACTTTGTGTTATTTTTCTTCGCCCAAATTTCAATTTATGGTATTAACTAAGACACGATTTCTTTTTTTTAACTTCGGATGATCATGTCATGAGTTCGACGTTAATACCATGGGATAAGCCTCCTCAATATCGCATATAATGTTCTATCGAGCGTATTGTGTGAAAGACTAAATCCCACCGTCAACAAACTGATTGGACCTTATCAGTGTGGCCTTAAACCTGGTAAGTCAACCATTGACCAGATATTCACCAAAAAAAAACCCACGGGAGAAGAGGATCGATACACACTATCTCTTTGTCGATTTTACAGCAGCCTTCAACAGCACGAAGAGGAGCTGCCTCTACTCCGCTATGTCGGAATTTGGTATCTCCGCAAAATTTACGTATACGAATATGTAAACTGACATTGAAGCGGTGTCTGCGTCAGTAAAAAGATTAGTCGATCCTTATAAAGGCTTAAAAAAGTGGTCATATCACGATATTTGCTGCATTTTATTTGTAATTCTCTTAAGATTTATTTGTCTGTAAATGTTTAGTCCTTGATAGATTACATTTTTTGACCGTTAAAAAACTGAGAAAGCAAAAATATACGCTTCGCTGCTCAAAAGGAAATACATCCTCGATGCCAAGCACTTATTACATTCATAAAAGACGTTATTTTTTCTGAAAAGCAACAAACATCCAACCTCTAAATATTCCTCATAATTAAGGGACATGCATAATGAGCTCAGTTTTGCGACAAGTGCCACACCCACATACAATGACTGTCCGTTGCGCACGCATACAGATCTGTTGCAGAGGAAGCAACCCTCTTTAACGGCTTCCTGTGAGCGATGCGCCAACCCTAAAGAGGTACATATATAGAAGATAGTCTTCCTAACGGTCAACTTACGAGCGGTAAGAAGCTAAAGGTATGCACTGTAATCTTGAGTTGAAATATTCTAAACCACCATCCATGCATTCCTTTAAAATTATAAATTCAAATTATCTCCACCGTTCCAACACGCGGCTGTGATTCCACCCTGTTGCTTCATTTCATATTTCCATTTGTTGCTTCACGGTTCACGGCACGTTTTTACCCACCCCATTCGTGCGCTTGGCACTTATTTAACTGTTTAACTGACTTGTCTTTTGCTTTTCTTTTCCTTTACCTTACCGTCACTGTTGACGCGACCGTTTTTGACACCTGTGCATAGTGTTTGCTGGCGTCGGCATTTTTATTCAACCCTCAATGTCTTGACTTTCGATCTTCAGAAGTATTGTTTACTTATTGCAGGGTTGTTTTCAGTCCTTTAATTATCATTTAGTAACTATTACGTCCGCTCATCTTCCTCACGTCACATGTCACACAACCGGTTTCAAACGTTTAAGCCGGTCAGTATTGTTCAATGCAACCTGTTGCAATCGTTGTTGGCACACCTGGTTTTTCAATGATCTCCGCACTGCGCGTCTTCAGGTGCTTCGACCCCTGCTTTACTATTGTAGGTATATTATACCTACATATATTTCTACAGACGTGTATACATTAATATTATTTACATACTTTCCTTATAAATTTGTATGTATGTACGAGTATGTAGTTGCTTTATATTAATGTGATTGGAAAGTAACTGAATTGAATTGCTCTTGAATAAAACCTTCCACATGTGGAATATCCGACGGATATTCACGCGGCAAGGCTTGGGATATTGTCGGATCGCCACTGTGGTATAATTGACTGGCAGAGTCGACCAAGTCGACTTTAAGATGCTTAAGGAATCACTAAAAACAGGAAATTTTCCTGTTTATGTGTCTACCAACTGAGTAAAGAATTGAAAATCAAATCCGCACCGAGGAACAAAGATCAAACTCCATATATCCCTCACCATTCTGGACCTACTAAGTGTCATCGACGAATGGGCGATGAGAGCTAAAACCACAGACTATTGAACAGCAGTACATATTACCATGCGGAAGCTCGTGAGCTTTAGTCCCAATTCGGCCTACTTCCAAATTTTTTAGAAAATTAATTTTAATAAAAACTTAAGTTAACTCTCTATTTTTGTGTTGTTGTATCCACAAAAATATTCCTCAAAGTAATTTTTGGAGAATGTTGCATGAGTGACAGTCCTTGGCCGGATAAAAAATCCGGGTCGTTCCGGTTCGCGGGAACTATTGAATTTTAGTCGCCTCTTACGTCAGTCATGCCTTACCGCGGGTAAATTCTTGAACCGCTAGCCCGCAAAAGGGGGTTAACTTTCTAATTTCGCTCGCCTCTCGGTAGGGAAAGTCACGCGCACCGAGTATATGTATTTCTGACTCGAAATAAAAAAGCTCCTCATAAAACTCACCACAAATTTGAGGAGGAGCAAAGTGCCAATTATATATACATATATATATATATTGAACGTTGAGCTATCCGCTCTGGTTAAACCGGATATGTTGAAGTGGCTCCAATGTAAGGAACCCTTATTTTAGTTCAAAACCTCAAACGTTTCGGATACCGTATCCACAGTGAGCTTTATCGACACAAGAGATAGAGACCACTTTAGTTTTTTATACCTTTCATGTACTGGAAATCGGGTCAGAATAACGAGTCCAACTGTTCGTCACTTTGAAGGCAACTCAAAACTGAGGGACTGTTTTTGGGATATTTTAACCAAACTTGGTTATGCACTTATGCACTTTTACATTTAAGCTAGAGTTTTTCGGAACATGCTAGTTCGGACCACTACTTCTGGTATTCTAGACACATATAAAGAATAACCTATTGGTTGGTATATTAAAAGGAGAGAGAGCCTGACCGCAAGCGCCCGCATGCATCTAAAATGTAGGCTAATTATACTCCACCGCTTGACTATTCTTTTACGAACATTTCACTCAATTTAATAAACTTATTTAATTTATTTCAACCATGTGTGCCCACTTTCGTAATGTCGAATCTGGGGATACCGTAAAAGATGTGTCGTCTCAATCCAACAAAGGCTGGAAACTCGCAAAAGTACAATAGTGATCCAGCGTTTCGTGATCTTCTGTGCTTGCTGCGATTTCACTTTACCTAACTTGTGAAAATGATATCTCAAAGGTGGGTGTCTCGGCAATGCACCATTGAATGTTGGTCGTACCAGGATTTGAACCCGGGCCTTCCGAATAGTAACTGCTAACCACTCGGCTACCGCGGCCGCCATTAATATTTAATGCAATACAATAAATTTGATAAAGTCATGAAAGCTATAAACCACTTTGCAGGGCCGAAGGCGGCTCTACTTTCTGATTTATTTATTAATTAAATTTAATTTTTTCCATTACTAATTATTAACAATCCATTAAGGCTTATAAAATAGCAGCAAGATATCAGCTAATTCCACTCGAACTATATACTCGTACATATGTAATACGTGTATGTTTTCTTATTTGTTATTTTTTTATTAATAATGCAAGTACTTATAAAGAAAGCAAATTTATTTAATTAAAAAACGCAATAATAATACCCCTAACCCAATGTTCAAAGTTTATTTTTATAGAAACAATTTTTTTGTTTTTGTTTGTGAAATCCTTCATTATAGTAATTAAAACTATTTTCACGTTAGACGGTAAACTCACTGCCAGTGCACGGAATAATTAGTCCTAACTCTGTAGTATAACAAAATAAATTCGCAATATTTAGCATATGTACATTCTGCTATAGAAAGAGCCGGGTATTGAGTTTTAGAGCGACATTTTTTTAATTTACTCAATCTCAGTTGACTTCAGCTGTCGACACAAATTTTCTTTCATGTCTTCTATCGACTGAAAACGAGTGCCACGAAGTGGAAATTTGGGATTTGAAAAGAGAGAGACAAACCTCATGATGATATTTTAGGCCTGCTTAACGTCGGCTTTCCTTTGACCCCACCCCCCTCCCCCCCTTCTCTACACAGTTCAAAGTGTTTTTGTTTCACACACTTTCTTTTCGTTTTCTTCTACATATTTATTAATAAATATTTAATTTTAGCTAATTGAATAATAATTACAATTAATTTGTATAATAAGTAATTTTCTGAAATTACATAGGACTGATTAAATACGAGTTTTTGCTAACTTATTACTTATTACCTGTTAATCATTAGTTATCAATAGCAATCGATTAACTTATGATAAATATTTGTTACATGTGTAGAAAACTACGTAGCTTTACACTCATCTCCTTCCCTAACGTAACAATTAAAAAAACTCCACCCTATTCTAGTCCGAGCTACGTGGTTTATGATCGATCCCATATAATGTGAATACGTCTGTTGTTCGGTGGTGTTTATTGAACTTTAGCCAGCAATTCATTCGCATTAATTAGTTTTCTTTCCATAAAACTTTCTCTGACTTTCGCAAGGATTGGTGGTGCTAAACACCAGGATAGTCAAAGAAAACATTCAGCATAGAGGAGAGCATTGGCAACTTAGCGACAAACAGAATTCTCTCAAGTGGAAAAGAATACTCTCAGAGGATACATTGGCTCCCGCAATCCGATTGGTATAATTTTCCCTTCATCAGATCGTATTCTTTGTCCTCTAATATCTTCTCTAAACAATCGCCATTGATTTCAATACATTTCTTAAGATCCACTTCGGAAAAAAGTCTTCAAAATCTTGCTTTTTAAGCTTATCAAGTTCAGTATTAACCTTTCCTTTTAAATTTAATTTAATTTTTGTAAATAACCAGAAATCACAAGGTGCTATATCCGGGGAATATGGTGCTGGACGTATTTCTTCGATCCCACAGATCGCAATAAAATTACTCGTTATTTCAGCAGTGTAGGTTGGAGCGTTGTCATGATGTAAAAAAAAGCGCCGCAAATCCTCGTTCTTCCTGTTTTCCAACAAATTTAAGAAAACTTTTGGTAAGCACTCTTCGGTGTACCATTTTGCAGTTACCGTCTGACTCTTTTCCAGTGGAATAGCAGCGACGATTTAAGATCGGATGAAGTAAACTGACATCATTACTTTTTCTGCTGAATTTTGTTGCTTAGATTTTACGGGTGGGTTTGCTCATATTGGGGTCCTTACCATGGACTTCACCAGTAACGACTTTACTAAAGTTGCTAGACTGACCATTTTCAAATTTGTTTAGCAAAAATTGAACAAAATGCCCTCGAGCCTCTTTTTGGGTCTCATTTAAAATTCGTGGTAGCCATCGAGCAGATTTCTCCATGGATCCCAGATGATTGCTTAATATTCGTGATACAGCCATGGCATTCAAGCCCAATTCATTAGCAATTCACTTCTTGTGTCAATCGTGGGTCTTCTTTTGGACTTCACCAGAGCTACAGTGACGTCATCAGTGGAAGATTTTGGTCGACCATCTCGACCTTTGAAAGGAAGACTAATAAAGTAATTGCAAAGAATTTGGTATTTTTACATTTAACAAAATCAAATTGAAAGTCGCCAACTGATCGAACTTTTGTTAATACCCTCGTAATTTCGAGCCAGCGCTTAACAATGCTTAGAGATTACTAAATTATTTTAAATTTATAGAAATAACAAACATTAACATTGAATCGTTTAATCTCCAATGATAAACATTAATTGCCCTGATTAAATGCGAACTAGTTCTACGGGATTTTCTTGACTTTTCTTACTTTAAATGACCAAACGAGCACTTGAGACGCTGCCAAAATATTGGCTAATGTGATAGCCATGGTCACAATAGCTGTCTTCGTTGAGAAATGTCAGTACAAATTAGATAGTGAAATTGCCAAAAAAAAAAGAAAATTACTGAGTTTTCACCGAACAGGATTCAGTAAAAATTAGCCAGCAAGTTGTAGGTATAAAAGCTGTTTATTTAAATCAGTTTATTTATAATTTATTTTTACTGCTTTTAAGTATTTTAAAAAAATTTGGCAATAATTTATCGCTTAGATTTTTGGAAAGGCTAACTGAAATATAAAAATGAGTTTAAAATTCTCTTTCCGTGTAAGCCGGACAAATTAACTCAACATTATTTAAGAGTTTCTTCGATTCTATTACAAAAAAAAACAGAGCAATAGCTTTATTTTTCTTTCTACATGTCACTAACATTTTATTTTGTGCACCGTCGTCGCCTCCGGTAGCGTAAGAATGCATTATCGTCACTGTGACCGTTGCTTCGCAATGTTTTGCCGCTCAGTTGGTCGACACTGCTTTCTAGTAAATTTAAGGAATACAAAATTAATTTGCGTTGTACAATTTATAATAATATATTCTAATTCTATGGCTTCAACATTCCTAACTTTTAATTTCCCAACGTAAGCTGGGTGGTGTACAAGCGATGATTTCACTCCACTGCCACCACATTTTCGTTTAACGAGTGCCTTTACCATTGTTGGAATCATTGATATCGTTCAGTTAAATTAAACAACATTCCATTTAACCATTTGTTTTGTTTGTATATCATTCATATTAAGGAGTTAATATTTTTTTAATTTTAAATCAATTTTATTTTGTTGACAAAAATTCATTCATATGATCACAAATCAGCTGTTTTTCATACTTGCTCCTTTTTACTGGTTGAAATTTTGCCAGCACGAATTTGCAACTTTCTGTCCAAACCAAACGTCAGAATTTCCATCTCTCTAACGAACATGATTCAGTAAAAATTGTTACTGCCCATCTAGTCACCGAACAGAACTAATATCTCCTGTCACAAGCACAGGCAAATAGAATATACACGTATTTAGATCTATTACAAATTTCGTAGTTCTTCAAATGTTTAAAGCAAAACTATATTTGGGCTCTTTTCATACGTTCTAGTATCGCTTTCGCTTTAAACGATTAATTCCCGGCACCTTTTTATAGAATTTACAAAATTTCACAGTAAACTCTTGTTTGATGATTATCCTGTAAAGTATTATATAATCAATATTTTAATTTATCAGAGAACACAAGGTAATATTTTTATGAAAAAATATATGATAAAATTTTTTTTTTTTGATTTTTTGTTTTCTTTACCACTTGCGTTCTCTTTTCAGATCTGAAGTGATTTATCATTTCATGATTTTTACCATTGTAAATGTTTAATAATAATTATTTTTCGAGTTTTTTCTTAAACTCTCAAACAATAAAGTTATTATTGTGAGCGAAAAAATATAGATTAGAAATTAATTTTCTAAACTGGGTTTGATGCGACCCCACAGTCTGCGCCAGTTACCGTGGGATTAGCCTCTCAAATATCGCATAAAAGGTACTATCGATTACCAGATATTCACCTTGTGCCAAATCTTGGAAAAGACCCGTGAAAAGACCTTTTCGTAGATTTTAAAGCAGCCTTCGACAGTACGAAAAGAAGCTGCCTCTACGCCGCTATGTAAAACTTATACGGCTGTGTAAACACCAAAAGCTCCGTCAGAATAGGGAAAGATCTCTCCGAGTTCAATACTAAACGAGGTTTCGGACAAGGTGTGTCTTTAATTTATTGCTGGAGAAAATAATACGAGCTGCACAGCTGAATAGAGAAGGTACAATCCTACATGGAGAGACCTACAGTTTATACTAAGCCGCCTCTGAACGGCCTTTATTTCATGTCCGAAATACACTCGGAGAGGTGGACATTCCCAGCCGAGAACGACCACAATTCGAAAATTTAACTTAATTTTTTATTTATATTAATTTTCCATAACTTTTAGATGTTGGTGGCACCGGGATTTGAACCCAAGCCTTCCGAATGTCAGTACGCAATGCTAACCACACGGCTACCGCGACCAATTTTGATACCAATAATAATGTCAGCCTTGAAGCCAACAGCTGCTACTTTGAACTGAGTAGGCCATTGAAAAGTAATGTCTTTTTTCGACGAACCAACACTAAACTCTGCTTTTTTAGTTAGGTTATGTTAGGTTAGTGTTAATATTGAAAAAAAGAAAGTGCAATAAATTCTACCAATTTCACATTAGGGAGCAGACTAACTTTAGTTTCAATAAAGAAATGTCGTCACAGATACAACCTCACATGTTTTAAAATGTCTTATTCAACAAAAGCTTTTTAGCTATTAAAAAATCTTTCTTGTCCCAACAAACTGAAGGTCGACAATACTTTTTCCACCCTTCTCGAAAACTACTCAACCGACCTTGAAGAAATTGTACATATGTAGGTCTTTGTGATACAATACGCATTGGAGGAAGCATTGTTGGTTTTTTTTTCAATCACAACTATTTAATAAAAGAAATATTTACTAAATTCTGCCAAAAATTCCAATTTTCACGTTTCTTTAATTTCCTTCGTTCGCAATCTAGATTATGATATTAACTAAAACACGATGTTTGTTTTTAACTTTGAATGATCCTGCCATGAGTTCTACTGTCAATACAAACTCACCTTTTTTCTCGAGGGATCACTGAAAATGACGTCACAATAGCGGTGGGATGAATTTAAGACTTTAAGTGAATAATTTGAATGAAATATTTTATTTTTTGTAAAAAAAATAGTTTTTGAAAATATACCTTTTTCCCCCGAATAAACCCATGTAACCCCTTAAAACAATTAGTTTTTCCTAAAATAATTTAGCGTTTGATAGAGTGACGCAATGTACATATGTACGTACATATATACCATATATATACATAAATACAATACAAATGCTCTTACCTATACTTGTATATGGAATAATTATAAGACGCAAATCATCAAATGGCAAATATAATAATAATAACAACAACACAAAAATATCTACAAAAAAAAAACAATTTATACATTACAAATAAGTTTTGTTGTTATGTAAAAGTGCAGTAACGGGCACCGGCACGTATGCACAAACGCACACACATATTCACACAAATGCATATATGTATACCTATATGGGCTGGAGCTTGTCATTGCAAACTCACTTACAAACGTGCCACACGCGACAGTTAGCCACACAAATGGATTGCCGGAGGATAGTGATTTTTATGCCGCCAAAGGTACAGTGACACAAAAGTTAGTTTTTAATAAATATTTATGTATTATTGTATTATTTCAGATAATACATAGCTACATACTCGTATACCTTGCTTAGAATATTTCTCCTTTAGAGTTAGTTTACGCGGATAAACTTTTAACTCTTGAACACTTGAAAACCAATATTCGTCAACTTACAACTGAGGCACCGCTCAATATAAAAAGTGAATTTTATGGAAAAGTTATTTTAAATTCATTTTATTTACGTTTATTTTCGAAACCGCAAAATTGATGGTTTATTAGAAATTAGGGATTTCTTTGGCTTTTGTAACTTGTTAACTAAATTTAAACAAATAGTTATTAAAAACGAGGTTCATTGAAAAAACATTTTTGAGCAGCGTTGCCACCTGTTGAAAATAATTTCTTTTAAAAGGCTTAAGACAAATAATGCATTACCATATGGGTGCCGGGATAAAGGGATTTCCAACGGTTGATGGTGCAGAAATTTTTCCGGAGAGCTGCTACCTCTTTGAAAATTTTAACACACTGAAAGTGGTAAATAAATATTGAGGATATTAAACTAAAGTTATTTTTAAATACTCATAGAGGAAAATATTTTTGAGGGATGCCACATTTTTGTAAGGTTATATAAAATAAAATTGTTAAAATAATAAAACAAAGTATCAAGTTGAAAAGGTGGAAACCTGTTTGAATGTTTTAATATGAAAGATTGATTTCAGAAATTAAATATGACAAAATAAGTAACAAAATAAAGATATTTCCAAAACATTTTGGAGAGTGCTGCTACATGTTAAAAAAATTTAAAGCAGTTGGCTAAAGAAGTTTGTCATAAACACATGTTTTTGATTATTCTTGCCATATGTTTGAAGAATTTAATTTGCGATCAGGTAGAAGGACTACAAAATACGGATGACAAAAATTTAAATCCATAATGGAAAAACTTACAGTTGATTCTAAGGAGTATTTGAAGGATATTCACATATATAGTGCTTCATGTTTTTACCCTTTTTTCGTTATATTTGAAATAATAAAATATATGTAATTTAATTTACAAAAGTTCAAAGAAAGAATTAATGTTATTTTGCAAATAAAAACAAATTGATTAAAATAGAGAAGAAACTTGAGTTTTTTTTATTAGCAACTAGCTGTACCCTGCAACGCATCGCTGTCGCATATACTCATTGATGGTATGAAAAATGAATCGTGGGATATGTTTTTATCATAACTTAATTAACTCAATACTTGTGGGAATACAACATTTTTGGTTTATCCATTAACTTTGGTGCTGGAGAGAGGAATAGTCCGACTATTTGAATATGACAGATCGCGTTCCATATCTCGAAGAGAAGAAAAATTTTCCTGCTCATCTAAGCAGGAACCCACCTGTTCGCCGAATTTCAAGTAAATAAAATTTGTTTGAATAAATCAGTCCATCTTGGTCCCCTTCCCGGAGAGAAGTGTAGTCTTCCTGTTAATCTCAGCAAAAAGACACCTATGTACCGAGTTTCGAGAAATGCGATCCATAAATATATATTTTTTTTTTTGAATAAGTCAGTCCCCGGTCCACTTCCGGGAGAGAAGTATGGTCTCCCTGTTAATCTAAGCAAGAAGCGACCTAGGTATGTACCAAATTTCAAGTTAATCCAGCCATAAATAAAATTTGTTTGAATAAATCAGTCCCTCCTGATCCACTTACCGAAGAGAAGAAGAGTCTTCCTGTTAATCTTGGCAAAAAGCCACCTATGTACCGAATTTCAATAATTAATTTAAATCGCACCTTAAATAACATTTTTTTGTATAGGACAGTCCCTGGTCCACTTTCCGGAGAGAGTTGTAGTCTTCCTGTACCGAATTTCAAGTAAATCGAACTACAAATAAGATTTTTTCGAATAGGTCAGTCCCCGGTCCACTTCACGAAATTTTATTTCTTGTAATTTCAAGTCATTCGGTCGGTATCTTTTGGAGATTTTTTGGAAGGAGGCATATCAAATATAAATTATTTTTTCACTAATCACGAACTAAACAAACACTAACTAAGTAAACACTCTGCACAAAACACGATATACGAATTTGTTTCGTGTATCAGTTGTCAAAAGCAAACTCAGTAGATTAGGTAACAGACAATTTTTTTTTTTTTAAATTTGATATGACTTGAAGTCAAATCCTTTTAAGCCGTACTTAAAATTTGGATATTAAAAATAATAAAACACTGTTGGTAACGCAATTTTTGTTTGACTGATGTAATGACGTGGAAACTGATGCATTTTATCTCGCGTGCCGAAACTAATACAAAAGAAACGCGAGTTTCGGAACGCGACATTAAACTCCTCCAACTATGTATTCTATGCTCCAACGCACACACGCACATTGTTTTGATAGATATGATCTTTGACGTTAGGAACACACCTACATTGCTTAGACAACAGTGAGTGCTTGTAATTTAATATGAACTTTATACCATAGCAATAAAGCTCAAATTGACTACGTTTTAGTTACAAATCATTTGTATGGGAAAAAGAAAAGGGCTATTTTTAGGGTTTTTCCAGCAAATAATTCTAATTTTTTTCGCCGTAAGAACCATCCCTGAACTTCAACGAACATTTTAAAAAAAGATTTGGCCAAATTGGTCCAGGCGTTGTTGAGTTATGCGCTTACCAACACATTTTGCGATTCATTTTTATATTATAGATTATGAAGATATTAAAACAGAACACATTTCGTTAAGATTTCAAAGTTAACACAATTCTCGCAAATACTTTCTTGTTTCAAAAGAAATATTTTTATATGTAATTGATTTATTTACAAAAAGAAAAGAAGTAAGTAATTTGATCAAAAGCACCACTGCTTTACCTGCTGATGTTGTAGTACTTGTTTTGCCTCTTCAGTCACTCAAATCTCGACATTAATTTTTTTTGTTTAAATGCCGGCGCCAGTAACTGAGTGGTTAGCGGTGCTCGCGGCCATGAGGAAGGTCGTGGGTTCGAATCCTAGCAAACCAACATCTAAATTTATATTAAATTAATTCAATTTTCTAATTGCGGTCACCCGTCGGCAGGGAATGTTAAACGTTCCGAGTGTACCATTGTAGAAACCTATAAGTAAAAAAACTCAAATTTTTCACACATACAAGCTCACTCTTTTACGCACACATATTTAGTTGAATGTTATGTGAAGGAAAGAAATTGCAATAAGGATAGAATGGAATGGGAAAGCGAAAATTTTTTGCTACGTTTCTCTGAATTTCGAGCAAAACCGTTAGTATAATATTTAGTTGGGTGTGTTACCTTGCTAAATATTTCTTCGGTGAAAGTTTTAATTTTTTTTTCTGGTAAGGAAAGGTGGATATTCAACTTTATGGATGATAATGTAATGTTAATGTTATTAAGGAGCGTTTAAATTTAATATTTGCAAAATTTAAGGTATGTTTTAAATCCCCACATATAGAGAAATTTTGTTATCGCTTACAACCCTGCACTATGTAATTTAAATTTACCGCCACAAAGAAAACGGGAAGTTTTAAATTGTGAAAAAGTGATAACATTTGAAATTATTAATATTAGTTAGTATTTAAAAAAAATAGGCTTTATTTAATTTTTATATTTACTTTACTTTATTTTGTGAATTATTTTCGTTTCGTTATTTGTGTTATATTTAACGCGCCTATATTACAATGCTTTTTCAATACATACTACAAAAGGCAAACTACTCATATAGGTTATATGTATTTATTACATCCCTGGGTGAAAAACTGGAGTACTTCGATCAAGTGATCTCAGCTGTTTTTTGACCAGATGATAGTTTTTCTACTTGTAGGGCTGTACAATGGATTGTACTTGAAAATAAAAGCTCCTTATAAAAATCGATCAAGAGAGAGCTATTTTTCTTCTTTATTGGCGTTGGCACCGCTTATGCGATTATAGCCGAGAGAAGAGCTATTAGAAGAGGTAAATATATATGAACATACGAATATATTTCAACTTGTCGTGAGTGTCTAGATGTTTCCAACTAATGGAGTGGCCTACAATTTATTCTAAGCAGTCTGGCCGATGGATTTTTATGAGAAGGTTTTTTATTTCATGTCAGAAATACACTCGGAGGGCTGTTTACAAAGGGGCGGCCGCAATTAATTTAGTATAATTTTAGATGTTGGTCGAGCTAGAACTCGAAACCTGGCCTTCAGAAGGGCTGTACCCAGTATTAACCACTCAGCTATTGCTGCTCTCTAGGAAAAAACTTAAAACTTAAAAAACTTTGATTTGTTCTTAAATATTTCCCTTACCTAAATGTGTACTCGAAACTTAAACTGGAGTCAACCTCGGTCAGTACAAGCCAAATTTTTCTATTTTTCACCCCTTTTTTCTTTGAGCCATTAAACATAGAAATTATTTTAATATTGCTTTGAATATAAAATTTATATTTACTACACTATATCCGATTTTTGTGCCACAGTGCACTGCAATTCGCAGTGAATACCTATAATGAAAATTTCTACTTGCGAGTAATAACTTTTGCACAGCAGCTACAAAAGCAAATCTAACAGCAGTATGACTAGCAATATAACCGATAAAATGCAATAAGAAAGTGATTTTACAAACAGACATACATACTTACATACATATGTATGTATGTATGTATATGTATATAAAACAATACAAAACAAAAACAGCCAACAAAATTACCTGTTTCGCTTTCTGGCTGGTATTTTGAAAATTTTCATTTCATTCGCAGCGTAACGCAGCTAAAGTGCAAAAGCAGCACGACGACGAACAGTGCATTTTATCTAATCCCTCTAATCGTAAGCAGTTTTTCAGGGAAGAATTGTTGATCCTTCAAATAGTGCATATATATTAAATAAATATAAAAAGATTGTAAGCAAAAAAAAAATATATATAGATAAATTTACGCAAGTGCTGTTAAAATAAGTAATCCTGCACCACGATGAAACCCGCCGATTTGAATGAGCAATATGCTCGCTTTCCGGAAATCTCACGTGAAGAAATGCAAAAATTTGTCAACTGGATACACGCCCAACCGCACATGCAAAATTTATCCGAAGAGGAAGCTCTACATTTCTTCCACGCTTGTATGTGCAGTATGGAAATGGCCAAACAGGTGTTGGACACCAATCTAACAGTCCGCACGCACTGTGATGACTTTTTCACGAATTTGGATTGTGAGCGTCCAGAGCTTCAGCGCGCCATGCGGACAGTGTAAGTACAATAGTATACACACTTAAGTACATACATATGTATGTATATAAAAAAAATTAGGAGCAAACACCTGCATTCATTTTACTTTACTTTATTTGATTTTAATTTTTTTCCCTTCCTTTTATTTTATTACATTTTAATTTATTTTATTTTGTTTTATTCAATTTGTTTTATTTTATTTTATTTTTTCATTTTATTTTATTTTATTTTAATTTATTTCAATTTATTTTAATTTATTTTAGTTTATTTTTTCATTTCACTTTATTTTGTTTTATTTAAATTTTATTTTAGTTCATTTTTTTATTTTAGTTTATTTGATTGTATTTTATTTTATTTTATTTTATTTTATTATATTTTATTTCAAATTATTTACTTTGTTTTATGTTATGTTATTTTAATTTGTTGCATTATATTTTATTTTATTTCAATTTTTTTATTTTATTTTATTTTATTTCATATTTATTTTATTTTATGTTATTTTATTTTATTTCAAATTATTATTTTTTATTTATTATTTCATTTCTTTTCCATTTAATTCAATTTCATTTTGTTTTATTTTAATTTATTTTATTTTGTTGCATTTTATTTTATTTCAATTTATTTCATTTTATTTCATTTTATTTTATTTTGGTTTATTTTATTTAAATTTTTTTATTATATTTTATTTTGTTTTATTTCAATTTTTTTATTTTATGTTACTTTATTTCATATTGTTCTTTATATTATTTATTATTTCAATTCTTTTTTATTTAATTTAAATTTGTTTCCATTTATTTTGTTTTATTTAAATTTATTTCATTTTGTAGCATTTTATTGTTTTATATTATTTTTATTGTTATTTTAATTTTATTTTATTATTTAAATTTTTTTAATTTTATATTATTTTCTTTTAGTTTATTTTTTCATTTTATTTTATTCTTCCTTATTTTATGTACCATTTTTATTTTATTGTATTTTATTTTATTTAATAATATGTTATGTAATTTTTTATTTTGTTTTAAATTTTTTCATTTTATTTGAATTTGTTTTATACATTTTTTTATTTTATTTACTTTATTTTATTTTATTTTTTTATTTTGTTTTATTCGATTTCATTTGAGTTTATTTTATTTCATTTTATTCAATGCTATTTTAATTTATTTTATTTCAATTAATTATCATTTTTGTTTTATTTTATTTTGTTGCATTTTATTTTTTGCATTTTTATTATTCGCTTTTATTTTTTCTATTTTATTTCATTTTATTTTATTTTATATTATTTTATTTTATTTTATGTTATTCATTTTTTTATTTTACTTTATTTATTTTTTTTATTTTATTTTACTTTATTTTATAATATTTTATTTTATGATGCTTTAATTTATTTTTTTTATTTTATGGTATATTATTGAATTTTATTTTATTAAATTTTATTTTATATTATTTTATTTTATTTTATTTATGTTATTTTAATTTATTTTATTTTATATTATTTCATTTTAGTTAATTTTTTTCATTTTATTTGATTTTGTTTCATAATTCTTTTTTGTATTTCAAGTTATTTAATTGTATTTTACTTTATTTTAATTTGTGTTATTTTATTTTATATTATTAATTTTTTTTTATTTTACGTTATTTAATTTTCTTATTTTATTTTGTGATACTTTAATTTATTTTTTTTTTATTTCATGTTATTTTGTTACATTTTATTTTATTTCATTTTATCTTATATTATTTTATTATATTTTATTTTATTTCATCTTATTTAATTTTTTTTATTTTATTTTACTTTATTTTATTGTATTTTTTTTTTTGTTTTATTTCTTTTCTATTCAATTTTTTTATTTGATTTGATTTTATTTTACTTTATTTTATCCCATTTTATTTTTTTTTTATTTTTTTTTTATTTCATTTTTTTTTTTTGCTTTTACTAAATAAATACAAATTTCCAGCTCCATTTGTCCATTACCAAAAACTACAACAGAGGGCTATGGTGTCATAATTGGAAAATTAGCGGACACAAATACATCAAATTTTAACTTTGTAGACGGCATGAAACTGTGAGTACAAAACGTTGTTGTTAACAAAATTATTTTGTCTTAAATTAAGAAGTGATTAAGAAGTTTTAATAAAAAGAAGCTTAGATTTCCCCAGTAGAATAATCGCTCAAGAAACAGTCTCGTTTTCCGTTGGACATACTTATATGTAATTCAATTTGGAAAAGCAATCAAAATTAAATTAAAAATAAATGAAACTTGGAGAAATGCAAAAATTTCAGAAATTTCTTTTACTCAGCTTGCAATAATATGTTGAAATTTGTTGAATTTGTCGAAAGAGATCTCTTTCCGTTCTTAATTGAACTTTGTTATAAAAATATCTCCATTTAAATTTTATAAAAGGATTTTCTTACCTGATTGTGAAACATTTGAGTTCTATAATTTTCTACACGAGTTTCATTTAATTTTATTAAGTAGTATTTATCATATTGTTTAAATGTACTTGTTTTTATTGTGTAATTGAAGTAATTAATTATTAAACTGCGAGATTATGAATTAATAAGCAATTAACTACCGCTTTTAGGTACATGCTCAGATACATATGTACATAAATTTGTATATGTAAATACATACATATTTATCTATTATATTTCTAGACATACGAGTATGTACCATACATATATTACATGCATTAAAATGAGAGTTCATAGCAAGTCAAGCATGTATGTTTGTATAAATAGCTCGCATTTTACATTTTGCTTTAAATTCCAGCTTTTATGGCAGGTTGAAAATATATATCTATGTATGTATAATATGTACATACATAAGTACACGCAAATCTCGTTGCTATGTTTTCTATGTTTTTAAATGATACAGTAATTCAAATAATAATTACTCATATTAAGTGCTTATTTTTTAATTCTAAAATAATCGCCTTAAATGCAATATTTGTACATATTTATGTACATAGATATGTGTGTCATACGTGCAAGAATGGGAAGACAAGTTGATTGACAGCTGTTTCTCCGCTCAACGGATAATTTGAAAGTTATCTTGACCAAACTTGTTGTATATATTCCTTACGGGTTGGTGCTCCTAAAGGACGAAATAGGACCATGATCATGCCCACAGGTATTATATAACAAGAAGGAAGAGCTGTTTTGGCGAATAAATATTAATTCTTATATCTGAAGAATTGATTGAATAGAGGCTATGTATAAGATGAAGTTTTCCGATTTAGATGATTTTCAGTGCCAACGTTTTTTTTTTTATAAATGTGTGTAGAATACGAATTTTCATGGTTTTTTACGGCCCTCCCATTTTCAAAAACCCAAATTTCGCGCTCTTAGATACTCAAAATAAATGACCCAAAATTTTAAATCCAAATCAATGGTCATACATACATGTATATGTTATAGTGATCCGATCTAACCGCTTTGGATCAATAATCGTTTAAATGTAACAGAGAATCTGTGTACCTAATTTATTTGAAATATCTCAAAAATTGATGGACTACTTAGCGCCATTCTGGCCCGATCGGTATAAATTTTGATGAGTCTAGCTCTTTACCTCAGAAACGTCAATAAACCATTTCATATCTTCTTCATCTTTATTGGCGTTGGCACCGCTTACGCGATTATAGCCGAATCAATATAAGAGCGCCATTCTTCTCTTCTTTTCGCTGCCTGGCGCCAGTTGGAAATGCCAAGTGAACCCAGGTCACTCCACCTGATCTTTCCAACGGAGTGGAGGTCTTTATTTTCCTCTGCTTCCACCAGCGGGTACTGCATCGTCCATTCGGACGACATGACCTAGCCAGCGTAGCCGTTGCCGCTTCATTCGCTGAACCATGTCAATATCATCATAAAGCTCGTACAGCTCATCATTCCATCGTCTGCGGCATTCGCCGTTGCCAATGAGCAAAGGACCATAAATCGTTCGCAAAACTTTTCTCTCAAAAACTCCTAGAGTCGACTCATCAGATGTTGACATCGTCCACACTTCTGCGCCATATAGTAGGATGGGTATGATGAGCGACTTGTAGAGTTTGGTTTTGGTTCGCCAAGAGAGAACTTTACTTTTCAATTGCCTACTCAGTCCAAAGTAGCACCTGTTGGCAAAAGTGATTCTGCGTTGGGTTTCCAGGCTGACATTGTTGTTGGTATTAATACTGGTTCCAATATAGACGAAGTTTTCTACGACTTCAAAGTTATGACTATAAACAGTGACGTGGAAGCCGAGACTCGAATGCGATGACTGTTTGTGTGATGACAGGAGATATTTCGTCTTTACGAAGTCTGGAGAAAGCAGAACTAACGACGCGGTTGTTTAGGCCAATAATGGCCAGCAGCTGTACGCTCTTCTCTATTCAGCTCTGCAGCCCGCATTACACTCTCCAGCATTAAATTAAAAAAGTCACACGATAAGGAATCACCCTGCCTGAGACCTCGTTTGGTATCGAACGGCTCGAAGAGGTCGCTGTCGATACTGACGTAGCTTTTAGTGATGCTTAACGTCAGTTTACAAATCCGTATAAGTTTTGCGGGGATACCAAATTCAGACGTAGCGGCGTAAAAGCAGCTCCTTCTCATGCTGTCGAAGCCTGCTTTAAAATCGACGAAAAGGTGGTGGGTGTTGATCCTCTTTTCACGGGTCTTTTCCAAGATTTGGCGCGTGGTTAATATCTGGTCGATGGTTGACTTACCAGGTCTAAAGCCACACTGATAAGACCCAATCAGTTGGTTGACGGTGGGCTTCAGTCAACGATTGCTCTTTATATGAAAGAATTTGTTTGATCGTTTCTTGTTTAGCAGGTTCTTCTCTACGTCCCCGCGATCAGATATCCAAATGAGAGAGTATATGCTGAAATTACAAGGAATCTAAAGAGTATTCTTTGTACAATTCATAAGAGAATACACCTTCGCCTACACTTTCTTAAGTTATCTTCTTCAAAATTGCGCGACCACAACATGGAATACTGGTAATATCCGATCCATTCCACCCTGATTATCTATGCTACTCCTACTTGACTCGATATTAGAACGCTTCGAAAGCTCCACATAGAGTCTGCGTGGACGACAAAAATTACTTCTGCAGGCCTTGTAGAGATAAGGTAGAATATGAAACATTACGTATGTCCCGTGCAATAAAGAAGTAGATTAAGGTCTCTAGTGGCGTCAACCTTCAGAGCGAAATACCATCGAGCACAGATGCCTTGGGGTTCGAGTCAGACTTCGACCAACATTATTGTAAAAATTATAGAAAATTTATTTATTTCTAATTGCGGTCGCCCCTCGCCAAAGAATGTCTAGTCCTCCGAGTGTTGGCAAAACATCAAGATGCATACCATAATTTGGTAGAGGAGCCCGGCTGAAAATCAGCGGTTGCAAAGCGACAATTTTTTTTCAACATATAAATATGCCTAAAGATACTCAATAGTTTAACAACAGCACCAGTTTAATCTATGTTAGCCTCCTAAGTCCGCTAGGATGACAACTTCGAATACTTTTACTTTATTTTTTCTCCATTTGCAGTTATTGCATGATTTTCGATATGTGGATGTACGAGGATGGCATTCGTCCAGGTCATATTATGGTAATGGATTTAAAGGGTGTCACTTTGGGACATGTGGCACGCATTGGCATATTTCAAATGAAAAAGTTTCTCTTCTATTTGCAAGTGAGTGATTTCATAAAGGAAAACTAATTTTTTTTTTTAATTAAATCTGATTTGTTTATTACTCTTTGACAATTAGGAAGCAGCTGCCATTCGTTTGATTGGCTTCCATTTCATCAATATTGTGCCGTTTATGGATAAGATTTTGGCACTGATGACACCGTTCATGAAGAAAGAGTTAACCAGTATACTTCATGTTCATAGTAATTTGGAAGATTTCTTCAAATATGTACCGCAGTCGATACTACCCAAGGAATATGGCGGGCCAGAAGCTGAATGTTCAGAACTTAAAGGTACACAACAGTGATATTACATTTATTTAATTCATACTGTCAACTAATAATTGTTTCCTTACATTTCAGAAATAGTTTACTCGAAGCTCAAAGATAATCGCGAGGATATGATAAAGTTCGAAAAACGCCATAAAGTGAATGAGAAATTGCGTCCGGGCAAACCAAAAAATGCTTCGGATCTATTCGGTATTGAGGGCAACTTCAAAAAATTAGATATTGACTAATGTATCCAATCTTCGTAGTATTAATTGTTTGTTTTTTAAGTACATACGAGTATGTAGGTCAGTACTTATACGCATCTTGAAGTATCTTAATAAATATGGTGATAGATTCATAATATATTCTCAGTGAATTAAAACTTAAAAGTCAAAAAAAAAAGTTGAAAAGTTAATGTGGGTCTTTATTTATCAAATATTAAAATTGATGTCGAAGTCACCTTCACCCCCGTCGGAACTGGCTGACATATACATATACTACACTCTGTTGCAATATTATAAGACCGATCAAAAATTAGCAGTTACTGGTAACCAGGGAGTATTTTAAAGAATTTTTTTTTAAATAACTTGATAGTAAAAAGGAAAACGAGTTAAACACGTGTTGCAAAATTATACTCAACGGTCTAGTTTTTATTCAATTAACTTAAGTTAAAAATAAAAAAATAATAATTATTTCAAATACCTAGAGGAAAGAGACTGTCGGAATTTGAAGGAAGACAGATTGCAGGGTTAAGAAAAAGTGCTTGGAGTAAACGCCATTGAGTGTAAAATTAGCCGTAACCACTGTGTGGTATCAAATTTAAAAAAAAAAAAACCAGATGCCTACGGTACCAAAAATAAGGCTGGAAGATAAAGGACACTAAGTCCGCGCGATGAAAGAAAAATATGCCGCGCTGCGAGTAGTTCTATGAAGAGTTGCTCCACTCTATCTCGCCTGCCCAGCATAAAGGTAAACCGTCAAACGAAGTGGAAACATAGAGCGAGAAAAATGGATCCAGTGCCACCTCTGCTACCTCGTACATTTTATCTGATTAGACCTCGGTAAAAAATTTCTCTAGGTCATTCGAAACGGAAAACAATAATCAAAATTTGATTCCAGGTAATGTTTTCAGATGAAAAAAATATTAATTGGCATGACATTCGAAAAGAGCCGTTCTATTTTTCAAAACGAAATTTTGGTGGAGGAAATGTCATGGGGTGGGAAGCAATTTCTTCCACAAAAACACTGGATCTACAGAGTGATGAAGAGTAACAATACAGCTCTTTTGCAAAGCAACCTGAAACCGTTCCCAGCTTCTGAACCAGACAAACATTGGTTTTTCCAACAGGATAATGCGGTCAGTCATGTAAGTAAGGAAACAAAAGATTGGATGGCAACGAATTCCATCAACTTATTTGAATGGCCGGCATGCTCCCCAGATGTCAAAATAGTGGCAGAGCTACTGTGGGCTGCAGGCCTTCAAAGGATGGTAGCAAAAATTTATTTTGATAGTCAAGCTGCCATCAAGGCTTTAATTTCATACAGCACCAGAGAATTTACAATAATATTAGGTCAAGTAAGTTTTTTTATTGATATTTCAAAATATGATAAGTTTGTGTACATTTGTCCGATTTAAATATGCGCCGTTTGTTGCCAGCGAGATGCCAACTTCATTAAACCCCTCTCGTATACGGCTGCGCCCCTATTGGCAAAAAAACTCGGAGAACCAATTTTCACAGGCCTCTCTTGAGGCCAACTTCTCACCATAAAGCGCGTTCGCCATGGTCAGGAAAAGATGGTAATCACTTGGTGTCAGGTCCCGGAATATAAGGTGGGTGCATTAGGACCTCCCATCCGAGCTCCTGGTGCGTCACCAAAGACGTGTGTGGCCTAGCGTTGTCCTGATGGAACACAATTCGGCCTCTGTTGATCAAAGATGGCCTCTTCTGGATGAGTGCTGCCTTCAAGCGGTCCAGTTGTTGGCAGTAGCGGGCCGAATTAAGCATTTGGCCATAGAGGAGGCAGGTCGTAGTAGATAGTTCCTTACCCATCCCACCAAACACACAGCAAAACATTCCTGGCCGTCAATCCTGGCTTGGCCACCATTTCCGCCGGCTCACCGCGTTTCGACCACGACCGATTTCGCTTGACGTTGTCGTAAGTGATACACTATTCATCGCCAGTCCCCAAACGCTTCAGTAATGGGTCGATTTTGTTGCTATTCAGCAGAAATTCGCAGATAGAAATTCGGTCCATCATGTTTTCTTGCGTTAGTTCGTGTGGCACCCAAACATCGAGCTTCTTTTTGAATCCAAGGTTATGCAAATGGTTCCAAACGCTCACGTGATGGTCTGTTACCACTATTTCCATGATTTTATCGCAATTTTCGACGACAGGCCTCCCGACGCGTGGTGCATCTTTGGCATCGAAATTACCGGAACGGAACCTAGCAAACCACTTTTTTACTACATGTTCGTTTATGGTACAGTATCGGGCCCATAAACTAAATTAATTTTTTCAGCCGCTTTGGCTGCTTTTTCGCCTTAATCGAAGAAAAATTGTAAACAATATCGAATTTTCTCCTTGTTGGTGTCCATCTTTGACGAGTGCTCACAACGTACTGGGTCAATCTATCGAAAAACTGTCAAAGACAAACTTGATATGAAAGTCGATGGAGTCAAAATTCCGACTATAAACAACCCAAAGTTACTGGAAGTCACATTCGACAGCCTGCACTCCTTCACTCCGCATCCGACTGCAATTGCCGCAAAACTTCAGGGTCGCAACAAAATCTTCAAAGCGTTCAAACAACGCCCTCAGGACCGTGACAGGATACCTTCTGATGTCGCCAGAACATCACTTGCGCATCGAAGCATCTGTGCTACCGTCCGGAACACTCCAACAGACTCTTATTAGATGCCGAACCACCATCTAGGCACATCAGGAAGGGAGTACTGCATTCAGCACCACTAACAAGTACCGTTGGGCAGGGCGGCAGACAGACATTAAACGCCATTCACCAAGAGTCCATCAACACCTTCCTAAACTCTCTTCCAGTCAATAGTGTTCTCAGAGTCAAACCACCACCCATTGCAGAAGAGCTCCCAAGTAAAATAATGACACAATTAAGATATTGTAATCGACTAATTCCCATCTATCCAGACCTGACCCCGACTTACCCAACGTATGTCCTGCATGCAGTGAGTTCCAACATGGCAATAACCACCTCTTTGAAACAACAGCTCGTTTACTGGACCTACGGTTAGATGACCTCGATAACTTGGACTGATCCTAACAACTCTTATTGAAGATAAAAAAGCTCCCCCGTATGTATGAAAAAGCTGGCCTCGCCTGCCTTAACACAAGAAAATAAAGACTTTTACAATTTAATATTTAAAATAGTTTCGAAATTTATTTTATTACTTTAATTTATGGAATTCAAAATATGTTAAGTCCAGTTTCTTGAGCGTAATATATACATATAAATCTATTGTAAATGTGTACACATGTAATCGGTTTGTGTTAACAGTTCTACAAATCTATAACTAAATAAAGTAATATGAAATATAAAAAAGCTAAAAGAAAATTAAGGAAATGAAGTCTAAACATCCATTGGTTATTGCATATTTGTTTGCGTTATGTTTTCGTAATCATAAACAAATATAATTAATTACTCATATAGGTATGTATATATTTTTGACATATTAAATATGTATATGTACAATTACATGTTACTATATTGTATACGATTACATTATCTTCTGTATGCGTAGGTTTAATTAAAAGCTAATCACGTCATTTCATAATATTTTCTTGTGGATATTTAAAGTAGTACTACACCCTCGAAAGTGAGTACTTAATAGTTACAAGTATTTTCGTTCCAGAAGACGTACATATGTATTCTTGAAAACGATTGTTTCCAAGAATTTCTCATAAATTAATCAATGTGAAGATGGTTTATGCGGCAAATTACAAATGAGTGTGTATGCGACTTTATACATATGTTTGCATAGTTTATGTTATTATAATCTTAATTTTAATTAGATTCGTAAACTTTTTAATGGTTTCCATATATCCATATATCCATAACTACATACACACATACGTTTAATATGTACAGAATACTTTCAAAATACCTAAAAGCTTATTTTATTCTATAATTCCGGAAATAAGAGTACATAAGCTATATATATGTATTGTGAAAACATATACAGTTTCTAGGTCTAACAGAAACGTTTATATATCTATATATGTATATATTACTAACTTTTCAACTATTTGAAAATCCATTTACTTTAATTGCTAAACTAAATAATAATATTTACAAATCAAAAAATAAAGGTAAATAAATCTATTTAGTATCAGAAATTAAATTAAAATTCAAGATGTCAATTTGAAAGCCATTTCAAGTGCACAGCACTTCGTTGTAATTGTTGTTATAAGGGTTACGTACACTATGAGTATAATATTTGCACACCCTTCTAGGTATTTATGAATACCCAGGCCACCCAGACTTCTCTACTCAATCATTCATCCGTCAAAATTTTATTTTTTCCGCACAAGTGATATCGAAAGCGGACAACCATCGGCCATTGCTATTGCTGAATGTGCATTTGTTGCTATTGCTTCGGGAAATCCTGCAACGGAATTTGATAGTTTCTTCCTCGCTGCTGTGACAGTTTTTATTTTGCGGCCCATTGACTGGATAGCGCCTGGACTGGTGCTAACGCTACAGCTTGCCATTTGTGGAGCATTTTTTGTGTGTGCTAGTGTTTGTTTTTCGCCGACATTTTTGCACGCGGCCACTGCTCATCATCACATTTGCGTCGGTCGCATCAAGCCGCAAGGCATGGAAGTTGCCGTCCCACCTGTTGTATTGTGCATTGTGGCCATTGTTTGTTGCATAGCTTGTGCTGCTGCTGCTGCTGCACGATTTCGCGAGTTACTTCTGCCCATGGATATATTAGATGTTGCACCGCTTCCGCTCATCATGCGATGTTGCTGATGCTGTTGTTGTGGTTGTTGCTGTTGCGGCGCCATTTGTGTCATTGCTTGTGTCAGGTTTGAACCCGGCGCAGTTAATGTGGCCATATTCGCAGCACCGGAATTGCTATTAGGAGCTGCGCTGGTAAGTTCCCAACTATTGCCGCGTTGCACAAGTGCTGTGATGGGCAACTGTTGTGATGAAAGAGGGAAATGCATTCGATTAAAGAGTTGTAAATTATTATGACTAGGTACATATGTATGTATGTAACGAGCTAATGCAAAATGGTTGTTCAAAATCAGAATTGTTCCACTAACTTTGTGATGAACTATCCTCTTTTAGGTACATAAATATATGCTAAGGGTTTTCCAATAGGAAGTCTTATTCCGGTAGATGTTACCTTTGAAGCTATAATTGTTTGACATTTGACAAGTAAAACTACGCCAGTAATAAAAAATGGAACGATACAACAACACATTGAAATTTTTAAAATTCACTATAAAAATTTCATCGATAAATCATCTTGACTGTTGAGGCTCATTTCCACCTCGATAGCTACGTCAATAAACAAAACTGTAGCATCTGGGTCTCGGAAAACACAAGATATATTGTTGAAAAGCCCCTCTATGTTCAACATGTAACTTTTTGGTGCGGTATATGGACCTTAGTTCTTCGAAAATGAACAATATTTTCGAATGGATTGCGCTATCGGGAGATGATTAATGATTTTTATGACCTGAATTGGATGGTATTGATCAACAAGATCGTGCCAGACAAGCGATCGATCTTTTAAGTGAAAACCATGTTATCTCTGGAAGAGGTGATCGCAATTAGCCATCGAGATCTTGTGAGTTAATACCTTCCTTTGGGGCCTTCCAACAAACAACCATCGATTCAAGACCTTAAAGATTAAATTCGTGAAGCTATTGAGGGTATACAACAGTGATTTTGTGATTTGGTGACGGAAAATTTCATAAAAAGGATATGGTCTTGCAAGCGTTTTCCATTATTAATGTCATATTTTCCTCTTTAAATCGAAATCATCAAATCAAACATCAAATCATTTATCTCAAAAAATGTGATTTTTCTTTGTATATCAAAACAACAACTCTTATTAAAAACCCCTGTACTATTATGTCTTATTTTTTGGAAATCCATTTTTTTTTTCAAATCAGACGCCATCTTTATCACGATTTAAGTTCAACTGGCAAGTATTTCCATTCCTTGTTGAGGAGCAACAGTATTTAGAAATATTTTAATACGGTCGGAATTTGACCCCAAAATCTTTTGATTTATATCACGCACTGAAAAAGAGCAGTCATCTTAAGAATTTTAAAGTCAGTTGCTGGCGGTTAAAATACATGTACAAAGAGATCTTTACGTAAACACTCCTTCTTCTCTAATTTCGCTTGAATATCTGAAAAGCTACTAGTTTGGCGTCCATGACAAGTACTACAATCGTCCATTTAGACATGGCAAAATGAAATAAGAATATGAAGAACACTTTTTAGTGGAACTGTAGTTGTTTGGTGCAATAATTTTGTATTTGTAGCCTGAAAGGTAATTTAGGCAGAGCCTTCTTGAGAGGAACAAGAGGTAAGAACAAAGTATCTTTCAAAAGTTAAACATTTTTAGCTTCTCAGCTTCTAAAATTATAGCAGTGAAGGCTACAAAAATACAGAAAAATTGTTAAAAACTGCATATTTGGCAAGTAAATTCCTTTAAAACTCTCTTTATAACAATATTTTATTCTATGCTTTACTATTTGATTTGTACATACGCACAAGCACACCTATGTGGAAAGCATATGCAACGTTTAATCGCTTACCGGAATATTCACCCGCTGCACTGAGTACGTTGAACCACGCAAATTTCCACCTCCACCATTATTATTGCTTCCAACACTGCCGCCCTGCGTTACAGTACGCAAATATGTATTGGAGGGTAATTTCAGCAATTCAGTCGATGCGCCTGTTGGTACTGACACACCAGCGGCAATAGAGGCCATCGAGTTGTTACCCGTACTATTGACGCCCATTGAATTTGCTACAGATTGCTGATGGTTAACTTTTTGTTTTTCCTTTTTATTACTCAACGTATTCTTGTTATAGTTGTGTTGTGACATATTCATTGAAGTTGTAGTGGTGACTGGCATCATGTTATTAGCGTTTTTACTACCACAACCAGTTTGTTGTAGCTGTTGTTGTTGTTGCTGCTGTTGTTGCAGTCCCATAGCAGATACTGTTGTTGTCATAGTGCTGACCGATTTTGCCAAACTATCGCTAGCACTGGCAATGGTCGGTCGTGTTTGTGCACAAGTTGCCGAATGACGGGACCAATGCATCTGCTGACAGGGATAATCACAATATGATGTATTCCAGCAGCAATAGAATTGTGCTTCGCGCCCGCAATTTGAGCACCATTGCTTCTTCTTGGTTTCCTCAATAGATCGTAAACGTTCTTGCTCGCATTGCTTGCGTATTTCGTTGGAAATGCGCGTCTTCTCGTTTTCCATACTTTTACGCATTTCGCATATCATCAAATCGGAGGTACGTTTCAGTTCAGCTATTTCCTGCTCATATGCCTGTTTGGTGCGTTCAAGTTCCATTTTCAAAAGTGTTATTTTAGCTTGCAACACGGGCTCTTCCCCGAGAGACATTTCTAACATAGTATCCTCCATGACCGATATAAAAAAATCCGTTAACTAAACGAAAGTAATGGAAAAAAGTAAATATTAGTCTAATAATGGTTATAACAAAATATACCAATTACTCTTGTGTTGACATTGAAATGAAATGTCGTAAGCATATATTATAAATTGTTTCACTCACCTTATGAGCATTCTCCACTAACGTCTGACAAACAGGTCCTGCTTGTGAGGGAAACATAGTCGTGCCATCGGATTTCAGTGGACCATTGGGACGTTGCACCATCTTTGGTGGCCCTCGACATATGGCATCCGTAACCATGGCCGTGAAACTAGGAGTGACGAGATCACCACTTGATGTACTTGCCACACCACTGGTACTGCTCGAAGTGCCTGCTGCCTGCTGTGTAGCTAACTCAACTGTCGATGATATGGTGATATTGCCACTGCCAGTGCTAACGCTACTAGTATTAACGTCGAAAAGTGGCATATTTGTTGTTATAGCCGGTACCGCTGGGGTTGCTATAATATTAGAAGATGATTGAGAGAGACCCGCCAACGGAGGTGGTGCTGACATAGTGAGGGGCGTAAGTAGCGCCGGTCCATTTGGACCTATAGTGCCATTGCAAGCGACAAAGGTGGTTGCTATTGGTGTAGTGTTGATTGCTATATTCGTATTCATATTGGTGTTGACACTGGGACTGCTGTTGTTACTCAATACGGTCAAAGCTGTAGATGTTTTAGAGACTGCTGTTAACGGTGGCACTGGTATTGAATTAGTATTCGTGTTGCTACTAACGATGTTGGCATTCCGTTGTTGGTCATGTGGTGACCACGCTTGTCGTGGTATGGAAACCATGCTGTTCTTCAAAAGAGTCCGTTTCAAATCATTATTATTTGTTAATGAAGATGTAATAGGTGGAGGTAAAGCAGGAGGTGGCAGCGGTAGATTAGAACCATTGCCTCGCATCGTACTGATGTCGGGAGTGCTACGATTAGGGAATGATTTTCGTGCGCGTTGTACAGGAGCCTGAGACGATTGGGACTGAACTTGAGACGTTGACTGTGGCTGAGTTTGAGACGATGACGGCGGCTGGGTTTGCGACGATGACTGTGTCTGTGTTTGAGACTGCGTCTGAGATAATTGCTGTTGCTGCTGTTGTTGCAATATCATGCGATTTGCTGTGTTTTTCGGTGGTTGGGATTGTTGCGTTATAATAGCCGAAGCTGGTAATGGGCCGTATGGTACACCGCGAGTGTTTGGGCGCTTATTGGGCTGGTTAACATGCATTGCCGAGGAACCCGGTATCGATCCATCCATGACGGCAGCTGGTTCCTGTGTTGCTTGCGCAGCTGGTTTAAATGCAACCAAACTAGGCTGAGAGTTCCGCAGATTTTTCGTATTAAGTCGTTGTATCATAGTCTCACCCACGCGCACAGCATCAGGCAACAAATTTGTAGTAATCACTCCAGACTGGTTATCAACCGCCCCATCGCCAAGAGTTGAAGTTGCGTTTACCTCTTGCTGCGAGGAAGATAGAGCCGCTTCTTCCTCATCAGACATCACTTCCTGCTTGACGAGTGATAAGTTAGGCTCCATACTCGGTGTGGAAATTGCTGGCAAAGATTCTTGTAATGAAGTTTCTACAATTGCCTGTACGGTTTGCACAGTCGAGGGTGTGGTCGTAGCAGCTGCGTCCTTTTGTTTCTTATTTTGAACGTCCATTTCAGCGGCTGGTTGTGTATCCGCTTCATCGTCGGATGTAATTTCTTTTTTAATCTCCACAAAAGGCACCAAATCCTTTAGTATATGCGTGTTCGTTGCGGTTTTTGCAGTGCTTTTCAAGTTTCTTTCAGATTTTTGTGTTATACTAGTGCTGGTATCAGCCTCCTTGTTAACGTTTGTGTCGTTAACGGGATTGTTTTTATTTACAGCCACATCTTGTGGTGTTTCAATTGCAGGATCTGCTGCCGCATCTGTTGATTTCTGCTCTACAGACTGACTGTTTGGTTGCATTTCATCTGTTATTGGTCCTGTCCCTGTTGCATTCGTCGACTTTGTAGACTCCTCTGGCTTTTTCGATATTTTCTTAATTGTCACACCGTGTTTATTTTTAACCAAATTCTCCATCAATATTTGGGCATTTTTATTACTAGTGTGTGTCGTTATAGGCGTTACAGCTGCTACAATAGCCACTTCTTCTTTTAGCGAGTTAGATATCTTTGATTCTGTACTCATAATAGCCGACATTGAGTTGTTTGGATTTGTTGCCGAACTTGTAGATGAAGATTTTGCTTCGGGACAAACAACTACGCCCAATTCATTTACATTTGTTTTAATTGTAATCATTGGTACGCGTGGTTCATATTTAGCGTATTTAGTGTGTTGACCTCCAGCTGTTTCCATTTTATCGACGCCATCTATACTACTACAGTTTGTGTTTGTAATACCATCACAAGGATCGGCAACATTCTTACGCTTACACGTAGCGTCGGTAGTAATCTGCTCTGTACCAGCATTAGCATTATCTGTAGTGTTAGTATTAGCCAGCTGCCCACATTCATCCTCTTCCTCATCAAATTTCATCATCTTCGGCATGGGCAGTTCAAGTTCATCATTTCCTTCATTTTTATGTTCACTAGAAGACTTACGTTTCAGTATAACCGCAGTCACTTTTGAGGAATTACTATCATCGGAGCTTGCTTTACTGACTACCTCATATTTAGGTGTTGCTAACGTTGTTTTTGCATCACAAGCGCCACTACTACCACCGCTTGTACATGCTGTACTATTTGCTTTCTTATGCGGACTACCAGAATGATCCGAATCATTACCCGACTCCGTAGTACTCGCCTTTTTTATAATCGACAAATGATTATCGGCTGTCTTTACAATTTTATACTGCAAGGAAGGTTTTGGCACCAATGCCTGTTGCCTTTTCATATACTCCGTAACACCCGGTATCATCATTTCCAATTGCTGCAATTCATCCATCGGTTCATAGGGTGTTTTAAATTTTGCATATTTAAAAGTGCCAACTTTACTTTTGATCTTCTCAATATGCACTTCAACCTCTTTAATGCAATCAGCTAGCTCTCGTGCCGAACGTTTTCCAGTTTGTGTATTCGGATCCTGTTCCGAATAGAGAAAACAATCTTTGACCGGTACAAAAGCGCGATCATGTTCGCCAAAAAACCGTACATTCACATGGGACAGTCCTTGACCCGGACCCATTGCTTTAGCTGGCCAATAGGGAAAACCTTTCAATTTGGCCCAAAGTAAGAGATGTGGTTGTGAACAGACATCAACAAACCAATCGGTACGCGTATTTGCATTTAAATAACACTCAGCACAGGTATCGATTTCATTAGTCTCCTGACGGCATACTTTCAATATGGCTTTAGCAGTAAACACCTCTTTGCTGGAACCTTAAATAAAAAAATGATAAAAATTATATACAATTATTAAATCATACATCTATGTATGTATGTATATGCAAATTCATTAATGCTACAATAACTCACTGCCACTGCTTAAGATGAGGGCATTATGTAGTATCCATTTTGTTTCGTTGAGGAACTCTTCTGAACAGCGGAAAGTGCGTTTTTCGACCTTTTCTTGTAGTGTTGTGAACGTAACTGGATTTGCAATATATTTGGAGTAATGCAATAGATCACTGTCGGTATATAGGAACTTCGAATACTGGAATTGAATGGAAATAAAATTATTAGTATATTAATTAAAAATCAAAAATGAGGTAGTCACAGTTTTAATTGATGTTAATTCTCAATTTAATCACGTTCTTTATTTTATTATTTATTACAACAGAATTGAAAATACTCTCACTTTGAACAAAATTAAAAAAAAATATTGCTTGCAATAAGGATATTTTCCGTGCTTTATGCAAAGCATCGTGCCCTGAATATAGCAATATCTAAAATTGTCGAAACGGACGTATGAAAGAAAATTGAGCTTGAAGTTGAAAAAAATCGTCAGGTAACTAACATATTTACCCTGCCTATTTAGGGAGAGGGTCAAGCCAGCCAAAGCATGGGACATCCTATAGCCCATAAATATTTCAAAACTTTATCATTAATATATGTTTCAATACACATACATATTATGTATACGAGTATTTGATCCACAGGGAAAATAGGTCATCAAATTGGGTATTTGTTTGTTAATCTATACACATGAGTTTGTTTGTGTCAATTTCCATTAGATTGATATCCATATACATATGTACGTACATATGTATGTTGGTATATACGGAAATAAAAGTGGCAGATAAAACCAAACCAATGTCTTTGTATTGCTATATGTGGGTTTCATACATACATAGGTACATATGAATGTACATTTAATATTTTTAACAAAATGATTACAAAACCAACAATATGAGGATAATAGACAAATGCATAAAATGGATGTTGTGGAAAGAGCTGCACTTGCACAGCCATTCATATATATATTGTACAAATGTATATGTATGTATATACATATATCAGCTCTAACCGGTAAATTCGCCGCAAAACTCATAGAGAGAATGCAATTATGAGCACATCGTTAAGAGAATCCAAATAAAGAGCAAATTACATTCATATAAATAAAGAAAGAGAAAACGAAACAAGTTTGCCACAAACACAATACCCGGATATAATTGATGGAATTAGTAATACCAAGTACGTACATAAAGATTTAATACAACAAATCGTATGTAACATGCAAACAAACATTTAATACCATATGTGAACACAAATGTACTTAGTACATATAAATTCTCATAAAAATAACTACAAAATAGTTTATGAAAACAATAATTTTTAACCTTTGCAAGTCAATTAATTTTCTCATATTGCTGCTTATTGTAAAGAGTGTATCAATATTGTATTTTTTTAAGGTCAAACAGCTGATCTAGTAATTCCAACTGGTAAAACATTCACGTTTTCTCTGTACGTAATGTATAAGTATGTACATATTTACTACATATGTAAATGGGCTTGATGCGACCAAGCCGAACAAAAGTTATTTAGAAATGGCGTTGCCATATTTACAACACCACTAGTAACTTAGTTCACAGAAAAAATTCGAAATTATAAAATTAATATTTTTTAGTTAGTGACTATTTTTCTATCTCCATATTTTTAAACAAATACAATTTTTTTCTATTTTAAATGTTCAAAAACGATAAGAAAATGTATTAGGTACTTGCAGGAGTTTAGCTGGTGCAATGAAACATTTAAATGGTTTTTATTCTTTTTGTAAATAACAATTTCAAATGGATTAGTGATTGTCCATAAATCACGTGGTCATATTTTATACCCTCCGTGACCTCTCCCGTTTATGACGAACGGAGCGTGAATTTGTTTCACACTTCTTTTCGTTTCCTATTATATTTTATATTTATTAAGGAATATTTAATTGCAGTTAAGCGACTAATTATTATAATTAATTAGTATAAGTAATTTTCTAAAATATTATACGATTTAGTAAAAAATTAGAAACATTTCAGAAATCAATAATTATTAAAATATGAAGAAAATGCTTTATTTTAAGGAACGAACATTTTCTAAAAATTGTATTGTACATTGTATAACACTTTAACATTAGTTTAAAAATAATCCGAAGGCCCTGACAGCCAGTGCTTTAATTTGGAAGTGGAATAATTATTAATAATTGTTTCTCTTTTAAATAAATAAATAAATAAATAAGATAAAATATCTAAATCTTGAAATGTCGAATAAAAAATTTGTGAAAACATTATTTTTACATTAAAGAAAAAAATTTAAAAAAGCTGCAGTTTTTTTGATACTGATGCTGGCGTTTTTTTATTTAACACTTAAATACGTATAAATTATATTATTTCAAGATAATCCACTGAAAGTTGTTCAGAAGCTTCATCTTACATTAAATATTGTTTACAGACTTTTTTGTTTTATTTTTTTAATATGGTAACGCTGGTCTCAACACATTGTGATAGGCATACACAAGATGTAAGAAATTTGCATTATTTACGTACTTGTTGACTACGTTTCACGAAGGTTCAAATCACTACAAAAAAAAAAGCTCTAGATATTGTTAGAACGTGAACTAACTCGCACACTTAATCAATGTTCATTACCTTAGATACTCCGAGTTTTCTCGAGCATTCAAACTTAATGTAATGACTAGAATAATTGGTTTGTCTCTCTATCCGTCCATCCATCCGTATACCGACAACTCAAGTAACAATTGAGATATGTAGTTGAAACTTGGTTCACACATCCCCTGGGTCGCAAGTACGAACGCTTTTGCAAATGCATGAAATAGAACCAAGTAAGACAAAAATTTTGGATGGGTGTGACTCAGTACACCTGAACAGTATTCGATAAAATTTTATACTTATAACTTCCATGGAATTGAATATGGCCGCAATCGGACAACAACTATGCTTTTATCCCATACTAGAGTTTGTCTGCAACTTCATTCGAATGAAATTTAGATTTTCTATATTTTTAATTTTATTATAAACTATTATATATGCGTTATACTATATATTACACATATTATGCAAGTGGGAATTGGCTCATCGGTTCGGATCCCGGAAGAAAAGTTGTGCCCAAAGCTACTACTGTACTAAATTTTATTTAAATCAAACGATAAATACAAACTTTTTGAAAACATCGGTCCATGACCACTTCCCGGAAGAATAAATGTTTCCTATATCAACTCAAGCAAAAAGATACTTGTGTACCAGATTCCATGTAAATCAAACGATTTAAAAATAAATTCGATTTTTTCGAATAGACCTGTTGTTCCAGATCAATTTCCCGGAAATTCCTTTCTTATTTTGTGCATATGTCGTATGCAGAACACATCCTCTAAGCTTGACATCTATGCGACCAGTGGTTTAGGCTGTGGGTTGATCCATCAGTCATTCATTGCAAAGTCTTTTATATATGTATGTATGTATGTATGTATGTATGTATGTATGTATATAGAATTTATTACTTTCCCCAACAGGCTTGACTCAAGAACAAGAGTCCAAACGAACTTGCTAGAAATTCTACTTTTCATGCAGATTAAAGTCATATATGAATTCAGAATTAGGGAAGCCATCCGAGTGTATTTCCGACATGAAATAAAAGCTCATAAATATTTGAAATTTTGTTTGCTGTTGCTGTTGTTGTTGTTGGTGTTGTAGCGACTTTGTTTACCCCACTTAGGGACAGGTTAATTAATCTAAGTCGCTGTTTGCTGCTCGAATCGTTCAATTGCTCGACAATTTCTAACAAATATTTTAACATAAAAACTAAACAACTGTTCAGTGGTGGATTAAAACAGTACTCATGTACATAGGTATGTCTATTTCTAGGAAAAGGATGCAATCGGATAACAAAAAGCCTACTTTGCGCATTTAAATACATATAATTTCGGCCTATCGGGTAACCGCAATTTCGCTCGTTGCCATAAAAACCCGTGACGTTCACTCTGTTTTCAACTTTAAAAGTGCTAGTGTGTGGAATGTAATCAAGTCCCGTCACAGAAAATGTAGTGGTGGTTTTCAGAAGAAAAAAATATACTTTTAATTCCAACTCAGAAAATTTCAAATGTCCTATTTCATCTCCTGCTGACTTAAAATGTTTTATTGTTTACTAAATTATCGAATTATTTACTTTTCAAACAAAAAACATGCCTACGTATGTATGTACATACCATGTATGTATTTATTAAAGTCCACAATACATTTACAGTGACAGCACGGTTCGCTGAAATGGTTGCGATAATGAACTTAATAGGCATACGAAGATTTGTATATCATTTATTCAACTTATACATACATATAATATGTACTTCCACAATTTTACATATAGATAATTATGTACATAGTTATGTAAATGTACATTGTATATTTTTTTGCTTCATATCAAGCATACATACGTACATACATACATACTTATATTCATATACTGAAACTTAAAACAATGATTAGTTGTTGCTGTCTCAGCTGTTTTAGTTTTTGCTCTAAAAAAAAAAAATAACAATTTCAATGGCCGTAATAGATACAAGTTCGTGAAATTCACGATGACAATTGCAAATACGAAGCATGAAATAAATACAAAAAAAAAAATTGTGAAACCAAATGCGGTAAAACACCATGTGATGAAACAGAATACAATTAAAGAAATGGATAACAATCGGAATACTTGGCTGTGTCGACGAAGCACAGGCAATGTTGTATGTATGTACAAACATACTACATATGTATATATTTTGTACACCTGTAATTTGAATTCCCTTCAAACGCTAAATTTTGCTTAATAGCAGGGGCCGTAATCATTATGAGTTATAAAATATAAATCACTATTAAATGATAATGTTTTGTTTTTTATAATTATGCTTAGCTTACAATAATTACTTTTACGTTTTACTTGAACACTCAAACAATAATTAGGATTTTTTTTTCCCCCCTTAAAGAATGATGATTTTCTTCTGAGCGATATTTTCTTCCTCAATATATTGTTTTTCAACAATTCATTTATCTAAGTACACTCGGAAAAAATCTTGAAAAATTTTTTATTCGAGTTTTAGCGATATTTTAAGAGAAAAAATGCCAGAAAAAAAATATTTCGCTCAGAAAATATTAATATTTGACTTGCAAAGGTTAAAAATTATTGTTTCCATAAATTATTTTGTAGCTATTTTTATGAGAATTAATGCGAAATATTTTTTTCGCTCACAATAATAATTATTATTTTTGAACCTTTAAGTAAAATTCGTAATTATTATCAACTAAACCAAAATACAAAAATCCTGAAATAATAAATCACTTTAGATCTGAAAAGAGTAAGCAAGTGTTAACATTTTGGTGAAATCCTTTTCTTTATATAGCTTTTCAAAAGTGGATGATTTTTTTTTTTCATTGAAGAAAATACAGATAATCTTTATTTACCGTGCCCTGCCTAATAGTATTGGAAAATTATAGTATATTATAATATTGTATAGGTATGTATATGTATGTTTACTTTAACTTTAGAAGATTTTCGATCGAGATTCTTTTCCGATTTGTTTTGTACATTTCAAAGAGAAATATTTTGAAAAAAAAATGGCAGAGCGAGCTATTGAACATTAATGGAAATGCTTTTACGAAAATTTACAAACGTCAGACACCACAATGAAACTTTTTTAAAACACTTTTAAATACTTAGAACCCCATTTTGTCTTCCCTCAAGCTGAGGATAAGCCTCAGTTTATAAATTTATCACATACATATATATAGATTTATATATATACACATACTAGGCACATACAAATATGTAAAAACACAAAAGTAGCCTTTGGAATTTACTCACCCCTTTAACCATTTTCATGCGCTTCAGCGCAAATGAAAGTAATTGACTCAGCAAATCTAAGGATACCTCTGCGCGGCGTGAGTTGCTGTATGAACGAAAAAAATTCCAATTAGTGAGTTTAAACTTTAAAATTATTTTGTAAAAGATTGTATGATTTTCAAGTTGTTTTATTGAAAACTTCTTTTAAATTACCGTTTGGGCCCATTTAATACATTATCAACGTTCAAACACTCAGGACAAACCCACGAATCATCTAATTTGGTAGCAGATGTTACCTTAATGCAAGTGCAATGAAAGCAGCGTACACATTTAGAGCAAGGGAAAAGATCAACACACTCACGGCATTTCCAGCAAAAGCTATCCCAACCTCGCTGCAGAATTTTTACATAAATATTTAAAAATTATTAAATAAGTAATATGAAAAAGTCAAATGTCATAACCTCTTACCTTCGGTGGCGGTGCCCAATAGGTTAATAAACGCGTCTCGATGCTATCTACTTTAGAAGATGTGCCAATATTACCAACACCTTCCCGCTCCAAAGATACATCCGACAAAGAATTCATACTACCTACCAATCCAACAGTAGATACATTACACTCGTTCATTGCATTTTGTTCAACAACTAAATTTAAGTCATCCTCTTCACCTCCATTGACAAAACTGCGTTCGCCGTCATCCGCTTCCGACGACACTTCACCCTCATCATGTTTAACACGACTCAAAAATTCCATTTGTTTTTGTACAAATTCCGAATTTTGCGAACGCATATTTGTCCGCTTCAGCATCTTTTCGTCGGAGGGCCAACGATTTAACTTGCCACCAGAGGCATCCAAAATGTCTTCGCTTTTGCGATTTACACTCTTACTACGTGAACGCCGGGCCAATGAGCTTGAAGTAGAACTGCCACTATCATCTTTTAAGGGAGCAAATTTACCAGATTTACGATGCTTTTCACCATGATGATGATGATGATGATAATGATTGTTTTGCTGTTGTTGCTGTGCAATCGTTTGCTCAGTGGAATCCTTCGGTGCACTCTTTTGACGCTTTCGCACTGAATCGGTAACAAATTCACTCAAAACTTTTGATTCATTCACGGAACGCTGAAGTGCAAGAAATTCACGTGAAAGGGGTGTACTGCTCCGTGCCAAAAAGCGTACATTTTGCTGCTGTTGTAAAGAATCTGCTGATTTCCCTTCATTAGGAGACTGCAGTTTTTCAGCATCTGAAATCATGGACTCGGCACCACCATCGATTTTTTTGCCCGCATCGCTGGGCTGACCAGACGATGGGCATAGAATGGCACCAGTGCTGCTTTCTACCGCCTGATCATTTATCAGTTGCGCCATGATTAGTTTATTGCTTTTAGCTTTCATGGGCAATATCTTAGGTTTCACTGTCAAAGCTGATACAATTTGTACCGGCACGGGACAAACGCGGGAGTGCTCCACAGCCGATTCTTCAGCAATTGGCGTGTTATGATCAACTACTTCTGATGTTAGCTTTATGGCAGTATCACCAAGTGCTGTTGATTTTATATTTACTGATTTATTAGTAGTTGTCTCGCTTGACAGCTCTGTGGCAGCGGCAGCTGCAACTGCAGCAACTTCCAATGCATTGAGCTCCGCTTGTTCTATTTGATGTTCATTTTCTTTATAATCATCTCGTTCACTACAATCATCTTCCATAAAGCTCCCATCATCACCTTCGACATTCGCCTGATCACACTCAACCTCCCCCTGGCCATTTTGAATTTGCACAGGATCGATATGATCTTCATTACCTTCACTATATTCTTCACCTTCCATTTCTACATCATCATCTTCCGCTGTAGATGTACGGTTTGTTGCACCTGACTTTAATGATGACTTAGTGACCAAGATGCGTTCATATGTTGGACCCGGTATCGAATCGATACTGTCCTCAGAAGCTAACATATTTGGCTCCATTACAATGACGATGATATCATAGTAATGCTGATGTGGTCAAAGTAAGCTGAAATAATGCGATGAATAAATGAAAATATTAAGAAAATAGGTTAATATGATTGTTCGAACTAATTTAATTAATTATGTAAAGAAGAGTCGAAATAAAGCAAAATAAACAAATACCAGCAAAAAGCAATTGAGAAAAGTGTAAAAGCACATCTGCTGAATATGCAAGCAAGACAAATGAAGCGAAGATGGTGCTGATCAATCTATATGTAAACATCGTTTTTACGGTCGCGAATACCGGCTATCTTCGTACGCCACGATTAAATATACACGAAGAATACTAATTGCATATACATATGTACATATACATATATGCATATACATACATACCTATAAACATAAACGAGCACAAAAATTTATTCGTCACACATGTATACAGACCAAAACGCCTACTAAACGTATTCATATCAATGTGAGCCGAAATGAACCCGCTTTACTCTCTGACCTCCTACCATAAAGCAAACGTCAACTACACCAAATACTAACAGGTATGAAGAAATTACACATACTGCTTTATACACATTACACAATATATTTAACATGTACATACAGTAGTCGTGTGGGTAACAGTACATCCAACGAACTGAAGGTAGTGTATTAGATCCCGATCAGACTATCCTAGATCCTTCTATTTATAGAGAAAGTCAGTAAGATGAGTAGTTTTTTTTACTTCTTTTTACCTCCACAAATATAAATATTTAGAAACGGGAGAGCAGATCTACACACACACATATACACGTATATATAATATAGTAATTTGGTTTTGAAGACATTCACAGTCAACTATGTTTTCATGTTTAACAAGCTTTTCAACTCTTTAACCAATTTAATTTCAGTTTCAATTCTGTAATAAACATATTTATATGGCGGCCACAATAGCTCAATGGTTATAAGCAGTACGTAATACCAGGCGGAGGGTTACAGGCTTGATTCCTCCCCAGACTAAGCCAAAATTATATAAAAATTAATTTAAATAAACTTGTATATTATTTTTCCTAATTGCGGTCACCCCCCAGCAGAAAGTGTCAACTACACCCAAATGTATTTCTGACAAGCTACTCATAAAATCCCATGAGCGGTTCCGGGGTGATTTGAAATAGATTACAGGTTACTCCATTCCTTGGAAAGAACATAAAGACGCACACTACAAACTGGCACTTACAAAATGCCAATTATTAAAATATATATGTAAATAAATATACATACATATTGCGTTCAACAACGTGTTCACATTTCGACGAATTACATGAGCAATCGATAGCCCTAAAATACATTTCTTTGAACCTTTACCAATAATTGAGATTTTTAATTAAAAAAAGCTAACGTATAGATTGCCTATACTTCAGTGAAGAAATCCAAACAGATACGTATTCTGTCCAACAAAAGCAAAACAAAGTTGTCCAAGAAATTGTTATAAGAATTTTTAAATGAGGATAACATATGCCTGAAAGGTATTATAAATTCCTACCATAACAAATATTAACAAATTATTAAGAGTGTGGAAGTCAGGAAAACACAATCCACGTAAAACGGTACTCTTCTAATCACACCATATTGTGGTACGTCTACAGCTGAAGTAGCAATAGTTGGTAATGTATGCACTCAGATATAACCGACCCGTTTGCAAATGGCGTTTGCCTCAACAATTCCAAGTAAAAAATGTACCAAGAAATATTAAAAATACAATAGTGAAATATGTAAATATTTTCGACTAAATAAAAATCATATACATTACTCGTATATTTCCAATGTTGTACCTCAGTAATCCGGATTTCGCAGCTGACTTTATTGTTTATTACACTGTCGTGACACGCAGCTCGTACTAATATTGCATTCGTGACCATGTAGTGCCAACTACCTTCGTTCCCTGGCTTTTGATTGCCTTCTCTAAATTGTTTGCAATCTGTTTGCGCGAGTGTTGGTGTTTAGCTTGGTTGAAATAGCTGTTGTTGATGACCAGGACAGAATGCGCTGTATTGATTTATTTGCCGGGATGGCACACAAATATATAGAGGATTGCAATTATCACCTGCAATAACGTGTATTTTTTTTGTTTTAGTTCAACATCGAGTTACGTTTGTTGATATTTTTCCCCCAACATCTCATTTATGGCAAAAGATGAGCCGCCTCAATTAGTTTTCTTCAATGTACATATGTATTTATTCACTTTGAATATAATCCACACTCTTCTTAATCTGTAAATAATGTTTAACTATTCGCAGGAATAATTACTGTTTGCATCATTTTAACTTTTTTATTTGCAATTGACTTGAAAACGCTCTATCTCCACGACTTTGTCGTTTCGCGATTCGCAAGTCCAATCGTTCACGCTTTCGTGTGTTCCAATGTGCGCACATTAATTCACACACATAAAAACTAATACTTATACATATATTTGACGTTTTAGTTTTTCTAGCCTTTTGATTATTATGGCTGTTATTGCAGATAATCAAAACTTTTTGCTATTTCCAGTAACGCAATGCACAACTATGTGCATAGATTTTCCAAAATTTATCAACAAATTAAATTTAGTATACTTCATTAAATTTTTATATGGTATTTCTTTTATGCTATAGCGTTTATGTCGTCGCTCATGCGGTTGTGGTTTGCTGTTGTCTGACTGGTTCCCTGGCTATTTTACTTCGCCGATGTTCGCGTTGTTTCGCCACTAAAATTTGTTTTTATTCGCTCGATGTGGGAATTTGCTCTTTTCATTTTTTTTTTTGAGTACGCTCTTTTTGAGGCGAAAAAGTTACAGCGATGTACGAACTAGTTATGGATTATTAAACTAAGCTGTTTTTTTTTTTTTCAATGCTGTATAAAATAAATAAAACATATGCTCGTTACGGCTGAAGTCGTATGAAATAAATAAATATGCTCGTTACGGCTAAAGTCGTATAAAATAAATAAATAAATAAGCTTAGGGGATTGTTATTCGCCATGAAAAAAAAATGGGTAAAAAGTTTACATTAAAAATTGCAAACACAAAAATTAGAATATCGTACTCTTCTCCAATTCTCTTTTGCTGTTTATGGGCGTCCGACCATTTCTCTTAGAACTTTCAAATTTTCATAGTTACTCTCAACATTTAATATAAGTGATTATAATAATTTAAAAATTATTTCCATATACATATGTATTTATATATTAGATGCATCGAAATACTTTAGTTTATTGAAACTAATTGTAATTAAAAGGTTTAGTCTAATAACAGAAGAAAGTTTCAAGATATTTTTTGTTAGAATAAAACGTGAATTCAAACAATTATTAATTTTCGAAAATATCTGTGACGTCTTGCAGATGTATGGCCTACCTACCTACAGATGTTTGACCAAGCTTATCCTGCAACTTTGAACGCCATCCTTTGAATCGCGATTTTTTTTTTAATTTAAAGATAGAAGATACATGTTTTAATTCATTCAGTTTAAAAAATAATCAATTATTATCAGATTTTTTTAGATTTTCAATAAAAGACATATTTAGGCATTCGCTTTTTATTGTAAACTCCTAGTCTTGATATCCTTAAGTATGTACTTTGTTTACATTATTTAGTTATTATATAAAAATTTTCAATATACTCAATTATTATTTTTTCCTTATAAATAAACTAGCTAGGACATATGGTTAGGTATTGTGGTATGATTAAATGATAAAGTAAGTGTAACCAAACTTTTTTAGCTTAACAGCTGTTGCATTACTAAAACATTCAATTAGAACGTACTACAAATTTACTATTTATTTATTATTTTTATTTAATGAGCTAATTCTTTGTATTAGGTAAAAAATAATGTTAAAAAGGCTTATAGGTGACAAGTAATTCCTATGGAATTCACGATACTTTTATTTAATTGTCAACTATTGCTGCGCTAAAAACAACTCAATCAACTCGCGTAAGAATATACTTAAATCGAAAAATGTACAGTGCAAAAATTATAAATTGAACTTAGGAAAAGGACAATTTGTTTTACAAAGTTTAAGTACATAATATTCATAGAAATATTACACACTAGAAGTTATTGTAACAATCAAATAAAATTAATTATGCACAAAGTTTGGCTTAAAATAGAATATTACACATATTGCATTAAAGTTAATTTACCTAATGAAAATGTTAATTGCATCGAAAATATGAAAGATTTTAATTTTTTTTTTATTATAAATACATTGTACTTTTGTCGAAAAATAATAAAAAAAAAACTAAAATTATCTCTCTATTTTATAAGCTGCGTGTTCATGCTCTTGCTTTATATTTATAAAAAGTAAATTAGCTTGCTAAGAAAATAATATTTTCCTTATAAATGCAGTATTGTGATTACTTAACTTGCTGTACTTATTTTGCAAACAATAAAGTGCCGAAACCTCCCAACATTAAAAAGTCAACATAAAACTTTTCTACTGGCGCAGGATAATACAAAAATTTAGTTTTAAAATTTTAGCATAAAATCAATCACTTTGTCTTATGCATCCATCCACACACATACACTTATAGTTCCACATTATTCAGATTTGATCCAGAGGATGAGGGTAAGTCAACATCGCTGGGTGGCACAAAAGTGCCCCTCGACATAACTGATTTATTCTTTTCAGCCAATTTTAACATTTCTTCTTTTAGTTTATCGAGGATAGCGTAGTTCGGCTGATTTATGGCCGCTTTGCTTTGCAGAACGGTGATTTCTTGTTCTTCCAACTTTTTTTCTTTCGAAGTCTTAATTGAATTATTACCATATAGTCGCAGCAGAGAGCCCCAGGTCTTAATATGCGGATGCAAAATCTGCAAAAGGTTAACGTTTAATTATTTGTTGGAATATATACATATGTACATATACAATTTTTAACTAATTATTACTGTTTAAACTCACCTGCAGTATCGCCTGTGAAGCCAATTGCTTGCCCTCACGTTTATTCTTACACAATACTTTGGCTGTATGTTTGCCTACCGTCATGGTAAATTCATTTTTCTTATTTTTTGTACGATTGATTTCATAATTAATCTGCACGTCACCTAGACCGAAATTACGTTGCAGACAAGTCAATAGTATAGCATGCGGTGATGGCTCAGTTGTCTTATTACAAAACTCTGCAACACGTGGATCTTGTATTTTAATATCATCAAAAACCTGTTTAATGAAATTATGTTATTATTTGTTATTTATTGTAGTTTACCAATTATAAAAGTCAAATTAACTCACTGACAAATCCTTATGATTACTTTTCGGTGCATTTTTATCCTGTTTAATTCCCGTTATCTTATCTTTCATTTCTGGTATAAGTATTTCTAGTGTTTCACGTGCAGCATCCGACTTGGCTTGTTTTTTGCTAGTACCAAAACCAGTTCCATATTTTAGATCATTGATCGATACCGTTGCCGAATAAGGAGTTGCTGCGTTTTCTAATTCCTTGAATTCATATGTTGGCTGTTTCTTCAGGGCATGTTGCACATATTCATGTAATATACAAACATAGCTCTTTCCATTAGGATTCATAATCCATTCCTTTCGTCCACGTGAATTTGCACTTGAATCACCACTTTGCGCCAATATAGGGAATTTAATTAATTTTGTGCCGTCAGGCAGTGTTGGACGTTGTAAATTTTTAATTTGTTTTCGATTTTTGGTAAATTTACGTCGAGCGTTCCACGAACGAAAACGTAGAACCCGTATAACTTTGAATTTAAACAATTTACTACAATAATCATTCAATTGATCTGGCAATAGGGACTCTTTTTGTGTATTTTCTGTGACAGTTACAATTTTAGCAGGCGGAACTAGATTCTTTAATGCTGCAGCATTAGCTGCTAAATTAGCGGAGTTAGCTGTAGTTGGTGAAACAGTATTGAGTGTTGATGACGCCGTAGATAATGTTGCTTTTAAGGAATCATTCATTATACTATCTACGATCTCTCCATTCGTCGAGGGCGAAACTGCTGCGGACTGACCGATCTCTGTTGCAGCAATATTGTTGTTACCAGCAAAGGGACAACTAGAGACTTGAGTGTTGCCTCCGATTGACTCTTGTATTTTGTCCACTGGGTTTTCTTCTTCTAACTGTTGCTTCAACCGTTCGCTTTCCTCCTCTTCAAGTGCTCTCCTATAGTTTAGACATGGTATAGCACCTAGAGGTATGGCATGTTTCTAAAGAAAAATGTGATAATACAAATTATTTCAATTTAAACTATAAAATATTAAACAGGATCAGTTATATCATAACATCAAACAAACGTAATCAACATGTGTTTACGATTTAACATAAAAATATGCGCAAACTACTATCTGTACTAAAATCCAAACAAATTGAACTTTTCAGCACCTCTTATATAATATAACACACGAAACTTTCTTATTACTAATATTCTAGAAAATTTAACTGTTAATATCAACATACCCTCACACTACCATGACCAAGAAAATATGGTCTAGATGCGGAAACTACACGTGACTGCTTGTGTAAAAATAGAGGCATACCACTATTGTGAGTGACCTGAACCCAACCCTCTGGCAGTACCTCGAAATGATTGTGCCCTTTTTCTGTAATTATAATTATTAATTTTTATAAAATGTCGTATTTATTGTATTGTACTTTTTACTAACCTTCCAGAACGGTTTTAAAGCGTTCTTCATATTTAGGTTTTTTTGGTTCTTTCAAGTCGTCAGGCAAATTCTCATTAAGCAAATTTTCAATCTCATTATCGTCAATGTCCAAATCAGAGGATTCATATCCATCGCCCTGATCATAGTTCTTATCTCCGTTTTCACTAGCAACTTCTGAAGAGACAGAAAGTACATTTTATTGAAGCATGGAACTCACTAAAAATAATTACAGAAATTGTACAAAGCTACAATACTTTCGGAAAAACAAATTGTCTCAAATTACTATAATTTTTTTTCTGTATTGAGAAAATTATATTATTTGCTATAAATTTTTAGGAACAATTTTTACGGCAAAATATTTTCTTATTTTAAACTAATTTATTCGTAATAAATGGTATTCAGAAATTAGCTTCACATCACATCTGACGTACCTGAATCCTCAGAACCGGAGCCCTGTACTTCATCTAACACTTGAAATTGACGTAATTGTTGATCAAGTAACACACTATGACTGCTCTCTTCAACTCGGGTCTTCATTTCTTCGATAGCGCTTAACGAGAAACCTTTCTCCTTCATAGCATTGGCCTCAACGTGTAAGGCCTCTTCATCAAGTCGTGCTTTTTTACTAACTTGCGGTGACGAGGGCGGCGAGGACATTGATCCCTGCATGCTTTCAACTTCACTATACATAGTTATTTAAAAGCTTAAGAATTTTAATAAAATCTTGTCCAAGGAAAATAGATATACCGGCTGTATTCACTTGCAGTTATAGTTATCTTATGTCGATTAAGGCTGCTCTTTAAAACATCCAACCTGATGGAATCCAACTTTTGTAATAAAATTTTAATAGAAATTGGATTGGTCACATTGGTTATTTTAGAACTAGCCCAAAAGATGCACCTGACTTTTGGAGTATTTATTTTACTTCCAACGTTGTGTTAATAATTGCTGAAGCAACTTTCGCAATGGATTCTGTTTTAAAATTTGTATTTGTTTTAAAATACACGAAACCACTGCAAAAGTACTTCTTTAAAGCGGAAATTTTTACTTCCAAAATATTTTTATACACATGCGGTGCTTTTATTTTAAATATAAAATAAATTTCAAGCTCAGCAAAATTGCCTATAATCTTCTACACATAAATGGCGATGTCAAAGAGATCACTTAATCGATAATAAATGTCTTCATAATCGATATCTTTCATTTTCGCAAAATTAACCTCGATGATTTCCCAAATTCTTCGATTTCGATCACTGGATTGTTAAGTAAATGTCATTCAGTTTTTTTATGGTTAACACTTGCTGCAGTAACTTTACAATTCTTCATAAACACATGGTTTATTCTCCTCTATACACACAGTTTACTTATCTTCCGTATATTTCAATATTGTCGCTACCGCGTTCTATACTTAACTGATTTTGCTGCGGTGTTGACCGCCTTTTGACATTTTCACCACATTATTAAAGGTGGAGTGGAAACGTTCAGAAAGCTTTATTCCAATAAATTAAATACCGCTCAGCAACACTGCTTAGCGACGGATTCCCAATTTCTGATTTCGTTGGCTCTGTCATCGGTAGAAAAAATCCAGGCGTCGTGGAAAAAATTTTCTTTGTATGAATAAGTTAATTTATGTTACTATGAAAACTGTATTGGTGTTTAAACTATTGTAAAAATTTGCCTTGTAGGCAATAGGATATAAGCAAATGAAAAATTCTTGTCAAAGTCACGGATATTTAATAAAGAAATCTATTTGAAATCGATTTTAGTTCATATCTGCCTCTCGCATATTAAATTTCCGACTGACGGTGTCTTAACCGCTGATACTACAGTGATGAAAACAGATAATTAGATAAAGCAATACATAAATATCAAACTTTTTAATTGCTTGTGCATAGAGATTAGAAAAGTAGTTGCATTTAATTACCGTCTAGAACGAGAGAAAAACAATTCCAAGTTGGTAAAGGATTCTGTACAGCGAAATGGCACATTCGTTGCACCACACAGAGCGAAGCATTCATGAGATGCTCAAGGATACCCCACCAATGAATGAAAGTGGCAGTGCTATACACAGTGGAACCGAAGGCCGAGCTTTTATGCCACCAAATAGTCTACCACTTCATAATCATTCTGGTACGTTTTATAAAAATCACTTGCTATATAGGATCCTACAATTCAAATAACACGTAAAGTTTTTTCAGCACCTGCTACACCTATGTCACAAACTAGCCCTCAGAATGGTATGGATGCTGGTCTGCTGCGTACGGGTGCATCGAAAATTGACAGTATAAAGAATTGGAGCATATCGACATACAAATGTACCCGGCAAATAATGTTGGAAAAGTTGGGCAAATCACAGCGTACGGTTGACTCAGAATTAGAAGCGCAAATTGAACAATTAAGAGAAACACAACGGAAGTATTTATCAATTTTGCGTTTGACACGTGCTTTCAGTTCACATTTTCACCATGTTGTAGTAACGCAGCATGCTCTGGCGGAAGCCTTTGCAGATTTGGCACAGAAAAGCCCTGAACTACAAGAAGAATTTACTTGTAATTCAGAGACACAACGAAATCTTACGAAAAATGGTGAGTTGCTGCTGAGTGCGCTGAATTTTTTTATTTCATCTGTGAATACATTGTGTAATAAAACCATTGATGACACGTTACTTACAATCAAGCAATATGAGATCGCCAGGTAATATTTCTTGTTTACAATAAAAATTAAATAATGAAAATTTTAATCCTTATAGAGTGGAGTTCGACGCTTATCGAATGGATTTAGAAAACACAAAACCCGAATTGCCCCAAAGTCCTGTTACTGAAGAAGCACAAAAAAACTTCTCACATCATAAGGAACTTTATGAAAAGTTACGAGCAGATGTCGCGATTAAAATGCAATTTCTTGATGAAAATAGGGTACGCAGTTTGATCTTATAGGTTTTTCTACTATAGTCTATAGCTGAGTATTATTTATAATTTCAGATAAAAGTAATGCATAAACAACTGGTGTTGCTTCACAATGCAATAGCAGCGTATTTTTCGGGCAATGCTGTTGCACTTGAGAGCACAATGAAACAATTTAACATAAAAGTAAATATAAACTCTGAACATAAATATCAAATTAATTAATCGTTTATACTGTTTTAGTTGAAAGCGCCTAATGCGGCAACTGGATCATGGTTAGAACAGTAGTATTGCTAAGAGCCCGTCCATACAAACTCCCAACGGTCACTGCACCAGCAAATATGGAAAGATTAATTTTGCTTTTCTGTAAAACTGCAAAGTGCAAAAGTAATCAGTTTCCGTGGACCAACTAAGGCAACAAGAACATTTGAGAGAATTTTTTTCGAATAACCGATAGTTTGGTAACGTATATATGTACATACAATATATACAAAAAATATTTGAATGAATATAGACATCATATTTATAAATGTATCTATATGTATTCTTCATTGCTTTCATGTGTTTTTCAATAGATCGAAAAGTAATTAAGATTTGAAAAGTGGAAAGAAATTTAACCAGTGAAATTGTATTACAATAAAACTTAGTAATATAAGAACACATACTTATAATAGTTCCTGAGTTTTTGTTTGTATGTATTTTAATTTTTACTTAATACTCTCGATTTTTTGTTAGACGAACATTATATGTAAGAGTTTGTTTTAGGTATTTTGATTACTACTCTGAAAACTATCAACAATTTGCATATTTTGAAGAACTAAAATCCAAAACTTTTATGCATACGTATTTGTATGTACAGAAATGTTATAAACATTGAATTTTTATTTTTCTAAGATATACTGTTTATCAAATTCGATACATATTTGTGTAGATAATTTTTGTCACTTACCATATAAAAGGACTACGTATATTATTTTATATGCCACTAAAAACAAGATATATTAAGAAATTATTTAAAAGCCTCTATTTCATGCGCATACATTAATACAGTATTGATCGAAAATAGCTTTTTCTCAACTCCATTAATGTTTAGATTTTAGACGTAAGTAAAATACAAAACAAAAATAATGCAAATAATTAATAATTAAGATATACATATATGTGTATATGAGTATATCTGCAAAAACAGAGAAAGGCATAATTGTTTACTCTAGTCAACGTGTATTTAAATTATATATACATTAAAGAAATAAAAAATTCTTTTTACAAAAGAACAAAAATGTTATGTGTGGTGAACATCAGTTTCAGTGCTTTTCCAATTGCATATCTTTCATCTTATCATTAAGCGATGTTTCTTCGTCTTCTGCTGAAAGAAACATGGCCTACGAATAAAAAAATGTTTAATTTTATTACTCATCATTTAATTACTTGTCTGCTTACCGCATCATATATGACTTTAATTATTAAGGAACAACTAGGGCACGTGGCCACTTCTTCGCCTTCCATAAGTTCTTCCTTTAAATAGGAAAAGCATTTAAATATTATTCAAAAGTAATATTTTGTTTTTTAAATGTTTTGCAAAATTGAAGCAATCTGCTCGCGGTTACCTTGGTAATCTGAAATCGATCACCGCACGGACATGGGTAATAATATATCTCCTCCTCTTCATCATATTCCATGTCTTCAATTTCAACTTCATCGTGATAAATACTCATTTTGTACTCTTTTTCACATAATCAACTTTAATTTATTTATATTTATTTACACAGACGTTTAAATGTTACTAAAATTCACGTTGCTGATTAGTGCAATAACAAAAAAAAATACACAAAACATGTTGACTTTATTTGACAGTTGTTTCTCTTATGTCGCAATTAGTGCAAGACGGAGAACTTTAGCTAGAACGTAGTAAGTATGTATATAACACAATGGCATAAGCAATTTTAATTTTTAATAACTAGACTGCAGCCATGTTTAAGTGTGCTTTTGTTTTGATCTTAATAGAATTTGTTAATGTTTATTTAAGTCGCATTGCGCATTAATTTAAACAACATAAGTGAAAAGAGTTTATCGAAAAGGAAATAATATTGCGTTTGTTATAAGTAAAATAATGAATAGTGAACATTTCGTAAAGAAATAATGGGATAAAGTTAAAAATTTTTAACAAAAGATAACTTATAAACTATAATATATTTAAATTACAATTGTTAACAAATTGGAAAAAGATAACTCCTGATTATTCCTTCAAACTGTCATGTCGAAATTCCGGTGGGTTGCTTATAATGTCAAGTAGGGCTGAAAATTAAAGCTCTGCTCTTTAAAAATTCACGTCCAAGTCAAACTTTTAAGCTCTTACTTATAGACTCTTAACATTAAACAATTTTTTTTAGAATATCCACATAAAGAAGTAGACAAACACGTATGAATTAGTATTTGCCATCAATAACCCCGGTATGCAGTATGTTGGTAAAGTCACTCTTATTAAAACTTGATAGAGTCTAAAAAAGAATCTAACTTCGTTTTAGAATTGATGAGTAGTTATACAAATGCCATCAACACCAAACGTTATTGGATGCTTTTCACTTCACAGCTTTCAACAACAACAACAACAGTAACACTTAATTATATCAAGAGAAACTAATATACGTCATTTTGTTACTTCTTTTGTTAATAACATAAATAAAAATTAAAAAAGTTCACTTCTCTCGACGTTTAATTAAATTTTCGTCGAAATGGCATCAAACACGTGAAGACGGCCTGTTATGTAAATAGTTGAAGCAAGGTAACACTGGTACGAATCGTTTAGAAACGAAAATAGGTAATCAAAACAGAACTATCGCAAATTAATTTGAAATCATATAAATTTATTAAAAAATGTCTAGTAAAAAGTTTAGTGATATAAATCTTTATGACCTTCTCGGTATCGAGATTGAGTCTGAGCAAGCGGAAATACGAAGAGCTTATAGAAAGAAAGCACTTGAGTGCCATCCTGACAAAAACCCGGACAACCCCAAGGCTGCCGAGCTTTTTCATGAGCTATCTAAGGCTTTGGAAATACTTACTGACGCATCGGCCCGTGATGCCTACGACAAAGTGTTAAAAGCCAAAAAAGCAGCCCAGCTTCGAAATAAGCAATTGGATAGTAAACGGCAAAAACTAAAAGCAGACCTGGAACAGCGTGAACGAGATGCATGGCATAAATTCAACAGTACGCAGCAATACACAACGGTATCAAAAAGCGATGAAGAATTGTTGCAGGATCAAATTGAACGACTACGCCGCGACGGTTCCAAGCTATTGGAAGAGGAACAGCGACTCATGAGAGAACAATTGTTGAGAACCATGGCCGAAAACCAACGAACGCTTGAGAAAAAAGTATTTGATTCCTCTGCACATCGGATCAAAATCAAATGGAAAGCCGAAAAGAAAGATGCAAAGAATGGTGGATATACGCAAGAAATTCTACAAAATTTTCTTAAGAAATATGGAGAACTTGTTGCTTTAGTAATGTCTAAAAAAATGGGGAGTGCACTTGTAGAATTTAAGACATTAGAAGCAGCAGAGTTAGCGATAGCATACGAAAGAGGGAGCCTGGAGAATCCTTTACAGATGGAATGGGTTACTCCACCAGCAACAAAAACAGTTGAAACACCTCTTAGTTCTTCACTGGATTATGAAAATTTGGTAATGCGCAAACTTCGACAAGCCGAGGAGCGCAAAAAACTAATAGCACAAATGCAAGCAGAAGACGAAGCGGAAGGATAACTAACTAAAGTTTTAAATATACATACCTTGCATGTATATTCAAGGCACGCATGAATAATAAAGGATTTCCAAACAATTTAATATAAACTGTTATCTTTTACATTCAACCTTAAAACAAAAAAACAACTGAATTTTTTCAGTAGAGTTTGTTATGTTTGAATTCCCATAAGAAAATATATTTTATTTAGCGTTGTTCCATTCTGAATTTTGAATAAATTAGCGATCCGAAAATCGCTAAATACAATACAGCGGTTATTAAAATCGCTAAGTTATTTTGACGATCTGAAAGTCGTCAAAACAATACTGAATCTAACTACTGGTTCAATCTGTCAAAAAGAAGTACACAACAAACATACTTAGAAAATTCAAAAATCATACTTATCATAGAGTACGTTCATGATTCAATAATTAATTCGAGTTTGTCGAAGAGTATTATTTGCATTAGCGGGAAATTTGTTTTTATTTTTTCTTATATAAAAATATGTAATTCATGTATGTTAACAAATTCAACTTTGCACAAAAAATAAATTCGGAGTTGAATTGAAATACAATAACTTCACACTAGAAACAATAACAGATTTTATATTTCATCTATTACAATTCTACAATACGACAAATACAACGCTCTTGTGAATTCCCTAACAGTCAGATGTTTTATGTCGACGTAAACCTTTTTTTACTAATTTTTAATTGAGAAAATGAATATCGGATTTCTAAATATTCTGTGATACAATGGATCGAAGCAAACGTGACCTAGAGACTTTAGTGTCTTCACAAAAGGAGCAGTTAGTAAGATACGAAAAGCGTTTGAAAGGTATGTGCATACATACGGGGAGGAATGTGAAATAGTTTCTAACTCAAGTAGTTTTATAGATGTAGTCACCGCTTACAAAGGCCTGCTAAAGGAAAAGGAAGCTCTTGAGTCGTCTTTAGCTGCATTAACATCTTCGAATGAAAAAAATAAAGAAAAATCCGATGTTAATCATGTCTCTGCTGTTCAGATGCCCGAAACTACTAAAAGCTCTAAAAATGCCCTCGCTATGAATGCATCAGAAGAAACTGATTCAAGCAATTTAGCGGATGAAAAACAACAAATGCAAACTCAAATTATGACGTTGATGAATTCACTTGCGACATTATCAGCAGAAAAATCTCGAATGGAAGCCTCCTTTCAAGCTGATAAAAAAGCTTTACGAAATCAGCTCACGCAAAAGGATCAAAATATAGCTGATCTAAAAAAAGTTATTAAAGAAAATGAAGAAAAAGCTAAAGTACACTTAGACGAAATGAAGGCAAAATTGATAATAGAGTGTCAGGAGCGTGAAAAAGAAACAAATAATCAAATGATTATGATACGAGAATTGCAAAAGCTTTATGCTGATGAAAGACATCTAAAAGAAAATATTGAAATGCAATTAAATAACTTCAAAACACAATTTGCAAGTAGTGACAACGAAAATTCAAGAGTTCGTGACCTGCAAGCTCAACTTAAGGAGAGTAAGGCACAACTGAAGCAAATACAAGCTAACGGATGTGGAAAACAAGAAGGTAATAGAAATGTCGATGATTCAGCTGATAATATAGCAATAATAAGGCAAGTACAAAATCAAATGCAACAACTTAAGGAACAGCATGCCGTTGCTATAAAAAATGAAAAAGAAAGGGTATTACAAGCAGAAGAGTTGAGCCGACGTCAAGCTGCATTACATGAGGATCGCGTTGCTAATTTAGAGGCACGCTTGGCCGAACTAAGCAGCACTGTTGGAAATTATGATAGATTACGACAGCAAGATCAAGAAAACATACATATACTCCGAAAAAAACTGCAGGACCTTGAGCATAACTCGGAAACTTTGTCAAACTTCTCAAGCGCCAATATCACCGATCGCGAAAATTTGCATCGAAGGCTTAGCAACACCAAACACGATATAACTGCAATTGTTGATGAGATTCTCCGCTTGAAGAAGATAATTTTGGCAGAAAATTCCTGCAACACCAACCCCGTAGATTTGAGTAAAGTATTTTCGATTGTAGCAGATCACGAACAATGTCACGAAGAATTAGCAAGTTTGCAACAACAATACGATTCTTGCAAGTTGGAAGTAATGCAGTATCAGGAGCGCGTGCAGGCACAAAAAACTCATATAGCTACTCTGCAAGAAAAGGTAAAGGTGCTGAATCGCAACATCGATGAACAAGAAATAGAGTTGAAAAATCAATCAGAAAAGCTTAGACACGCCATTAAGGAAGAACGTGTTAAATGGAGAAATAAATTGAGTGAGTTGGAAAATGAGACTCGGTGCAAAGTTGTTGACTTGGAACAACAATTACAAAAACAACGGCAGCGCTCCTTACATCTGCTTGATGAAAAAGAGCAAGAAATCAAAACTTTACAAACATCATTTGAGGTTTTCCATACCGCCACACTTCCGTCTATGCCAATTGATATACATTCTGAGCAGAATGTAACTTCAGCTTCTGATGCTGAAAGTAACGATGGAGTTGGTGCAGCATGTAGCCAGACACAGTCCGGCACGAAAGTCTCAATTAAATCTAAGAAGTTGTCGGTAGGTGAAAACTGTCACATGTTACACTATGCCAATGAATTAGCGCGTAAGGACATCGAGATAGCTGGATTGCGCAAAGCTAAATACTCCGCAGAGTCAGCTCTACGTAAAGCTATACAGGAGAAGGTGAATGCACAGGAGGATCTTGGCGATAAAATAGCATTGCTAGAGGAGCAAGTCGACAGGTCTGTATATATTAAATCTTTATATAGTTCACTGATGACACATTTTTAAACTAGATTGGAACGTTGCCAAACTCGCGAAGGGGCCAATCTAGAGTATTTGAAAAACGTGATAATTAGTTTTATAGTAACGCGCGATCCCGATGGTAAACGTCATATGCTAAATGCTATTAGTGCTGTACTCCAGTTCACGCCTACTGAAATGCAGACTATTAATAATGCATTCCATAAAAAGTAAAACCCTTTGTTATATATTTTGTATACATATGTATTATGTACATATATTGAATATTACTAAAAAGGAAATTATTTAAAACAGTATCAACAACTGAAACAAGCAACGTTTAATAAATATTATAATGCACCCGAATTTCTATATATTCTCACCAATTTCTAATTAAAAGGATTTGGTGTTCATTGAAAGCCATTAACAGGAAATTTTTCCAGATGTTCCTTCAATACGGAAGGAAATATTGAAAAGAACTTGAAACGTTTGCCCATTTGATCTGGATCAGTTAACATTTTGTAGCCACTTCTGATTATATCGTGATTCTCCGGCAATGCATTTGAAAGCAGTTGCTGTAATAGAAAATTACGTCATTTAATAATTTACATAATGTCATTGCGAAAACAAGAACAATTGAGTTTTTTTTTTTTAATTTTTTGTATTTATTGATATTCAGAAGATAGAAAGAAAGCTACGTAATACATGCTAAACAAATTTTAAATCGGTTACCTCAAGACGGGCGTCGCCTTCCATTTTCTTTAAAAAACTGCCTTGTTCCACAGGTCCAAAACATATCACCTTGCCGTTTTCCTCAGCAATCCGCTTGATTTGCCTAAAGTCTACATCTGCCGTAAGATCTGCCGTACCTGGAGCACATAACGATTCGTGTAACTGATGTTTTTTGAAAGCCTATAGAATGTAAATGAGAAATATTTACGCAGAAGTAATAATTAGCAAAAATTTTAATATAAAATACCAATTGGACTTTTAGAAAAAAAAATAAATAAATACACACTTACTCTAAATGTATCACATTTTTCGCCAAAATGACCATAATCCATTATTAACCCAATGCCACCTTCGCTCTCGAAGCGGTCTGCCATCAAACTAATAACACGATCTGTATCTAATGAATACTCAAGGGAATCTCGAGTCTCTTCAGGAATTGGCTGATAAAGATGTGAAACCGGCGTCGGTGCCTTAGAGATAACATACCGGAAAGGAAGACTTTTATTTTTATCAGTGGTATCGGCTTTATTGACATCGATTAAGATCTCTTTCCAATGCTTTCCATCGCGTTGCAACTTATGCACCGGCAAGGCATCAAAGAATTCATGTGCCAAAACTATGGAGAATTTCCGTGGTACATCCTCCAATCTCTTATGCCAGTATATATTTATGCCTGACGCTGTTTTACCAGTTAAGTAATGTGTTGAATTTTCATCATTTATCGTCTCTGTACTGAAACATAGACGTTGCGCTTGTACTTTGCTTAAATGTGGGCTGATCTCGACCATATGTATGGAAAGTTCTTTAGATAATTTAAATTGGGCTAGCACCTTAAGTACATCGCGTGCTAAGGTACCACGACCAGGTCCCAGCTCAACAATTTGAAAAGGTGTTGGACTTCCTAATTTACGCCACTCACTTATTACCCAAATAGCCACTAGCTATAATATTTGTAATGTTTGAATTTCAGCAAGTTTAACAGCATAAAAACGAATTTACCTCGCCGAAAATTTGGCATATTTCCGGTGATGTGATAAAATCACCTTCGCGTCCAAAAACATCACGGTTCATATAGTATCCACTTAATGGATTGGTAAGCACTTCGCGCATATATTCAGCAACCGTAATAGGTCCGGTTGCCAATATTTTCGCCTTCAAGTGTTTTGTTAGATCATTTGGTGCTTGTTTTTCCTCCAGATGTTCTACTTGTGGAGCAGTTAATTTGCGTGATACAATGGCACTGTCTGGGCGGCGTACTGTTTTGTAGGAGTATTTTCGGCATAGTCTTAAATTATAATACAAAACGGAAAATAAACTCTTAAAGGATGCTTTACTTATAACAAATGACATTTTGTAGTTTTTCTATTTTATAAAAATATTTGGGATGGGAATTCACAGGAACATCGTTTCATTACATTTATCATAATCTCCGCATTTGTAGGATTGTAATAGATCACTTATAACCTCTTTGTTATAAGTCGTATATTTTATATTTTCTCTAGATTTCGAAACGAACAGAATGTTTATTTCTGAACTCAACATTCAATGTTGTTATATTTACATTTAAGATGACTATCGAAAAAATCGGGTTTACGTCGAGAGGAGGAAATTAATGGTTAAAAGCAGCCAAGTAATTTTCTGAAAACGCTAAAATTACAAGGCAAACAATTCACTTTTTAGTGCTGACGTAACAACTCTCTTAAATTACTTATCGAATAATAAATTAGTATTATATACTTAACGTAATCTTTTACACTGGTACACCAATAAGCAGAATTTTCACTAGCCTTTGCATCCCTTCGATTTTTCTTAATTTGCAATGAAATAAATTAAAACTCTTTTACAATGATGTTGATTTCTTTTTTATTTGTTTTTTTTTCTGGTTTTATTGAAGATAAGAACATAGAAAATTTGATTATTTTTTTTTTGAAACCTTTTTCTAAGACTTCATCATATTAATTTTTTCTTAATATATTTTTTAATCGATAATCACAGCTGGCTTGCACAAGTACCGGGCTGCACAATAGTTTGCATGGTACATAGAGCACGTTAGTGGCGCTTTATTTACAATTTGATGATCAACAAACCAAGTGGTCGCAACATATTAGCAATTGTTTAATATTAAAAGTGGTTTTTAAAATGGGACAAGATGTTAGACTATGCAGACTTTGCGCAAAGCCCTGCGAAAATCCATCTTCAATACCACTTTTTGAGAGAAGTCAAAAAACTGTGAAATTGATGATTTTCCAAATTACTGGTATCAAGGTATGAAAGTGCACATAAAAGTTAATAAAGATATTGCATAAATATGAATTTTCCTTAAACTATTTTAGTTGAAGAATCACAGCAAACTTCCAAAAATCATGTGTATAAATTGCCAAATTCAGTTGGAACGCGCTTATGTATTTCGCGATTGTTGCATTGCAGCGCAGAAGTACTTTTCAAGTTCAGAATATAAGACGACTTCCTCTGATCAGATTCCCAAAAAAGACCAAGATTTTGAAATGATATTATCCGAGCAAGAGTGTGAGTTAAAAGCCGAACTAGAGCCTTATTATCTACAAGAACCTGAAACAACAGAATTGAAATTAGATATTCAACCACTTCCGAATGTAAAAACGGATTTGGAAAACGAGCCAGTAGCAGAAGCTGCACTTGAAGCTCCGTATGAAAACGACATAAGGGAGGTAATATATGACATGAGAGAAGTGGAAATGAGAGATCAGCCAAAAAGAAGTCCATCACACAAAATATTGCAACGAAATAAAAGAGGAGTCAAGTATAAAAATACTTTGAAAAATGAAGAAGCAACATTGAAACCAGTAGACAATGTGCTGAAGTCCACAGATGTCGAAAATAATACTCCACAAAATGAGAATATGAATCAGAATAGAAAAATTACAAAAGAGAGAAAGAATAAAGCAAGAACTTACATATGTGATCAATGCGGAAACCATTTTAAGTACCGTAGCCATTTTTATTCACACATTAAACGACATACTGGTGTAAAACCTATACAGTGCGAGTAAGTTGGAAGAGCAACCAAAATTTAGCATACATACTAAACAAAATAAAAAAATCTCTTACAGAGTTTGTCCAAATAAGTTTTTTACTCAAGGTGAACTTAAGCGACATATGCGCAGACACACTGGAGAACGTCCATTTCCTTGTCAATATTGCCAACGTCGTTTTACAGATTATAGCACGCGAATAAAACATGAACGGTATGACAATTTCTATTCTGATATTTTATTGTTGTTTTAAATGTTTTATTCCAGTACTCATACGAACGAACGTCCATTCGAATGTTCACAATGTGGAAAAGCGTTCACAACATCCTACGTTCTAAAAAATCACATGTTGGTGCATACGGGAGAACGTTCTTTCAAGTAATTAAATTGAATTTGAACATTTGATCGATTATATACGTATTTTAAACGTTAATATTTACAGATGTACGCTATGCAATAAATCGTTTCAGAGGCAAACTCATTTGATAGTACATAATCGCTCATTAGCTCATAAGCAAAACGTTGAACGTGAGCAGCAGATATTAGTATAGTTATATAATAGTAATTATAAACCCTATAGTTTCACCATTTTTAAGAAAAAAAAAAAACAACAGCGCCATGAAAGATATATTATCTTTGTAAAATAAGGCTAATTAATTACTTATATACAATATGTTTTTATTTAATACAATTCGTTTCGTTTTGTATTTATTGGATAACATACAAAATGATTTCTTATTATCAATGCAAGTAGTTTACGCTTATAAACACAAACAATCCTACTCATCTGCTTAGTTTTAAATTCAAATTTACATATCATATTAATATACTACATCCTTACGTTTATAGCATTACAAGTTAAAAATATATATGTATGTGATAAAATTCAAATTATTCTGCATTAATGTATACATCAGTATTGTGACCGTCAGTATCCTCATCTACTTCATCGATATTTCTTCCGGTATTTCCAATTATATGAGTAATATTGATATCAGAAATATTTTTGCCGAGTTGCCGTTGTATTATGGTAGAAACAGGTATTTTTTCTACTTTAACGACTGAAGTGTTGACACTTCGAATTGATTGTTGATTGGTTACGTTGTCATTCGAGCGATCCTCTTGGAGCATATGTTGAGCCGTAAGATTTCTAACTGTTTGTTGATGTGTTATTGTTGCAATATGTTGATCTAATTGATGTTTACGTGAAAATGTCTTGTTGCAAGGTATGCAACTGAAAATAATTTTTTTTTTTGCACATATTATTATAATTAACTTATGTACATATATGCAAGTATGTATACAAAGGTACTTACGGAAAGGGTTTTTCACCGGTATGTGTTAACATATGATTCTTCAATACATTAGAGTAGGTAAACGATTTACCGCACGTCTGACAAGTGAATGGGCGCTCATTGGTGTGAATTCTAAGTGGATGAAATTTATTAAATTAAATAAAAACTTTATTAAAGTTATCAAAAACCTTTCGTGTTTTATATTGGTGCTTCGATCCGCAAAAGTGCGACCACAGTATTTGCAAACGTATGGTTTTTCGCCCGTGTGAACACGCATATGACGTCCAATTTCCGATGGACATGCAAAAGTTTTACCACAAATTCTGAAAAAATATACGTATGTGATTACTTATTATTCATATATTTTAGCTTCATTCATATTTACTCGCATTCGAATGGCTTTTCAGCCATATGTCGACGCATATGCATTTTTAACAAATTACGTTTCGTGTATATGTTCCCGCATATTTCGCACATTATACTCGCGTTATCTGCGTCGTCTTTTTTCTTTCTACCTCTATTTGATTTCTTGCCACTAGGTAATTCTGATTTTAAAGTCATTCCCTCTTGTTTTGCTTTTGGCCGCCCTCGTTTACGGACAGAATTTTCATTAGTTGTGGGTTCTTTTTTTAAGAATGTGGTTGACAAAGTTTTTTTCACATCAGGTTTAGGTATTTCCTCTTCAAAATATTCACTGTCAGTATATTCAATAAATTCCTCGGCGCTCTCTGTGTTTGGTTCCATATCGGATTCTAGTACCTCTTCCTCAACAGTTTCCGTTATGTCTTCTAGGTGAACTTCTTGTGCATCAATAAATTCAGTATGCATGTCAAAAAACATCTCATCGTCATTATCGACATCATTCTTCGATTCAATTTGTGTGACTTCGTAATCCAGCGGCTCCACTTTCATTTCGGACTAAACAATAGATAAAAAATTAAGAAAATAAAACTTACATACTTTAATAAATTATATTACTTTGACTATAGCATCAAGAAGTGCGTGCTCACTCGCTTGGCACATAGATCGAAATTTATAAGACACATTCAGCTTTTCTAGACATGGGGTGCAAATCATTTTTGGAAATTCTTCATGCGCTTTTAACTGCGAAAGAATAACAATATTTTTGTAAGTGCATTGTAATTATAAAAATAAAAAGCGACACTTACCACTATTCCACCACATACTTCTATACGCTGCACAATCTCTCCACAGGTATCATTGTCGGGCTCAAACAGAGGCTGCATTGTGCTTGTATTGATGTCCTCTGTGAGGCAAATCCGACATAAATCATACACATGCATCACTACTCCAAAATACCGGAATTGGTTATCTTTGAATTTATAGTATTTTAATAATTTTATAGTAATTTAATAACAAGAAGCAAAGTAAATATTTCTGTTGATCGATTGATAAAAGCGAAATGTCAATTATATGTGTGTCGTTAATATTTTGACAGCCAAATGTCTTAAATATCTGGCAGCAAAAAGAAAGGGTATTCCAGATTTTTAGAAATAAGTGTAACGATTTATTTCTTTTAAATAAACAGAAATGTGTATTTACTTGCGTAAAAAATATTTTTTTTTATAAATATTCTTAATGTCAAAGGTATCAACTATTGTTTGTCTAAAGTCTTAAAAATAAAAGTCATTTTCATAACAGAAGTACCCATTTAAAATTACACTACCGACTACTTATGAAGGAACCACAGCAATAGCTCTGTTCGGTTAGATTTGTCAGTATGAATTAGCCAGTAACGAAATGTCTCTTGATGCACTTGTATTGGCTTTTTGACTCACCCAACGCGATTAGGTAAAATTTAGTAAAAATTGCTATTACCCATCAACTCACCGAACAGAACTAGTAACTCATTTTGACATTTCATTTAAGGAGATCGACAGATTTTGTCAATTTTCATAGGTTTATTTATTTTTTATTCGGTCTTTGAAATTTTCCTCCATACTAAAATATAAACAAAATTATTGTGTTTTAGTGAAAATATAATTTAAATAAGAAGCACGAGATATTGTTAAATAAGGAGACAAATTTTGATGCCAGGGATGGAGATTAGCATAAAGTGGAATATTTGCCGCATTTGTTTGGCAGAAGAAGGACAAAATCATGGTGCAAAATATATTACAATTGATTCCAAAACCGCGAAACAAATTAATGATATCGCTGGCATACAGGTTTGTAGTGGAGAATCTCATAAGTATAGTTTCATACTATTAACTCTTTTTTCAGATGGAAACAAGCGACAACTTACCAGATAAGATTTGTCGTAAATGCTTGCTATTGCTGAAATATTCATGCCATTTTCGGACTACATGTCGCAACTCTGATGAATATTTACAATCCATTATTCAAAAGACAAAATCCGCAACGTCCATGTTGAAAATGGATAAACAAAGGCATCGTTCAGTGGATCTACTTGAAGAAGCTTTTAATGCAGATGAAGAATACATATGTCCAAATGATATATACGATGAACAATGCGACTCGAATGTAGAAGTAGCATTTAACAAAAAGCGCAAACAATTGTCCACAATACTTCCAGAGGCAATAGGAGATGGTGATTTGAATAGTACCAGTTTTGTGCAAAACGATACAGTTAAAGTTTTAAAAAATCAAGAACATAAAAAAGATTTTTTGGGTGAATCCATAAACTATATGATTACTTTGGGTCAGAAAAAGAAAATTGTTAATTCTTCGGGTCCTACTACAAGCAAAATTGCTGGCAAAATCCAAACGGAAAAGGAAAGTTTGGACCAGGAAGGTAAGGATGAAGAGAATCCAATGGAAGAGTTTTATGAAAATAAACAACTGAATTATATATCAAAAGGCGAATACATTCAGATAGGAAAAGATGAAAAATGTTCAGATCACGAATATTTAGATGAGAACTATGAAGAAAATAAATTTATCGAATTTGGTAGAGATAACCGAAATTCTACGACAGAATCTGAACGAAAGATAGTTGTTTATGGTTTTGAGGAAACTAAGACCGATAGTCAAGGCATGATCGAAATTCAAAATGAAAACAGTTCAGCTAGTGAAAATCTTGTTAGAGATCCATTAATAAAAAATACGGAGGAGCTGAAGACGGCTCAGAGCTTGCCTTCCCCTAGAGTGGAAGAGGAACCAGAGGCAGATGAGGAGTTATATTATTTAATTGATGAACCCGACATTAAAGCAGATGAAACATCAAATAATCAGCTTGAAGATACCGAACTGGATCCGGATGCTGACGCTCATGATGAATCTGCCATGAATCTAATAGATGATTTAACCGAAACAGAAGAAACTGCATATGAAAGCTGCGAAACGCCCAGATCCGTAGCACCGATAGAAGAGTACCTGATAGATGATAATGATATCGAACCTGTTTCTCATCATGAACTAGTATTACCAGAAGATCAGCTTGCAAAGCGGCCCAGTTCCACAACTATAAGAATCAAGGATCGTGCTACACCTCGTAAAAAATGCAGTGATTCTTACATGTATTCTTGTGATGTTTGCGGTAATCATTTTACTAGCCGTAGTCTTAGAAATTATCACATGAGGATACATCGAAAAGAAAAAAATTTCGAATGCGAGTAAGTTATAAGAAAATGAAGGGAATTTCTGATTTTAACCTTTCCAATTTGCAGACTGTGTTTTAAACGTTTTACGGCAGCGTGTAATCTAACAGCGCATATGCGCATTCATACAGGGGAAAAACCTTACCAATGTAAATATTGTTTACGAAGATTTACTGACCGCAGTACGCATGTGAAGCATGAACGGTGAGTGTTATTAAAATATTTATATTGTGTTAACCTTAAATGAACCATCAATCTTTTACAGTGTGCATACAAATGAAAAACCTTTTCCATGTAATACCTGCGGTAAAGCATTTGCCTTGTCCACTACGCTACGTACGCACGAAAAGGTCCACACAAATGAAAAACCTTTCAAGTGAGTACCAATAAAAAGAATTATAAATAAAGATTTTTTTGTAAACATTTTTCATTTATTTATTTTTAGGTGCGAACCGTGCGACAAATCATTCAAACTGCCACATCAACTAAAGTCTCATCTGCTTACCAACCAACATAAGAATAATATAGAAGCAAATGAGTTAGGAAATAGTATATAAATAAAGTTATTTACATACCAAGCAAATATACTTTAACTCAGATTTGTTTTTATTTTATGTTAATCATGAAAGATAGTTTCAGCGTTTATTTCCAACGCAAGTCTGTCAAGTTTTAAGAACGATATTATTATAATCAAGTCATACAAAATATTTAACATTAATTTTACTTTATAACCTGGCTTTTTAAAATAATAAGATCCAAAATTGTTGTAGAATGTGAAGATATTTTCGAACTTCGTAGTTATTCATTCGTAAATGACTTCATAGCCAACAGATACGTAATGCGCTTCCTTTTGTTTATGAGTTATAGTTTGTAAATGTGCCTTCAACTGATGCTGAAGAGTGAATGCTTTCTGACAAACCATACAACTTAAAATACACATAAGAAAATTTATGTTGTTGACGCCGGTGTTGCATGCATATATGTGAATCATTCATTATACTTACTTGAAATCTTTTTTACCGGTGTGCAGTTTTGAATGATTCTTTAGTATAGCAGAATACATAAAGCTTTTACCGCAAACGCTACATACATATGGTCGTGTGTTTGTATGTACACTGTAAAATATGCATTTATTAATTTTATACGATATTCAACCGATTTAATTACCGTTCATGTCGGTGTTTTTCGCTACGATCTATAAAATGTCGATCGCAGTAAGAGCATTTATAAGGCTTTTCTCCAGTGTGGCGTCGCATATGATTTTTTAATTCACATATTTGGCGGAATGATTTACCACAGAGCCTAAAGTTTAATTTTTATCAAGCATATTAACAACTTTGAATTTGTGTACTTACTCGCACTCATGTGGTTTAATGTTGTTGTGCTGCGACATATGGTACGCAAATGTAGCTTTCTTATTGTATACATTCCCACAAACATAGCACATATAAGATGTAGGACTGGGTGGACGATACGTACGCCTTTCAATAGTACTCCGTTTTTTACATACATTTGTTGAACTTTGGCGATTTTGTGATCCTGCACTGGTTATCGTATTTGTGTTTTCTGTGTCTGCAAGCGGTTTTTCCTGAACATTTTTATCCGCTTGATCAACATTTTCAGCTTCCGTGTGTTGCGGCTCTTCTTTTATGCTTCGGTCTAAGTCATTTTCTGATTCGATATATTCATCATCATCATCTTCTTCTTTAAATATTAAATCCAAACCATCAGCATCGTCGAAGTCAGTATCGGATTCAACAATATCTGTAGCGCTATTTATCTTATCACGTTGCACTTGTAATTCTTCCATAAGATACTCTAAATATTCTGCATCATCCGTGCCTTCCGGCCGCATCCTATCTTCACATAGGCTCTCTAAGTAGAGTTGTGAATTCAAACACATTTGCTGAAAATTATACCACATCCTAATCGTTTCAAAACATTTCCAACAAATCTTAGATGGCATATCCGATGATTCTCTTATCTACAAGGTAAAATTAAACCTTTCATATTCTACATGTTTACGTATAACAAAACTTACTCGTACACCACAGCAGTATTCAATTTTTGTGTTAAGCCTGAATTTTTTTAGCAGCCCGCTTGTGCCTATTTCGTTTTCTGTAAATAACTCAAACATATTCCCTTCTTCATTGTCTTCCAAACAAGTTCGACATTTTAGTATAATCTTATGCTCCATTTTGGAATGATTCTAATTTATTGTTTCAACTTATATTGTTTATTATTGTTTTTAACTAAATAAAAGGGAAGTAGTTTCTTTTATTTAAAATAACAAAACAGCTGACGTGGTTGCCAATGGCCCTTGCTCCACCAAAAACATACATTAAATCACTTCTATTACTTTAAAAAGTCTATTACCATGAAACTCGAATTTTGAGAGCCCCTTTCTAAATTTATGAACAATGTGGGTACATTTTCAAAAATTTATAAAAACTAAAATTCAGAAAACTCTATAACACATAATTTCGATGGTGTTGTTGAAAAGGTAAGAATTCCTTTTTTTATCCACTTACAAGAATAAATACAATTTTTTTTTAAGAAAAATTAGCTTATTTTAATATAATGTGTAATTAACTACCAATAATTAAGAAGAGCGTAAAAGTATCTTAATTTTGGCACACAATGTGTGTTATACATTATCACTAAGCTGAACCAACATCGGCTTTTTCCTTCAAATGCCCGTTAACAGCACAATTTGAAACAAAATTGTTGACGCTATTTAAAAAGATCGTACATGTGTGAATTACAAAAAAATTGTCTATTACTTCTTCGTGCCTGAAGGAACTAAATCTTTTTTTCGAAAACCACCAAGTTATTTTGTCAATTAACGTGAGTATAAAAATTGGTTTATTTTATTAATAGGTATATGTTTTATTGTTTTGTCCTTACGCAATCCTTACTATTTTATTTATTAAATTTTTACTGACGAAAATTTTTTTAATTTCACAGTTTTAACTATGCTCGATACAGTCTTGGCGTTTAATCTGTGTAAATTTATTTTGACCCCCGCATAAAATATAAATATACAAAAATTATTTATAACCCCGGCATTAGTTGCGTTTTTTGTTTACCCTACCATTTTTTACTCCATTCACTTTTGTTGGAGTGCCATTTGCTTTCTTCTTAGATTTGGATTTCTTTCCACGTATTTCAAATACTTCTGAGTCGTCTTCTCCTCCATATTTTTCCATCAACCTGTCCATAAGAGAATTGAAGCCATCCTCGCGTGACTTATTACGCTCCATAATTTGTTTTTCCAAACTGCTTTCATTCTGCATTTTTTGTTTAATCTCCTCCGCTTCCTTCGATTCTCGAGCATATTTCTTATGACGGCGTTGACGTTTATTAGCTGGCTCATTCGTAAATATTTTATATTCAGGTACTTCACCAGCGTCAATCATTTCACGTATTATCTTCTGTAAACGCGGCTCATCATCTACGTTTAGGAATGGCACCTCGTTCATCATTTGATTAATGCAGCCCTTACTAGACAAATACGCCTTTTTCATATCCTTTCGCTCCAACTCAGAACCAATGTAAGACTTTTCGTAATTGGTAATATCTTCATCCGTAATTCGCTTAAACATTTGCCTCCAAAGGTCTAACCATGAACTGAGCTTGCCTTCCATATCTTCCTCATCGTCAATAACTCCTTGTTCGTCGTATAAAGCGCGTTTATCTTTGTCGGACAGTACTTGGTATATTTTCGACAACACTTTAAACTTTTCAGTGGCGTTGGCTTTGTCGGCGTCTTTGACTCTATCTGGATGAACTTGTAGTGACAATTTATAATATGCCTTCTTTATATCCTTGGGTAGAGCTGTCTTTTCCAAATCCAATAGCTTGTAAATATCCCGTTCGCCAAAGTATTCTTCACATAAATCTAATAGTCCCATTGTCGAAGATGCTTAGATGTACACACAAAATAAGATTTTAAAAGATTTGTGATATATGTTTGCAATTTTACTAAACAAAACCAAACGATTGTAACAAGCGAAAAGTAAGATAAAATTGTGAACGGCGCGCGAAAGACTATGCTAAAATGTGTCCATGCAAGGTTGCCAGATAATCCTGTTTGCTCATCGGTGCGTTTTTGGCCAGATGGGGTCTAATTTACTACAATAAAATTGTAATTTTATTGAAGAAATGCTTTCGAAAATTCCCCTTTCGCCATCCCATATCTTCGAAAATAAAAGTTTGCTCAAAAAAAGAAATTAAGCCTACATTTTCATTTTGTTCTACCTTAACGGTCTGTATTCTGCACTTGTTCCTAAAATATTGTTATTATTGATTATCACAAATTTTATAATGTCCTATATAAAATTTAATACATTCGAGGCTATGGCTCTTAACCTTAGCTCACGCCAGTGGTTTTGACTGTCACAAGTTTCCAGCGATTCCGCACTTCTGATCTCTATATCTAACTTTTAATCGGCTATAAATCAGTTTTAATTTGATAAGAACTTCCACTTGAGCAGCATTCCTTTAAACTAATACTTAATTTGGAGCCACCTCCGTTCATGGTCTTGTGACTTTTACAGAATTGTCCACAGCGAGAAGAGAAGATTTGGGTACTTGGAAACTGGATTTCTAGGCATAGCCAATTAGGTTGAAATACCAATGACTCCGAAATTAAAGTAGCATTGGCATTGTCACGTAATTTTTCTAAAATATTATGCTGCTCTAAATAATTTTTTTTGAAAATCATGAATTAAAATACCTTTTGATACACACATACGTACAACAAACATTCTTTTGAAGACACTTGACATTTATTTTTAGAAATATCGAAAAAGAAAAGAAAAAATAAAATTTATACGAATAAAGAAAATTAACACCCATATTGTAAAATATTTAAAGGATTATATTTGTGTTGAGCGAGTGTAAGTAAATCATGGGTTTCTCCCAATAATAAATAGGCCGGCTTTTCTGCTTTCAAGTTTACATACATACATAAATACATATGTATGTAAATTCTCACGCTTTAAAAAAATTTGTTGCTAGAATTTACATTTACATACGTTCTCCATTCCCCGGAGAAAAATAATTCGTCAATATATACATATATCTATAAATTTTCTGCATAAGTTCTTAAACACAATCACAAAACAATTGTATATTAGCATTTTTATCAATTCGATATTGACGAGCTAACAGAGGAAACTTGCGCTTCCTCATCATCCTCAGCATTATTTACGCCATTATCTGCTTCCATGGAGCATTCGGTAGTTGATTTTTCACAGTTCGGCGCCGAATTTTGCTGAGCATTTAGTGGCATTTTGCTGTCTTTGTAATTTTGATTTAGTTGCTCAAAGTAACCTAATGACAAAGCAACCGCACGTGGCGGTACGTTAAAAAGTGGATGCGTTGGGAGGAGCTCGTTTATCGGATCGCCTAGGACTTGTGGACTAAAGGAAAAATTCGAATGTTGAGCTATCGAAACGCCACTTAAGGTGTAGCAGGTATGGTAGAGATCTTGAGGCCTAAATTGATTACAAAATTAATTACAATCATACATATATTCTATAAACATATTTCGTGATCAATCTTACTTGCCCGGCTTATCAATCAATCCACCGTTTGCTTTTTGGCAACAGAGCAAAATATATTCCTGTAATGCACCGGTATCGAATAGAGACTCCTTTAAGGATTCCCCTAAATATAAAAACACAAAAAAAAAAATTGTTTTTAGTTATGAAATTTTACAAGATATAAATATACCTTCTTGGATAATGGCTTGGGTTATAGGTATTGTTGCGCCGACCCAAAATGAATAGCAGCCATCGACAAGTTTATTTGTACGCCCCTGAAATCCACCTTCAAATGTCATTTGACGTTGTAGATTCCATTTCTACAATAAAATATGTAGGTTCTCATATATATATTTTATAATATAATAATAATGAATACAATTTATTATAACTAAAAATTATATATTTAGAGCTAAACTTTTTTTGAAACCATTTAAAAATTGAAAAACCTTAAAAAAGTAGGTAGTATTACAATATTTACCAGCAGTTGTTGGGTATCGCACTTGTAACCTTCATCTAGCAAAGCAAGAGCTGCAATACCACAAAACGTATATCCCCCATGAGCCTCAAGATCCGGCGCACCACCGAAACCGCCTTCATACGTCTGACAACTGGCAATCCAATCGCCCGTCTTATCAAATAACTTCTTCAGTACTTCATCTGGCATGTTTGTTAGTTTTGCACAAGATATAGCACAATATGCACCACGTACGTCAGTCTCGCCATCCACGTGCAGGCGAAATGAACCATCGGGCTCACGCACAGAAAACAAAAATTTTATTAATGATTCACGGTCGATGGCACGATATGCACTCGGTGTGCCAATTATGCATAAACAATTTACGGCGGCATACGTTGGTGCTAAGTGAGGATATTGTCCAGGGCCTCCTGCAAACCCACCATTTGGATGGCGACATCTGCAAAAGCGATAAATGAAATGATGAAATTTTGTGAAATTCTTGTCACCGACAATATAGGTACTTGATTAGGAATTGTACAACATCCTCCAAAGTCTCTTCATCGAAAGTGAAGTTCAGCAAGTGTGCCGCTTGTAATATCCAATACACATTCCACGGTCTACTGCTATCTAGACATTCATAATGTGATGGTAACCTGCGCAGCATTGTCTCTAGATAGCGTTGATGTTCTTCGCGGTGAATTTTCTTAACCTTTGAATCCAGGTACTGCATTTGTTGAAAGCGATTATAACATTTTTCGATGGAATTCTCCGTCTTTTGCTATTCAATTTGTTATAAATAAATATATCAATTTAGTTTGAATTATTATGATTGCAACTCACTTGTTCGCGAGACGTTGTTGTTGATGTCCTCTCGTCATTGAATTTGTAACGTTTGAGTGAGTTATAATCTCTAAACGAAAGTTCCTCATCCGTTTCCATAATTATTAATTTTTATTATGATCTATTTTATAGAAATACATGAAATAATAATATTTGCAATAAATCATAAACTTTTGCTAAAAACAACAACAAAACATATGACGGTTTTAAGGGTTGCACCAAAAAAACTGCACAATTGAATCATATGTTGAGTTTCTGTGAGTCAACAGATATGCGCCAATGAAATAGTACTTTGTTATACAACCATGTACTGTCTAATTATTTTAAATTTTTTTCATGGGAAAAGTATGACACCAACCATATGAACGATTCAAAATATTTTTTTTTTCAAAGAATACCTTTATTTTTTTAAATGAAAGAAAACCAATATTAACTTTCTCGATTAAGAATTTTACAGAAAATGTATATTTTTGATATTACCAATATATACTTTGAACCTTGTAATAATTTATTGTATGTAAATTCAGATGAAAAATATGATGAATGTGTTTTACATGTTGTTTCTAATATTTTGCTCTATAAGTAAAGTCCTTACGAGCATCACTATTAACAAAATAGTTGTACGAATACCTAAGCCGAACGACATTGGTTTAATATTTGGTAAGATTTTATTTCCTTTAGTAGAAAAAATTATCAAAATAACTTTAAACTTTTTTAAATTATCTTCATCAAGACTTGACTGTTATGAATTCACCATGTGCAGATAAAGAAACCTTGGAATTTCGAATACGTTCTGATGGCACTTGCAGCGTAAATGTAACAGAAAAAGAAATCATGAAAAATGTAATTGTAGTTTTTATTAAATAAAGCGTTATTAAATTGAGCCTTTTGGAATTATGTATTGTATTTTTATATTACAGGTTGGCCGTGTAGTAGGAGGAAATTTTGGTTTTATTGAATCAGGAGCAACTGATGTAATTTCCTTGATTTGGCCAACAGTGGTAAGTTTATAAATAACGAATTAAGTAAATTAAATATATACATATATATAAAAAACATGTATATACATATATACATTTCTTTTTCATTTGAAAACAACAAGTCTTTATATAATCGAGTTGGATCCTGTCCTATTATTGTTTCATCCAAAAATGCTCGTGGTCAAGAGAAACATCGGAAACTTTCCATAAATTTTGACACACGCTTTACAACGCTTGATCCCGACGGTCGTACACTGAGAAAAAGTAAGTGAAACTGGTTTTAGTTCCATATTAAATTATATTAAAAATTAAAAATTCTAGGGCCTGATTATCGAGATTGTAATAATTGGGATAAGGAGTACCTAAAAAACTGCACTCCCGTAAATTGTGCCGAACGATATTTTGGCCAGCGTAATTTTTATAATAAAACCACAGAACATTGTGATAAGGTACCTCGATGTGATAAACCAAATATGGTATTAAGAATTCTATAAAACCTCGTAGAGTATAAATACCAACGCATTACTATTATTTTTTTTTTAAGCGGTACGATTTTTATTATAACGATTGTTTGGATGTTAATAACTTTTTTACTGCTGAAGATATGAAAAAGATACAAAGCGGCGATTTCGTAGATGAATGTGAACAAGAAGAGTTTGGAAAAGCAGAGGTAAAATAGCTTAAATGTTTCAGACAACATTATGGCAATATGGATTTAAGATACGCTTAAGTTAAATTATTGTTTTCAACGTAAAACAGCATTTCCACAGCAACCCAATTATATTGTTCGCCCTCTCAATTGTAATTCGCACACCAAATACTTACCGAATTACTATATTCGCCACACAAATTTTTGAGAGTGAATTTCGCCAAAAGTAATCAGAAATTTAACGAAATCAGCTGACAAATCGAAATGAAATATATGAAATCCATAAAAGAAACCCGTTTTGAGTTTAACTAGTACATATTTGAAAACAAAAATTATTTGTATATTGAAAATGAAGAATTTAGAAATTATTTTAAAAGTTATAAGTTTAATAATGAAATTATATGCAGAGGAAAGTAGTATATATTTGATTGAATGTGTTGATTTAATGAAGAATATTTTATTTGTACTTTTAAATTCACTTCTTTATTCAAATAACCAGTGCAATTTCGACTTGAGCTTTAATGACATGTACCGGAAGCCAAAATTGTAGATCTATACCACCTAGTAGAGTCGTTTGTCATGCTAGCACTTTTACATGATTAGAATTAAAATCGATAATACAAAAAGAAAATAACCTAACCAATTCAATTCAATATTGTATGAACTTTTACAAAAAACTTTCATTTTCCTTTTCGCTGCGTTTTCAAATGGAAGAAACGAAGTTAACCAGCGAAATAGAAATCTGTCAAATTGCGCGTTCATAATTGAGAGGTGATGATGAACAATGTAATTCACGAAAAGCTGTATAAGTGATTTTAAAATTGTAAAAGAGTTCCTTAGAATAGCTGACAGCATTTTTCAGTTAACACAGTTTAATTAGTTGCTTCGAATTCACTAAAATTCAGTCCCAAAACTTAATTACTCACTACAACTGTGTTTTTATGTGGAAATTTCATGTGGAAAAATTCGTGTGGAAATTTCGATAGAGAACGAAAAGAAAAAATTGAAATTTTTTTGTCTTATGCTAAAAATGTTCACCCAAATTTGTTCACACGAAACTCCCAATAAAACCATATGTATTACACAAAATTTCTATCTGTCTGTTTTCAAAGTTCAAGAAAACGAATTTCGCGCAATTTTAATAAATTTTTTTTTTAGAACGTATTCCGATTTGCGATTTTATTTTAAATTTAAATAATTTTCTAACAAAATTTTATGGATAAATGTATGATTGCTTAAAATGCTACATTAAAATTTTTCATTTAAATATTTTTTTTAATTTTACACCAAATCACTTGCGTTATTTGTACTAATTGACTCACAAAACTACTACGAATTGATTACAAGCTTCGTCTGATGTTGTGTGTACAAACTTGTTCAAAATTATGACATAAATAAAAATTCAAAAATTATATGTTCTAGTCACCCTGTGGTTTAAAAATGTATTTACAATACTTAATGTTCATCTATATATATAAAGCTTTGAAGTGAATGGTTCGCAAGGGCGCCGTGGCTTAGTTGGTTAAAGCGCCTGTCTAGTAAACAGGAGATCGTGAGTTCGAATCTCGCCGGGGCCTTGACAATTGATTGTCAAACTTTAATTTTTTGTATTTTAATAATAATAATGTAATTAAATTTAATTTAAGATTATTTTTTAATAATTTCACATTGCTTATGTATACACGTATATTCCACCTCTACTTTTCATAATTTACGTTTCTAACGTTTCTATTAGCAATCATTTCACGCCAAACAAAATTCATGCGATACAAAGGGACAGACACAACAACAAAAGGAGGAATGTAAGAAGCAACAAAAACCACACGGTAGTACGAAACGAGCTGCAGATGCTTTCGATGAGGAATTCAACTACTTTATGCATTCGAACTTTGTTAATCCAAATCAAGGAGATTCAGAGTTTGTGAAAGAAGACATTAAGAATGAAAACGATTATATACCATATTGGTTGAAGGGTATATTGGAAGGTTTACTGGTAGTAAGTATGATTGCTGTAAAACGCTTTATTTCTTAGAATAAATTTAATTTATTTATGAAAAGGTTGGTGCTATAATCTTATTGCAGGTTTTCGCTACTGTCGCCATTTACATACTCATATGTTTTATTATATTTCTAATTGTAACATGGATATCACGCCGTCAATACAAATACAATACAAACACTACATGTGTATTACGTTCACCAGCACCATCGGAGGGTACCGAGGAGCCACTGTTAACGCCATCTAGTTTGTTATCGCAGCGTAGATGAGAACTTTTAAATGATAATACGTTCATGTTTATGCTTATGTGTTTATGTATTGCATGTATGTATGTATAGGTAAATCATATTTATATTGCGATTTTATTTTATATATTATTCTTTATTTATTTAAATATGAATATTTGAATATTTATTTGTTCACTATATATATATTTTTATTGTTAACCTGTGTAGGTATCACATCTTCTTCTTTTGTTCTTCTTTATTGGCGTTGGCACCGCTTATGCGATTATAGCCGAATTAATTATAACGCGCCATTCATACCTTCTTTTCGCTGTTTGGCGTCAGTTGGAAATACTAAGTGAAGGCAGGTCGCTCTCCACCTGATCCTTCCAACGGAGTGGAGGTTTTCCTCTGCTTCCACCAGCGGGAATACTATCAAAGCTGGAGTGCTTTCATCCATTCGAACAACATGACCTAGCCAGCGTAGCCGCTGTCTGTGTAGGTATAGCTTATGCAATTATATCCGAGCTCGCCATAGCATGCTAGGTGTTTCTTTATTCCACAATTCGCCGCCAATTGAAGACACCAAGTGAAAGCAGGTATTCTACTTGAATTTTTCATGCGAATGTAGGTTTAACTTTTCATGTGCGAGTGCTGTACTGATAGTATCGAAGCTGAGGTCCATCCGGGCGACATGTTGATGCCAATATCGCCGTATATCTTGTATAATAGTTCTTTCGTTAGCAGACGTCCACGCGGAGAGTAGACATTAATCTTTCTCAAAACCTCCACGCTTCTGTAACGTAAAATAACACACAAATTGTGAGAGCTTTGTTGAGTTTGGTCGCTTTTCTCCGAAGGAGGACTATACATTTCTATTCCCTACTCAGTTTAAAGTAGTTAGTGGTTAGTAGAAATAAGTCAATCGACAGGGATTGCCATTGTCTACAACTTCGGGTGCTACCGAATCTCTGCTTGCCAAGACTGTATGAGTTTAGCGAAAATACGAGTACATAAAAGAAAGCCCGTCCAAATCGCTACCCAAAGAGAGTTGCAAAGCAGCAATCTCATTCAAAACATCGAATTTAGTGACTAAAAGACTGCCGAGATGTAAAAATTTGAGAAAGTTCCAGTTCATTACAGATGGAAATGTCAACATTCCCGCCACAGTTAGATTTGAAAAAATCAGCAAAAATTCAGTACACTTAATTTCTGGATCTGCCTGGTATATGTATGTATCTAAAAAAAAGATTCAACCAAATCGAATAATTTATAATTTTTTCCAAATAGATCGGCACTGGTCCACTTCATATAAAGGAAATAAATACGTTCTTATTCGAATAGTTCGGTTCTTGGTCTACTTTCTTTATAAATAGATCGATCCTTGGTCTACATATTACGTAGCAATATTACGTAGCAAAGTTGAAGTAAATAGAACCTTAAATACGATTTTTCCGAATAGGTCGGTTTTCGGAAAAAATTCTTCTAAATCATTTTCAAATTAATTTGAATAAATTTGTATCAAAATCGGTGCAGCCGTTTAGGAAGGGTTTAATGACATATATACGTACAGAACTTCTTTTTATATAAAAATATGCTCGTTTAAATGTGTACTTATGTACATATATTTTTTAATTGACCCCAAAGTACGAATACAATTATGTCCTGTCATATTTATGCGCAACATTTGCAAATTTCGCGATAAGAAAAATTAACGAACTGTGCATAATACTAGTTAATAAATGAGCTGAAACGTTAAAGAGGGGAGGCGGACTAACCAACTGTCTTTAATTAGCGAGACATACACACACATACTCGTATGCATGTTAGCATGCACATGAAAATAAGAATAACCGGCTGCAATTGATACTGCTGATAAGAGAATCTAGAGGATCAGGAGTTAAAATGATAATATAAAAAATATGTTATTACAATACTTTTTTGAAATGAAATTACAACTGACAAACTTGTTATACGGCTGTGTAAACTAAATCCGATCAACACTTGAAGTTGCTTTTGAATGATGAAGGATCTCTCTGAGTAGGTCAGCACCTAATGAGGTTTCGCTATGCTTAATCCACAAGGAGGGCGACCACACCACCAGGACCTACTAAGCATCGGGGATAAGCCACCTCAATACAGTGTGTGAGGTTCTATCGAGTGTAATGTGTGAAATAATAGAACCCACAATCAACGAACTGATTGGATCATAGCAGTGTAAGCTTTATATCTGACGAACACGCCATTGTCCAGATATTCGTCCAGATACTTGTGAAAAAAAACGCCATTTCTATGTCGATGTTAATGCAGCCTTCGACAGGGCAAAAAGTTCGATACTAAAAATGAATACAGATGTTGAAGACAATAATACCGACCATAGAGCTAAAAAAAAGTCGCAATCTTCTACAAGAATAAAAAACTACTTGCGTACGACAATAGGCTTTAACAACCGAGCCAATAGTTCAGCAATTTTATATTGAATAAAGAAATGAAGCGTAGAAATCTTTTAATGAACGATAACAAGACGAAACATCTCCTGTTATCGTCTTTTTCTTCTTGGTTCCGATGTCACTGATGTCAGGCATAACTTTGAAATCGTTAATATCCTTGTCTACCTAGGAAACAGCATCAACACCAACAACACCGTCAGACTTGAAATTCAACACAAAATCATAGGTACTACTTTAAACTCCGACAGACAAAACACTATAAGCTCTACTCATCAATACCGTTCTGAGTCGGAACTAGAGGTTTAATGTACGATTTATAGTTCCCTACGTATGGGTGGGGACGAATCCCGGAAATGACGGAACAATGAGCTGTAAGAAATATATGATGACACTGAAATACTTTAGAGAATTAGGAGACAGAAGCTACACTAGCTGGGTTATATTGTCTGGACGGATGATAACACTCTAGCTGGGAAAGTTTACGTTGGAGTGTCCGCCATAGCCGATATATGGAAAATAGATATAGTGGCCCCCCTACTTAAGCCGGAAAACCAGCCAACAAACGAGAATCATATAGACCGGTATCTCTCCTTGTAGCATAGGCAATTGAGGTATTGCTGGACCTCTATGATTTAGACTAGTCTCTCCTGGTCCTAAGTGGGGTTGGATAGACTGACTATGCAATTGATATATTCTAGCAAATTAAGGAAAAGAAAACTTCCGATAGAATAACTGCTGGTGGAAGCAGATGGGAAGCAATACTCTTGAAAAGAAAAATGAAGAGTGACTCGGTTGAAATTGTGTAGTGAGCGTGAGCTTATTAGGAAGGATGTCTACAAAATAGTTTCATTAATATTCATGCGTATGGACTTGTTCGAACCAGTTTGACCCCATGCACATGCCTGCAATTTATAAAATTTGCAAATTTAAACCTAAAAATTACCGAGTAGACTGTTGTTGCCTTCTGGTTTTCCTACCTTATTATACAATATTAATGACATGTGACATTCTCTCGTTTTCATACCCTTTTGACGGATGAACGTCAAATTTTATACACTAATTGTTGTCGTTTAATTAAAGTGCAATTTCTTGGAAACTCATTACATGCAGAGGAGGAGGAGTGCAAAATGGGCTGCGACATTAACGAAGAAAACAAAAAATGTCGCCAAATATCCTTTGACATTAATACACATGAAAATGCATATGTCTTTATGTATGTTTAGTTAATGGGCTTAACTTTCTGAATTAAGTGTATGTAAAATGGGTGAAAGCATACACATACATACATACATATGTATTAGGTCTAGAAGATGGTTACCCATTATTTTTGTAAAGTAAAAAAGACAACTCAGGCAGCTGAAAAAGTGGAGATACTGTAACATTCAGTAGTGCATAACTATGGTTTCGTTAATTTCATTCCCGTAAATCGTCGAGTTCAAATCCCGGTGCAACCAACATCCAAAATTTATGGAAAATTAATTTGAATAAAAAATTAAGTTAAATTTTCTAATTGCGGTCGCCCCTCGTCAGGGAATGTCCACCACTCCGAGTGTATTTCGGACATGAAATAAAAGCTCGTAAAAAAACCATCAGCCGTTCGGAGGTGGCTTAGTATAGACTGTAGGTCCCTCCATTTGGTGGAAAAATATCAAGACGCAAAACCACAAATTGGAGGAAGAGCTCGGCCGAAAATCGCTTAAGCGATATATAATATATATATAATAATATATAATATATATATATATATATCGTCGAGTATGACCGTCATGTGAGCATTGTTTCAATTGCTCCAGAGCTAAACATTGCACAAAAAACGTTTTGGAACCACTTGAGAAAGGCTGGATACACAAAGATGCTCGATATATGGGTGCCACTTGAGTTAGCGAGAAGAAACCTCATGGGTCAAGTTCGCTGAACGAATCGTGACAAAATCGACCTGTTTCTGAAGACGTCAAAACCGTTTCTGAAAACGTCAAATAGAAACGGTTATGGTCGAAGAGCAGTGAGCCGGTACCAACAGCCTCCAAGTCGGGATTGACGGCCAGGAAAGTTTTGTTGGGTGTTTGGTGGGATTGACAAGGAATTATTCACTGTGAGCTGCTCCGCTACGGTAAAAATCTTAAGTTGTAGCAGTAATATTAGAAATTGGATCATCTGAAGAAAGTAATCGTCCAGAACTGTCCAGCTTTGACCAAAATTGGGCGAAATTTGTCTTCCATTAGGACAACGCCAGACCGCGCGCAACGATACTGACTCGTCAGTAGCTCCGAGAGCTTGGTTGGGTTGTTCTTATTCATCCACCTTATTGACTGGACCTCGCACCAAGTGATTACCATCAGCTTCTGTATATGGCGTATGATTTGGCGGGTGAAAAGTTTGTCTCAAGAAAATGGATCATCCCAATTTTTTCCATAGGGACAAGGGTTTCTAAGAGAGAAGCATAATGATATTATCTTCAAAATGGCAGAAAGTTATCGAGCAAAACAGCCCATATTTGACATAAATCGAATAATTCTAAGTATGAAAACAATACACTTTTTACGCAGTCTCAGTTATGTACTTTAAGCCGGAAATCCTTATTTTGTATGTATGTATTTATGCAGGAGTGTGTGTAAAAATATATTAATATTATTATCCTTTTCATCTTAATGGCATTTCGTTGTTCACCTTTGTTCGCAAATATTTTACTTAATTACCATAAATTTATACGAATTGTTTATTTTACAAATATTTCCTTTCACTCTGCGTTCTCGTTATGTATGTATTATATTATATAATATATGACTTCGTTAGCTCCATTGTTGTTGTAAGTATATATGTATCGTTTCAAAAATTATGTATGTATAAATTTAGGTTACTACTTTTATGTGCGTTTTTATGTTTTAATCAAATTGCAACTTCACCAGCTTTTACCCTTTATTGGTCTGCGTCTCCTTTCTGAGCATTTCCTCCTCTGCGCCATTCTGTTTTATGACCACTTATACTATTTGAATGCGGCATAGTTATTTGCCACGAAAGTGGTAAAATGGCAATGGTAATTAATCATTAGTCACTTTAATTTATTCAACTTTTATGTTGACTGTTTTTCGGTTTCCCTATTACAACTCGGTGCTTGTCACTGTAAGTGCCTTTAAATATATTTGCAGGCGTTTATTATTTCTCGGGCAGTGGGCAGGTGACAGTTTTATGATGAATTGCATTGAATTGGGGTCTTAAGGTGGCTATTGCACTCTAGAGAAAGAAGCTCAGGTGCAGGAAGCAGAATACTTTCTGGCGAATTAGTTTATTTGAAGATATTAATTGGGGTTTCGTAGAGAGTTGATCACTAATTAGTGGGATAATTTATTTTCTCAGGCTACTCTTGAAGATTATTCTTCTGCATACAAATCATTCGCCCTGGACAGTAGCAGATGGCAATCACTTGGTACGAGGTCTGAAATATAAGGTGGATGCATAAAAATCTCCAACCAAAATCTCGGCGCTTCAGTCAGGTCGCTATCGATATTTGTGGTCTAGCCGTTCCTGTTGGCTAAAGCCAGGCGCTTCTGGATGATTGGTAAGTAGTGAAAGGTAAGTACAACAATGCCATGCTGAAGGCCAGTTTGACCAACATCTGAAATTATAGAAAATTAATTTTCCTAATTGCGGTCGCTCCACGGCAGGGAATGTCAGCCTTCCGAGTGTCTTTCTGAATTGAAATAAAAGCTCTTCTATAAATCATTCGGTTGTCCGGCCGAAAATCGCTTTAGCGTTTACCAAGCACGAGTTGTAACGAGGTTTTCGCCGTTTGGCTGGGGTAAATTCAGTCTCGACAACAACACGCTATTTCGGAAGCTACAATATTTTTTTTTTTATTTATATTCAGAAATCAATGTAAATATACAAAGTCTATATTTTTACTCAATATTTCTACTATACATAGTATCTCTCGACGAACGAAAACCAAACTCTACAAGTTCCTCCTCGTTCCCGTCCTGCTATATGGTGCGGAAGCATGGAGGATGACAACATCTGATGAGTCGGCGTTAGGAGTTTTCGAGAGAAAAGTTTTGCCTAAGATTTATGGCCCTCTTCTAGTTGGCAACGGTGAATATCGCAGACGATGGAACAATGAGCTGTACAAGCTATACGACGACATTGGCATAGTTCAGCGAATCAAGAAGTAGGGGCTACGCTGGCTAGGCCATGTGGTCCGGATGGATACGAATACTCCAGCTTTGAAAGTTTTCGATGCAGTACCCGCCGGTGGAAGCAGAGGAAGAGGAAGACCTCCACTCCGTTGGAAGGACCAGGTAGAGAAGGACCTGGCTTTACTTGGTATTTCCAATTAGCGCCACACAGCAAACGGAAGAAGCGAATGGCGTACCATTGTTAACCCGGCTAAAATCGCGTAAGTGATGTCTACGCCAGTAAAGTAAGTAAGTATAGTATATTTACTTTCTCATATAGACTGTGGAGATGGAAACCCTCTACTAGTTCTTTTCAGTGAGGTGAAAATCCTCAGTGAAATATACGCTAAGCGTTCGTAAGGTAAAAACCCCTCAGGGACGCTTTGTCCTTTTTTATCTTCTCTGCATATTCGTTATTGATTTTAATGCATTTCTTAAGCCTATAGATCCACTTCTGAAAACAGTCTTCAAAATCTTGCTTTTTAAGCTTATCAAGTTCAGCATTAACCGCATTAAAAATGTTTGAAAACTTTTGGTAAGCACTCTTCGGTGTGCCATTTTGCAGTTACCGCCCGACCCTTTTCCAGTGGAATAGCAGCTCCGATTTTAGATCGGGCGGAGTAAACTGACCTCATTACTTTTGCTGTTGATTTTTGTTGCTTAGATTTTACGGATGGATTTGCTCCTGTTGGGATCCCTAGCATGGACTGCTGTTTGGTTTCTGGATCGTATTTATAGAACCAAGACTCGTCATCAGTAACGACTTTGCTAAAGTTGCTAGACTGACCATTTTCGAGCCTCTTTTTGGGCCTCATTGAAAATTCGTGGTACCCATCGAGCAGATTTCTTCGTGTATCTCAGATGATTACTTAATAATCGCGATACAGCCATGGCATTCAAGCTCAATTTATTAGCAATCATTTCTCGTATCAATCGTGGGTCTTCGACAATTTTGGACTTCACCAGAGTTACACTGACATCAGTGTAAGATTTTGGTCGACCTTCTCGGGGCCCGGCCTCTACGGAAAAATGTCCGGTCTGGAAACTTCGGAACCAATTAGAGATAGTCTTTAAAGGCGGTGCAATCGTTTCATATGCAATTTGGCATTCACTGAATATTTGCATTGGCTGTAAATTACACCGAAACCCGGACGCCGAAACATGGCGAATTTCCGTTGGCGTTGGTGGGGGAATTTCGTCAAACCTATTCCCAGCTATAATGAGTTTTCTCGTCTGAATTTTAGCCGATTGTTCTAAAATTTGATGCTTTAATTGTAACAATATCAACAAGGCCGCTCAGAAAATGGAATGATCAGATGTATGAAATTGAAATAGTCTAAAAACATTCAGCGGCTTCCCTGCCTGCAAACACTAGTGGAACACTAGGCTATAACACCACCAAATCGGACATACTCGTATGTATCTTGGCTAAACCTTAACAATGACCCAATCATTACGATTTCTTTACCCCCATTGATTATTTTTATGACAAGTTCTACTGACACTAATTTCGCCAATATTTACTTAACTTTCCGCTATGAATTTTTTTAAATTTTATTGCATTATACTTCTACATATATAAATATATACCCTATGTATATACATATACCAGTAAAAATTCAGGTATTTGGGCAGGAAACAATTAATTTACCAAATTCCAATTAAAATTGTTTGCGCTCTCATTAAAAGTGCGTCAATATTGCTTTCAAATGATGTTGGTTTGAGTATTTGTCCTGCCTTATGCCGATCAGGGTTGCCACATGTAAGCAAACTCATTAAATTTTTGTTTTAATTTATGGTAAATCGATAGAATCTAAATGAATGAATCAAAAAATTCCGAAGAGGGGTTTAACTACTCAATTCGGACTAATTTGTTGTTATAGGTTTTTCCCGAAAATGGGAAAAGCAAAGTAATTATTCCAAAATTTTGAATAGAAAAGGACTCTTTGGCCCAGTGAACCCACATACCGAATTTAGTGTATTTGGCTGACTCGTTACGAATAACAGCGGCCCCTGTATTTTCATGTAATATTATTCAAAATTATTAATAATTAGTAGTGTATTCCACCATGTGGAGGGTCATGAGTTTGAACACTGACCAGAATGTCTGCTACTCTTAGTGTGCTTCTGACATGAAAAAACTTCTCATAAAAATCCATCAGACGTTTGGAAGCAGTTTAGGAGGATAAGCTACATGTCTCCAATTCCAACATACGGAAGCATACATAACGTAGTTCTCTTTTCATTCACAATAAATTTTAAGCTCGTGTAAATGACCTAGATGTCCCTGAGCTTGAAGAACAACATATCAAGTCGGCTTAGAAATAAATACAGGAAAAAACAAAGTTACTCACAATAAGCACACGAAACCATCCCCAACTGTCAAATTTTCCCTTACTTTGGTTCAAAACTCGGCAATAAATGTAATACGAATGAAGAAATCCAAAAAAGATGGTGTCGGCTCAACGTGCCTACTACGTATATTCGTACGTTACAACCATGAGTTGTACGAGTTGTATATCGACTATGATGCTTAACATATAAACAATTGGTCAGCCTGAGATGGGCCGGTCATATTATAAGAAAAGACGGTGACTCTGACCCATCCAGAGTTGTTTGTGTTACCGCGTCTGCTGCCTGATTGTGTCGATCGAATATTGGATGCAGCGTGTGATCTATTATTTTGCAAACGTTGTTCCGAGGTAAGTCGGTTCAGTATGAAATGATAAGCCCAACTGAGTATAAATCAAGAAACAGCTGTCATGAAGAAAACTACATGGCTAAAAAACCTGTCAATGTGGCAACCATGGCATGTACAACGCCACGAGCTGTGAAATATTGAAATTCATTTGGTCAACCAAGTTTCAAATGTGAATATTTCTCATCAACCCAAAGCCAAAGCGAATGATGTGGAATACCAAACAAAAAAATTAAATAAATAAACAAATTAAAAGAAAAAATATAAGAAAAGGTAAATAATGAAATCGCTTCGCACCATCTCAAATTGCTCATTAACATTTTGTGTACGCGATATCACTTTGTGAAAATCAGCAGCAACAGCAACATCAGTAGTGCAAGTTTGGCACCAGCAAATGGAGGGCATACCCAAGCAATAGCAACGGCTCAACGGTGTCTTTACGGCACAGAGTAGTTAACGAAATGACAACAAACAAAATCAAAGAAGGCAGCTACTGTTTGCCAGTTGCCAGTTGCCAGCTAACCATGTACCAGCGCTCCTTCACGAAGATGCGGCTCGTTCGTTGATTTGTATAAACGAAGGAGGCTGCATGGTGTATGGCAAATAAATATACATAGTAGTCATCCCATCAACAGGCAGACGGAGCTGCCAACACCAACCAATTGGCAAACTGTGAGGTGGTGAGGGAGCGCAGGGTATGGGTTACAGGGAAGAGTAGCAGAGTTGAAGGTGTGAATTGTGGTCCGATTAAAGTTGCTGTGCCATTCATTTGGTTGCTATTATTGACTGTTGTTGGCACTCTTTCTGCAAACTTTATTAGCGTATTTCTTACTGCCACACTATCTGTGGGCTATTTCTGCCGATACGGTCGTGATTTAACTTAAGGCCCTGGTAGTGGTGTCTTCAGCCTTAAGGTCGTTTTACGTACATATATTTAACGTTCACATAGTTAGCCCGCTAGTCAATACAGCTGGAGCGTTCCATTTTACTGAATGAAAATATTGTTTGTTTAAACAACAACAACAACAACAACAACATCAGCAGCAGCAGATGAGCTTCCTGCTGTTTGTGCACTTGCAGCAGCCACAACTCTGACTTTTCCTAACACAACTATTCAGTAGTACTACAGTCAGGCCAGCCATTTGGGTGCCTGCCCGAGTGTTTTTTTTTGGTCATATCAACGTGTCTGAAGTAGAGGAGGAAGCTGGCCACGTATTTTGGTAGCACTGCGATTTATGTTAAATAACGTGGCCCAATGTTTATTGCATAAAAATGCCAATTGCCACGACACCCAAATGCTGGCAGAAACATATACACACACACACACACACACACACAGAAAATGCGATACTTCCCAACAACAACGATGGCATAGAAAGTTTGCTGACTCGTGCGACTGCTTCTATGTATTCTATGGTAAAAGCAATGCGGAGAAGTGGAGCGGGAACGCATGACTTGCAGCAGGAACAAGAATCGTCGTTGTTGTTTCTTCATCAGATTTCTTAATTTAATTGGCTATATGCAACTTTTGCATTTCTTAGTACACCCTACAATTAGAACGATGAGCACAATCAACTCCTTAAACAATGTATGAAAAACTATGAGAATATATGGCAATACTATATATAGGTATATATTCTCATATCGTTCCGAGTTTATATTGTATATACGAGTATGTATGAGTGAGGTTTTTATGTTCGCGTAATGAGATTGACGCAATAGCCTGGGCTTGAGTCCTGTTTCCACCAACATCCAAACATAATTGCGGTCGGCATTTGGCAGGGCTGTCATAGCCCCTCCGAGTGGATTTCTAACAAGAAGTAAAGGCTTTTCATAAAAATCCATCGGCCGTTCGGAGGCGGCTTAGAATAAACTGTAGGTCCATTCATTTGTTGGAAAAACATCAAGACGCAAAACCACAAATTGGAGGAGGAGCTCGGCCGAAAATCCTTTTAACAGTTACAAACCATTCATATATATACCTATATAATGAGAGGATTGTAAGATGGTGATTAGACTCGTTAGGATCGTAACTCGGGAAAACTCTTTATGTACAAGTAGCACAATTTATTTGAAAAAGAAAGGGAATCCCTTGAATACAATACAATACGATACAACCATTTCTAAAATCCTACACGATCATCTTGGCATGACTTAGGTGAAGATAGGTGCCGAAATTACATATGTCTTTGCAAAAAATAACAACGCTAATGAGGAGGTGGGTAGTGTATAGAGTCTAATTGTTACTGAAGATGAAACTAAGGTTCACAACAATGAAGCTGAGTCGAAATAAGACTCCTCACAAGAAATTTCTGGCCAAGGTTTTAACCTTTGACTCTCTGTATAGCAACACGCACTCTTACTCATTCGTCCACTGCGGCTGTTTGCAGGGCTGATATAGTATTTTAGTTGAGGAAATTGAAATCTAACAAGGACTTAGCAGTAATTCCATTTAGAGTAGTTTGGAAGATTCTAGATTTTTATTCGAATTCTCCACAACTGTAGGGATCTTTCTAAGTCAACGTGTGGCCGCTTCTTGACCATTTCGTTGTTAATTTTTATAGACAAACTGTCTACGCCGGCATACAGCAGTTGTAGGGTTTTCATGTGTGTTCGTATACATACATATGTAGATACATGTGTACATATGTATTTAGTAAGTGTAGGGGATTGAACTATACTTGCTTTTTACTTTGCTTCGGTGAGTATTTTATTATTCTTCTTTAAATATTTCTAGTATATTTTTCTCCAGAGATGTTTTGCTTGGATCTTTTGCTGCTTCCCCATATAGGAGTATTAGATGGGTTCGCAAGCCGTATGTCAGTTCAAATTAAAACACATATTCGCGCAGCCCACAAATAGCTTGATAACATCTTCATGCCACTATATACATATATACATACATATATACAAACAGACATACATACATATGTACATGTGCTTGCAGTGTTAAAGCATCCTTTCGTGTTATTGTTGTTGGTATGAATATAAAGACTTGTTGTCTTCTTTGACTACTGTTCTCAAATAAGTCAATGCTGAAATTTGTTGTTGTGTGAATATTATTCGTGTAGTAAAATCATGAATATTTTTAGGAAATTTTGTTCTCTTTCGATTTCTCCACCAGTCAGTTTTATATTTGTTACGATGGATCATTGCTTTATGATTATGTAACGAACGTGGGAATTTCTTTCCTCCTTTCGAAATTATTATAAGAAAAATTCACTTGTGGTAAATGCGGTATGAGGCTGTATAGAAATTAGAGCCTTGAGTAATCTATAGATTCTTCTTACATTATTGGAAAAAAGACGACATAACTGTCAATTCTTCGGTATGTGTAAAAGGAAACAATTTTTTAGCGCTTCAATTTCAGCTCTGGTTGTTGTTGTTGTTGTTGTTGTAACCGCAAAAATATTCTCCAAAGTCGATTTTGGGAAATGTTGCGGGAGTGACAGTCTTTGGATAAGACAACCCTGGTCGTTCCGGTATAAAGACCCGACTATCGCAGGAACTATTGGATTTTAGGCGCCTCTTACGTCAGGCATTCTTGAACCACTAACCCGCAGGGGTAAACTTCAGCTCTGGTCTTGGGCTTTGTTGACGCCTAAAATTGTAATGACAAACCGGTCAGTGACCAACGTACTTAGGCCAATAGACCCATTGTGATACCGTTGTGAGACTCTTATCGCCGCCTTTTCAAATGTCCGAACCATTTCCTGTGGCAACGATACTCTTCCTCTTCTTCGTCCCTACAGTTGCTGCAAAAATCCTTAGAGTGGTAGCTCTTTCATTTCCCGTCAAGCCCTTTTTAATGGGGCCTATTATTATGCCTGTCATTATGTTGATGGATAACCGGTCTAGAATAATAAGATGTTGTGATGTTTTCGGGACCAATCTTGTCCATAGCTGTCTGAGGACGTTGTAGGTTGATCTGATTTAGCCTTCCTGAGTCTGCATTTTCGCAGATGCCAGTTCAAGTATATTTTTTGTCGCGGAAAAGGTAAATCTGTATCGTGTGCATATTTTATTATGGGTTCCTTCTCTCACTATTTCGTTTTCCATGCACTTGCCAGACCACAGTAGAGTTTCGTTTACTCGAGAGTTTTTTCCGCATTTTATACCAACTTTTGTTGTAGTACTGTTACGACGTAGAGATCTGATGGCACCTTGACTGTCGGAATAAATAATAATTGATTGCCCTGCTGCGTAGATAGGAAAAGCTACTCGGTGGCTTCCATGATCAGAATAAATTCTGCTTGGAAGACGCTGCAGTGGTTTAGTAGTCTCATTCTCATATATATGGAGAGTATCGGGGAGTGGTTTCCACAGCCCACCTTTCCATCGAGTTTTCAACCGACTGTCAAATTGACTATGGCTTCCTGAACGAGGGCGTTAGTGTTTTCCCATTAATTTCTGTTTGGGATTCTCGTGGAATTGTGGAAGCACATACTGGAGGTGGTCTACTTTACTTTTTTGATTCTTAAGTTTTTTTTTTAGCAGCGATTCCAACCATTCTCGGTAGAGGTGGACTAACCGATTTCCAGCTGCTGCTTCGAAAACATTTTCTCAACAAAAATTCCAAAGAGGAATGAATGGGAAAATGTAAGATCCGCAGCCATCTTTATCGACGGCTCTAAACTCGATGGTAGGTTGTGCAGTTCTCTCCGAACCTCTTGCTATCGATTTAAGTAAGAAACTTCGGAACTAACCTCGATAACGGAAGCCGCTTAATGGTGGCTAAATTCTAATAAGATTATCCAACCTATTTTTTAATATATTTTGACAACCAGGCTTGCTTCGAGTCTCTCCAATGCAACATACCACCTCAAAGGTGGCAATAATATGTGGAGAAATCTTAAACTCTCGACAGTACACGAAACGTCTGTAGTTTGGTTCCCTGGTCATAGGAACATTCTAGGGAACTGTGTGACCGAGGAGCTGGCCACGGTGAATTCTGTACATGATATGGTCATACATTTTTCCTCGGTAAAGTATTTTTAAGGTTAGCCTTCAGCCGAAAAGCCAACAGCAGATTTTATAGTGAGAAGAATCTCCTAACCAACAAAGGTATCATGCAACACAATTTTGTTAGATTTGTTCTAAGGAAGTGGGGAAAGTTGACAGAAACAACTACAGTGGCCATATGAAGGAGAGCCGTCACCGAGTATTGGCGTTCACTCCGATGGATCAAAGAGAAGTTCTTTAACATATTACTTATTTGCGCCCACGTCCCGACGGTAGAGAATGTCGCTGTGATATTAAACGAAAATTTGTGCTGACTGTCCCTACTTCTGGACTCATTGGAGCGCACTTAAATTCTAGTTTTGTATATTACTATATATTCTTCTTTCTCTCGAAAATTGCTAACGCCGGCTTATCAGATAACAATGGGCAAAGACATGCTTCGGCCCATTTAGTAAGACGGAAAATATAAGTGACATGTAGAGTTTGGCCTTGATTTGTTGAGAGAGGACCTGTAAGCACCCGCATCTTTTCGTAGAATTTGCTAACGTTCACCTGTAGGCGTGTTTCTCATGCTTTACATCCTAATGTCCTCCTGTTTTTTGTCTGCACCCACCCCGCACGCGAAAACCAATTTTTTCGTATGCAGCCGTCCCTTACAACGAGTTGCTGATGAGTGTTCTCTGAGAATAGAAGTGTGAGTGGAGTAGAAAACCATTCCGCTGTCTGTTGTGATTACATCTCTTCAACGTCGATCCTTCCTTGTGTTTGTTGACGGGTGTTCTTTTCTGCATAGGGGCGGGACCGTATATTTGCTGCTACAAGATTGATATTAGTTCCTCGGAACGTACATACGTACGCCAAGAACACTGTAGATATATCACCGTCCGTCTATCACAACATGATCGATGTGGTTGTGAGTTTTTCGATTTGAAAACAGCTGGAATCTGGTACTACAGAAAACCAAATTTTACGCCCCGGCGAAGTCGATCAGCCAAAAACCATTTGGCAGGCTGAATTTTCCAACAGTTGCGCTGAAGATAAAGTCGCCAAGCATCACTGCATACCCAGAAGCCTGGCTGCACCCCATTATGCCCTACTAATCTACATACATATTATAGTGAAGTACTTGTAAAGCAATTGCCAAAGATGCTGGTATCGCGCAAAGGAGGTTAAGGAATATCTCGGTCCAAGTGCCGAGGAGATCACGACACTGACGTGTATCCGTTATATAATTATTTGGTATTTCAGATGAATTTCAGAACGCCTGCTAATTTCTGCACCGTTATCTCCGTCAAAATGATCAAGAAAGTCAAATAAAAACTCCATGTATTTAGCAGCATATACTTGTATGTACTCTGGATACTGTATGTATGCAGATACCATACATATATGCGCTATAATTTATCGTATGTAGTAGCCAAAAGCTTCGGGCAGACTTTAAAATTAATGATGCCTTTAGTGTTTGAATTACGAGCCATGACTGAGTTTGCTAATTTCTGATGTACGAGCATTCATAAAAATTGCCATCGGTGGCGATCTATGTTATGTATGCACACAAGTGCATCTGCATACATTTATATTGAGTATTCAAATATATAATGGGTAGAGAAGGTAAGCAGAGCGATCTTTTAGATAATTTCCATACTAATTAATTTCAGCAGGACATGACCAATAACAAAATAATAGGACCATCCCCACTAACACTCAGAGTGCCTTAAGGGGTTAGGGGTAGTCAGAGGCACGAAAAAATGAGAATTTTCAGTATTTTTTTTTTGCTATTAAATAATTTTATTTTACAAAAGTAGTGATATGGTATTATTAAACAATGTTTTGACTTGAAGTCACGAAAATTTCGAAAAAAAAAAAATTTATTTCCGAAGTTACAGCTGTCTGTGTTAACCCAGTTCCAAAAAAAGGTCCTTGCGGTGACAATCATAAGTCCTTGGAGATTCATCTGAAATCAATCGAATGAAAAAAAATAGTTTTATAAATAAATAATCCTCGGCCTGATCAAAGGATTTTATTTTTTTTCAAAAATTAACAAAATGGCGGCCTCAGGAAATTTTTTTCTAGATTTTTGGGAAAAAATCAACAGTTAATTGGTCTTAAAAAATCGAAATTTTTCACAAAATAAAAATCCTTCGATCAGGCCCGAGTTTATTATGTATTCCACAAGCTGTATAAATTTCATTAAAATCAACTTAGCGGTTTTCGAGTTACAGTTGTCACCAGTTCAAAAAACATAGTTTTGAGAAAAACGCGTTTAAAGTTTCACACAGCGCTTTGAAAGGCCCGAGCTCTCTTTGTTATTTGTCGAATAACTTAAAAACGAATTATCGGATTAACTTGAAATTTTCAGAGATTATTTTTAAGATATTATACTTAACGAAAATGCAAAAAAAAAATTTTTTTTTTGAAAATCCTGACTACCCCTAACCCCTTAAGGGGCGCGCATGGCTATACTCGTACATACATATATATACATATATATATTTATATAATGTATATATTTATATATAGAGCTCTAACCCTTTCTTTGTTTTACTCAACTATGTATGTAAGTTAGTATTGTTGTTTTTTTTATTCGCTTGCCCTAAATATGATAAATACTGAGAGTGTAATTTTTTGTTTGCTTGCAAATTTTGGTTGTAATTTTTTTACTAGTAGTTTTTATTTTTTAACTTGAGTTTTCTGCAAAATACGATTATGTTAATTAACGTACTGAGCAAGGCCATCACTCGTGCAAGCACGAAACGAAAGATTGCTATTTTGCAGCTGAGAAGAAGAGAAGAAGGGTGAAAAGAATACGTTTTTTTCATAAGACTTTTCCATATTCGTTTGGACGCGTGTTGAACTGCAATGGGGCACAAGAATAACTACCAAGGCTGCGTTAAAGGAAAAAGAGAAAATTTAAAATTACTGGGTTAAATATTTAATTGTGAATAATGGTTTCAGCTGGCTTATCCAATGAGAAATGTAAATGCTTTGATAGAAAATTAGTTCATAGCATAAATAAATACAAATACATATAGTTATATAAATATTATATTGTATAAAAGACGATAAAATACCAGAAAGAAGAGCTGTTTTCGGCAATGCCGATGTCTTTATGTCTTACATGACTACGAGGGGATTAACAAAAGTTCGGTAAGTTGATCAGAAAAAAAAACCAAAAAATATCTTTTTGTTTTTATTTGTAATCTTTGTCTTATTTTATCTTCTTTACATAATCCCCATTGATTTCAATGCATTTCTTAAGCCTATAAATTCACTTCTGAAAACAGTCTGCAAAATGTTGCTTTTTAAGTTCAGCATTAACCGCATTAATTATCTCCTCGTTGCTATTAAAGAACTTTCCTTTTAATTTTTTTTTTAAGTTTTGGAAATAACCAGAAATTACAAGGTGCTATACCCGGGGAATATGGTGCTGGACCTATTTCTTCGATTCCAGAGATCGCAACAAAATTAATCGTTCTTTAAGTGCGTTGACATGATGTAAAAAGTAGCGCCGCAAATCCTCCTTCTTCTTGTTTTCCAACAAATTTTTTAAAACTTTTAGTAAGCACTCTTCGGCGTACCATTTTGCAGTTAACGTCTGACCCTTTTCCAGTGGAATAGCAGCTACGATTTTAGATGGGGTGAAGTAAACTGACATCATTTTTAGGCCTCATTTAAAATCGAGCAGATTTCTTCGTGTACCCCAGCTGATTACTTAATATTCGCGATACAGCCATTGTATTCAAGCTCAATTCATTAGCAATCATTTCTTTCATTACAGTGACGTCATCAGTGTAAGATTTTAGTCGACCTTCTCGGGGCTCGTCCTCTACGGAAAAATTTCCAGTCTGGAATCTTCGGAACCACTTAGAAATAGTCTTTAAGGACGGTGCAATCGTTCTATAGGCAATTTGTCATTCACTGAATATTTGTATTGGTTGTAAATTACGCCGAAACCCGAAGAGAATCACATGGCGAACTTCTGTTTGCGTTGACGGTGAAATTTCGTCTGACCTATCCTCAGGTATCTTGCGTTTTCTCTTCTCCATTTTAGCTGATCGTTTTAAAATTTAAAAGAAAGACTAATCAAGTAATTGCAAAGGCTTTGATATTTATAGATTTAACAAAAACAAATTGAAAGTCACTAACTGACCGAACTTTTGTTAAACCCTTCGTATATCAAATTTACGGTATAACATTTATTATTATTGAAACTTTGTGACCGATGAAGCTATTTTCGATCGAACATCTCCTCCAATTTGTGGTGTCCGTCTTAATGATTTCCCAACAATTTAGGTTTAAATATTAATTCCCATACATACATACATACCTGTACAGAATCCAGAATTTCTGGCTCTTAGCGGCTTTTTTGACATATTTATGACTCAAATTCTCCAAACTGAATGTTCGGACGCATATATCTATAGTGGTCCAAACTGAACGGTTTCGACAAATGATCGTTTACATGTAGGAAAACTGAGGGACTAGTTTGCGTACAAACAGGCGGAGAGACGGACAGAGGGACTTGGCTAAATCAACTCAACTTGTCATTCTGTCCGATCGATATAAATGTTCCTTACTAGTATTTACATATCTCGAACCAAAGTTAGACATGTACGGTATAAAAACATCACAAATCGGAGAAGAAACCCACCCGAAAATCTCGCAGTTTGATAAGTCTACTACTTTAAAGTTTGCATTTATGAATTATTTGCGGAGGGCCATCACAACCGCGGGGAACAAGGAAGAATTTTACATCAAAATTACAGGAATGAAATCGTCATCGGATGCCATTATGCTTTTAAAGTGTTTTCGGGCAAGTGACCTCTTAGGCTTGACTGCGTAGAAAAGCGACTTAAAATATCTCCACAAAAAATAGTCCAGCGGAGCTAAATCGCATGATGTCAAAGACCGCACCACAGACACACGACGTGAGATAATGCGCTCACCAATAGTTTCCTCCTTCAAAAAATTGATTATTTCGTTAGCTAAATGACGTGTAGCGCCATCTTGTTGGAACCAAAAGTCGACCACATCAGTCAACATCCGCCAATTCAGGCACGAAAAAGTTATTAATCTAGGCTCTTTAGCATTCCCCATTAACTGTAACATTATGGCCGGCTTCGTTTCTCAAGAATTATGGACCAATGATTTAAATAAAAAATTAAGCTAAATTTTCTAGTTGCGGTATCCTCTCGGCAGGGAATGTCAACCCTTCCGAGGGTATTTCGGACGTGAAATTAAGGCTCCTCGTAAAAAATGTTCCATATTGACAGTGACAGTAAGGTCCAATCAGACCTTCGGACCATAGAGCGAACCAGGCAGTAAGTTTACTTAGGTGTAATGGTCTCGCTTGCATTTCTTGAGGTTTCTCGGAGCCCTTATAGCAAAAATTTTGCTCATTTACGTATACCCGAGTGGGTTCAGGCACCCGAACGACATATCGACTGCATTGTGAATGGTCAGTTGGCTTTAGTTGCTTAGTGAGCTGGACTTTAAATGAATGTAGATGTAAGTTCTGGTGCAAAATAAGCCATAAGAAAGTCCCAGATCTTGAAAACGTCGAGAAATAGATACATTCGGGTCATCGGCTATACTTTCATTTACAGTAGCGATATTTGAGGTGGAACGAGCAACATGATAATGCACAGGTCTTACAATATCTGTTACCAATTGCTTGCATAGTTGGACGTTTATGTACGCAAAAGTCTCCACTTAAAGCACGAAACGTGGCAACGTTCAATCGCCATTTAGATAGTAGGTTTTAGCAATTTTAACGCATTATGTTTTTGTTTAGCGACCCATGTTCATAAATGCCTGACTTTTAACTAACACTAAAACCTGTTTGGTTTGACAGATGTCAAAATACAACTCTGTACTTTTGAACTACGAAATGAATAACCCAGTCATGGCATGCTAGATATAACACCAGCTTATTATTACTCCCGTTGCCGATGAACCTGCTATACAAAAAACTAACTATTATGATTTCATCTTCAAAATACTATTAGTATTATAGCCTATTTCCACCGGACGTTAAATGCATTTTAGCTTAAATGCATTTAAACATGGCATTTAAATGCTAAATGTGTTTGTTGTTGTATAAAAGTGTGTTAACTCACTTTTCAAAGTGAGTTAACTCACTTTTGGTAATTTAACAGAAAATGTTATGTTAACAGTCGATGCTGTCACTACTAATGTAAACATTTCGGAAGTTTCGGTATATTTCTTGCCAGAGTCGTGTATTTTCGGATTTAATAAGGGGCCAGACTTTTATTTTGCATGGTGAAATTTTTTCTGCAAAAATTACTTTTTTGCATTAATATTAACATAAAAGCAATTGGCGAAGTTAATGCTTCTCCTCTTTATGAAATAAAATAAAATAAAAATAAAAAACAAACAAAAAGCAATTGTGGAATGGAAAATGATCCCCTCAACATAAAAATATACCCGACTCTGGCAACTATCAGCTGATTGCGCAAAACAAACAATTACGTATATTATTTTAGAACCAAAAGCAAATTGCGTGCCACCTCAAAAAAAGTTGTAAGCATGCAAAAAAGCATTTTCCTTTTAGCAGCGTCTATCTGTGTAGCAATAATCTGCACTTGCAAATCATAATATTGTATAAATAGCAAAATAAAATGAATGCGGTCTCTTGAATTCATGATTTTAATACTTGGGACAAATTTTGCAAACTGCAAATGTAAACAAAAATCAGCCGTTTGAGTTAACTCACTTTCGGTGGAAACGTTTGACATTTCATTCATTTAACAGAGGCCTTAAATGCATTTAAGTGCTTGGTGGAAATAGGCTATTACTTTCCCCATCCTTTCCTCAGAGCACCTTAACCATTTACAATTTTTTTGTCCGAAATTTTAATGCACTGACAAATTAATTTTTGGACTTGACGAATTATTCGCCCAATAATTTTACGCGAATAAATTAAATTTTATTGCCGCTGCCGCATGTAACTTTGCTTGCATATTCGAGTTGATTAGCGCCGACTCGCTCACCGACACTTGTTAGTTTTAATTGTTTTTGCTATTTCATTTCACATGTATTTTTTTAAATTTTTTTTTCCTTTCGTTTGGCGAATAAAAGGAATAAAGTTAAAGCGTTAAATTTATATGCGCCCGACATTTATGGGGCGACACTAATGCACCGTGCACGAGTGCGCGCAGAGCACAAATAAACACCGACCGCGGCAATAATGCAACAACACAGCAAACAAACTAGTGAACACGCACAAAGGAAATAATAGGCAGGCGTATGTGTGTGTGTGACAAGTTGGTCAACATTTGACCGCTCAGTGTGGTGCCGAATAAATAGGCGTTTGAAGAAAATAAGTTGTGCGCAAACAAGTGCATTAAAAGCCCATTCGCTATTCTTCGTTGGACTTCTTATTTTTTGTAAAAGCAAATACGAGGATGGTTCGGAAAGTGGCCGGAAAAACGACTGAAGTTACACATTTTTAAAAAATTTATTATTTTTAATGAAAAATAGTTTATTTACTAACACATATACCAAAAGCGATGATGGAACAAGCGGAATGACCTAACATGACCACCCTATCGCCCTAATCCTTGCGTTCCTTTAAGAATCATCTATATTCTTATACTTTTGATTCCAATGTTTTTCTCTATTGGTGACTGCACGCAGTTCGCTATTGTACCCAAGACAGCAATACTGCGCCATTGGTTCTTCTTTTCGCTTTACCAAGTCCAAGAACCAGTTCACTCTCCAATCCAATGATCCTTCCAATGAAGTGGAATGTTTACCACTCCTCTGTTTCCACGAGCTGGTACTGGTAGTGGTATTCTCAAAGCTGGAGTGTTGTCATCTATTCGGACGACCACACCTGTCTCCGCCACCATCGCTGTCCTTTGATGCGCTGAACTAAGTTAATGTCGTTGTACAATATAACTCGTACAGCTCCCATTAGCAATGTGCCAAGAACCATAAATGTTCCACAAAAGCTTTCCCTCGAAAGTTTCTAGTGCAGGCTCATCGGATAAGAACATCGTCCTCTCTTCTGCATCATATATGGTAAGAGGACGAGAATAATTAGCGACTTGTAGAGTTTAGTTTCTTCTCGCCAAGCGCTTTTTGGCAAGAGTGCATTTAGGTCGGACTTCAGGACTATTATTTTTGGGCGGACTTATCTACGCCTTCATAATAATGACTATCAACATTGTTGTGGGAGCCAAAACTTGAATGCGCTGACTGTTTGTTTGATGACAGGAGATATTTTGTCTTGTCCTCGTTCACTACCAGACCCATCCGATACGCTTCTTTGAGAAAACTGGATAAAACAGAAGTAAGGGTGTGGCAGTTTATGTCCATGATATCGGTATTATCGTCAAACGCCAGCATTTGTACACTCTTGTAAAAGATTATGCCTTCTCTTTTTAGCTCTTATTATATTCCCCAGCATTAAACTGGAAAAATCACAAAAAGAGTCATAATGTCCGAAACCTGGTTAGGTACCGATTAGTTTGGAGAGGTCCTTTCAAATTTTGGCTGGGTTTCAGGGTCAGTTCACACAACCATATAAGTCTTACCAGGATCCCAAATTCAGGTAGCTCATTTCGAGCTATGGAAGTCAGCTTTTTAATCGATAAAAAAGTGGTTTGTATCGATTCTTTTCCCACTGTACTTTCCCAAAATTTGACGCATGGTTAATATATGGTCAATGGTGGATGGATTTACCAGGTTAAATCCACACTGATAAGGTCTGCTCGATAAGTTCTTAATGCGATATTGATAAGTCTTATCCCAAGGTAACTGATACAGACTGTGGGGTTGGGCAGAGCACACTTGGGTTTCAAACACCGAACCCGCTATCTTTCTATCATATTATGTAAAGAAAATAATGCATGCAACTTGACACATTTGAATAGCTCAGCTGGAAAGCTATCGACTTGCGCCGCTTTGTTGTTACCTGCCTCCAAAGAATGGGTTCGACCAGTTTTTTGACTTTTGAAATCCATGACTTACTGGGATCCATACCACAAGGGCATTATGGGCAACGAAACGTCGGATGAGATCGCCAAATGTGTAATCGATCTTGCTAGCGTACTAGTAAAGGAAATACAAAAATCGCTAAAAACGAGCTGGTTGTCGAATCAGGGTGAGATGAACGCATTAGCGAAACATGCGAAACCGCCAAGATCATGATCAATAGCAGCGAAAGAAACACCGATTTCTTGCTTACATGGGCACGTAAAGGTTGCAGAACATGCAAGCAGAATGAGCATTAGTAGCGAAAAGAGTTGACGTCTGCCATCTGGCACTGTAAAGGGGGCCAATAAGTCTATGTGAGGTGCATCACCCTGCCTGTGTAACATACAATTTTTTTGGAATATTGTCTATAATTTCCGCTGCATTGATAGAACCACCCTCATACTAACTTATGCAGCCCAATTTATAGGTAGCGGGATACAAAAATACAAAAATTTTTCCCCAGACATGTTGTTACTTTCTAGCGCTCCTGTTCCATTACAGCGGCTGTGTTAGACAGAAACACGTTGGGCTGCGGTGGTGGGTACTTTGGCCAATTATATGCTAACATAAATTCATAACATAGCGAAAAATCATAAAAACATAATTTATAGCTTAATTATAGTTGGCATTTCATAGTAGGCGCCTCATTGCGCCGCTACCTCGCTGCACTTGTGTAGAATACAACTCTGTTTTTTTTATTTATTTATTTATTTATTTATCAGTATTTTTCTTTGTTTTTTTTTTGTTTGCTTCCAACAGACGATTAGCATACTTTGTTATTGTTGTTGTTGTACTGTGTCTAAATTGCATTTGATGTTGTTGATTAAGTGTCGCCGTCTTATGCAGCTCCTCCCTTTTGTCCGTTAAATACAGCGCCGGCGTGTCTTAAGCGCGTTTAGTTACATTGTACGCGTTTAGCTCTGGTTTTTACGCCTAAATTTATGCTTCGCGGTTAACGCAAATTCACTTGTTCCAACGCCTATCGTGTTTTTCTACCATGTGTTTTGCCTTAGCACGCAATGTTGGTAAATGTTCCCTTTCAGTTCTACACTACAATACTTTTCACTTATTAGATAATATAAATTTTTCTCATTTTTGCGTGTGTGTGTGCGTGTGTGCTTTTTGTTTGATTTTGCTGACATTTTGCTTTTGAAATACAATTGATTCCACTTTGTGTTGCAGTTCCTTTCGTGTTTTATACCTGAGTGAGTGCAACGGGCGCTGCTGTGATCAGATAGTAGTCTAATGTTGTCCTTCCTTGATTGGACCGTAATTTATTTTTCTTTAGATTCTTTCTCATTGAATTAAATTCCACACCAATAAAATGTCGATTTTGAATTTCTACTAAAGATAATTTCATAAAAAAAAGTTCCATATTTTTTCCATCTTTCCCTCCCCTATACATATTGTTGGAGCGGTGAATTAAGGTTAGTTTTCAGGAAGATCCGCAAATTTCCCTTGCCAGGCTCTAAGTTATAGTCCGTCCACACAATACTCAAGGCAGCATCTATCGTCAGGTATCGTTTTTTATATTTTTTGTTGCGGTGCCCAAATTCGATGCATAACCGACAGCGGAAAATTTTTTTTAGACTTACTCGTGCAAATTTATTATCAAAATAATGGTTCGGTTCGCGTGACGCATCCCGCGCTGTGTCCAATATTCAGTCGACATAATCGCTTAGCAGAGTCGTAGTTCGAGCAACTATGTAGCAGTTTGGAACCACTCAGAGACGTCGTTGTTGTTGTAACCGAAAAAATATTCCTCAAAGTTATTTTTTTGGAATGTTGCGGGAATGACAGTCCTTGGCCTGATAAAATATCCGGATCGTTCCGGTAATTGTCGCGGGAACTATTGGATTTTAGTCGCTTCTTACTAAAGAGCCAGGGTTAATGATATTTTCGCGCCTCAAGTGGAGTATGTTGATGTGGGCGATCTTTGGTTCCAGGAAGACGGCGTTACGTAACAAACAGTCCATTAATTTAAGGAAACTTTTGATGAGCACATGTTCTCGGGTCGAGGACCTGTGACGTGGCGTCCAAGATCGTGCGATTTAACACCGCTGGACTATTTTTAATTGGGTTTTGTTAAATCGCTTGCAGCGTCTCTTCACCAGAGGTGCGGCTGCCAGCGGCCGTCGGTTTTGAAGCAAGCGGCTCGCTCACCTAGCGAGGTTGTGCGCTGGGTTTGGGACCCGTCACGTAGAAATTGGTGTCGGATTTGTGGTGGGAGAGAGACTCCGTCGTTGAGTACTGGCAATCACCCCGGTGGATGAGCGTCTCGCCACAATCATCATCAAAGCGAAATTTTTCAACACATCGTTGATTTGCGCCCACGCCCCGACGGAAGGGAAGGATGGTTGGGACAAAGATGCTTTTTATGAGCGCTTTTAATGCTAGGGTGGGCAAAGAAGGTATCATTGATACGACTGTCGGAAAATTCAGTCTCCACAACGAAACATCCCCAAATGGGATGATGCTGATCGACTTCGCCGGGACCTGAAATATGGTTGTCTATAATACTATAGCAAGCTACTTGGCTGTTCCCTGATCGAAAAACTCAAAACCAGATCGATCTTGTTGTGATAGACGGAAGACATGTCTCCAGTGTTCTTGACGTGCGTACACACCGAGGACCCAACATCGACTCGGACCACTATCTTTTTGTAGCGAAGATACGCCCATGCCTTTGTGTATCGAAGAACGCCCGTCAACAAACACAAGGAAAGTTCGACGTCGAAAAGCTGCAATCACAACAGACTGCCGAACGATTTTCTACTCGACTTACACTCCTGCTCTCTGAGAGCACTCATCAGCAACTCGGTATACGGGAACTGTGGGACGGCATTTCAAGCTCCCTTCGAAACGTTGCGATCGACCACAACACGTGCGGGATGGGATAGATACCGGTAGCTGAAGAGGGAAGCAAGGCGCATCTGCAGACAAAAAAAGAAAGAGGCCGAGATGCGTGAGTATCAAGAGCTTGAGAAGCTAGCCGACAAGGGTAATGCTCGAAAATTCCATGAGAAAAGGACAAAAAGAGGTGATCTAGCCACCGATGCCACCGGCCTACCGGCAGAACTTTTCAAACATGGCGGTGAAGACTGACAAGGTGCATGCATCAACTACTTTGCAGAATATGGTCGGATGCCCGATGATTGGAATTTAAGTGTGCTCTGCCCAATCCATATAAAAGGGGCTCCCACAGTCTGCGCCAATTATCATGGGATAAGCCTCCTTAATATCGCCTGTAAGGTCCTATCGAGCGTATTTTGTGAAAGACTAAAGCCCACCGTCAACAAACTCATTGGACCTTATTAGTGTGGCTTTAGAACTGGTAAGTCAAACATTGACCAGATATTCATCATGCGCCAAATCTTGAAAAGTAAAGTTCTCTCTCGGCGAACGAAAATCAAACTCTACAGTCGCTTATCATACCCGTCCTGCTATATAAAGCGAAGCATGGACGATGACAACATCTGATGAGTCGGCATTAGGAGTTTTCGAGAGAGAAAGGTTTTGCGAATATCGCAGACGATGGAACGATGAGCTGTACGAGATATACGGCGACATTGACATAGTTTAGCGAATCAAGAAGCAGCGGCTACGCTGACTAGGTCATGTCCTCCGAATGTTTGAAAGCACTCCAGCTTTGAAAGTTTTCTATGGTTCCCTCCAACAAATTGTTCAGATATACCATAAGAATTAATAACCAAATGAATCCAAAAATGAATTACCATAAATTCGATGTGATCACGAAAGGTATAAAGCCTTCGGAAGACATCTATTCTTAAAATTATATTCTACAAAGACTAAACTCCAAGTTATTGTTGTTATATGTTTCAACATTTATTGTGGTTATTTATGCTTTTTGTTGGGCAGATTAAAAATGTGCGCCATTTTACTTGCCACATTTGTTTGTGTAGTTTTTCATTCACTTCTTATTTCTCTCCTTACTTATTACAGCAACCACAACTTGTGGGTAACCAATGGAAGTTTTAGTCACAAGTTCGTAGTATTCACATATGCATGTAAATATGTATGTTTTTCAACCACTGATTTGTGTGCTATAAGTTTTTCCTTGAGTGTCGAATTAGTGTGTGTTTGGGAATTCGGCCTTCAGAGTTTTCAGATTTACATATTCCAAGATGTGTATGTTTTTACACATTATATATGTAGGTACATGCACTAAAAAACTCAATTTAAGTGTGTTCATATTCGAAATCGTAATGGCTGACTGCCTACCTCGTTCCTCGTTCATCGTTGCTCCCTCTTCAACTCTTACGACAACGCCCATTTGGTTGTTCATTCATTTGTTTGTATCGTATTTTTGTTGTTCTTTTGTTTGCCTCTTTCTTGTTCGTTGCGGTAATAAATCAAAGAAATTACATTACTTTATATTTTCTACGAAGTTGTTTGTGCATAAATTTCCCCTTCAAGCTTTATCAAATATTTTGCATATTATCGGCGAATAATAATGTTTTTGTTGGACATTAAGAAGGAATTTAAGTGGAGATTGGTGCAAAGGAAGTGTACCATACTTGGTAAGTTGTGGTGGCGCGCAGTGAATCTTCCTCTTCTTCTTCATTGGCGTGGCTACCGTTTACGCGATTAAAGCCGAATCAACAATAGCGCACCATTCGGTTCTTCTCTTTGTTGTTTGCCACCACTTGGAAATACCAAGTGAAACCAGATCGCTATCCACTTGAACCTTCCAACGGAGATCTTCTTCATATTACTTTGCTTCCACTAGCGGGTATTGTATCGAAAACATTCAAAGCTGGAGTGCTTTCATCCATTTAGACGACATGACAGCCACTGTCTCTACTTTGTCAATATCATCGTATAATTCGCACAGCTCATCCTCCAATTCTCTGCGGCAATTTGACGTAGCCAATGCGCAAAAGAACCACAAATCTTTCGCAAAACTTTTCTCTTGAAGACTCCAAAGACCAACTTATCGGATGTCGACATCAACCACACTTCTACACCATATGGCAGAACGGGAATGATGAGGGACTTTTTGAGTTTGGTTTTTGTATGTCGAGAGAGGACTTTACTTTTCAATTGCCTACTCAGTATAAGGTAGCTAGCACCGGTTTTGCGTTTTTCGTCAGCATCAAAGTGAAGAAATCACATGGTAAAGAGTTATCCTCTCTGAAACCTCGTTTGGTACGTAACATCTTCTTACTGAGCTTATGACATTGTCCAGCAACAGCTTACACAGCCATATAAGTTTTGTAAGGATACGAAATTCAGACGTAGCGGCATAGAGGTAGTTCTCTTCTGTCGAGTCCTAGTCTGACCAGCATACAACATTCATAGTCCTCCGGGTGCATTTCTGACATCAAAATCAACGCTCCTCATAGAAATCTAACGGCCGTCCGAAGGTGGCTCAGAATAAACTGCTCGACCGAAAAATCACTTCAGCGGTTACAACGCGCTAATTGTATATATGTATGTAATAAAACCACACTGATAAGATTCAATCAGTTTGTTGGCCTTTAGTCTCTAACACAATACGCTCGATAGGATCTTATATGCGATATTTGAGGAGGCTGGTCTCACAGCACTTGGCGCAGATTGTGGATTTTTTTTTGGATTTTTTATGGATTGGTCAGAGCACACTTGGGTTCGAATTGTAGGGCATGCTTTCGTCCGACCTTATTCTGCAAGAAAGGTGATGCATGCATTATCTTGTCAGTTCTTTGCCATGTTTGAATAACTCTGTTGGTAAGTCATCGGCTTCAACTGCTTTGTTGCTCTTTAAGCGGGCAATCGCTATTCGAACCTCTTCATAGTCGGGTAATGCAATGTCTTTTCCATCATTATCAGTTGGGGTTTCGGGCTCACCAACTCAGGTTTTTGCGATTTCACTGTCATTCAGCAGGCTGGAGAAGTGTTCCTTCCATATACCAAGTAAGCTCGGGATATCCGTCATCAGATTATCACCTTGGTTCCAACATGAGTATGCTCCGGTTTTTAAACATTCTGTGAGTCGCCACTTTTCTTTATAGAACCTTCGAGCATTACCCTTGTGGACCAGCTTTTTCAGATAATACTGAATCCTTTAAAGTTTTGTGACGCTGTCGTCGTGCATTTTTGTATTTTCTACCATAAGCACTGTAGGTAGGAAAGCTTAGGTTTGGAAAGGAGCAGTTAGGCCCGTTGTTGTTGCTGTAGCCGAAAAAGTATTTTCCAAAGTAGTTTTTGGGAAATGTTGCGGGAGTGATAGTCCTTGGCCGGATAAAAATCCGGGTCGTTCCGGTATGAAAGCCCAATTGTCACGGGAACTTTTTTAATTTAACGACAGAAGATATGCGGGCAAATTTTTAAATCCTTATTCCGCAGAGGCACAAGGAGGTTCATCATTCGGGGTGGGTGTATGTGTAGCTCGGAGCGAGTAAAGTGGGGGCAGAGATTTAAGAAAACATAAAAACTTTGTTTTTTGTTATTATTTCAAAAACATATATATTCATAAGTACGTATGTCTGCAGAATGTGCATTTATAAGCAAACAAGGATGCAAGAAGAAGGATATGAGAAAAGGATATTTCAGTGAATTCATTTTAAGCAATTTTAAATCGAATGCATACCTATGTATTTCTAGTTTTACATATATGTATGTATATAAATGTATATTTCCATAAGCGTTTGTCAATTTTCTCTAGCAACTAGCGCGTACATATGTATATATGTGTGGTATGTGCATATGTGTTCAACTCACACCCTTCCACCTAATTTCAAGCTGATTAAAAATTCTAAATTTCAGTTCAGTTGAGTGTGTGCTGATAATTTCTCTGTTGAACACGTTCCAAGCCGTCACGATAAGACATAAAGTAATTATGATTATTATCCTTGTGTTAAGCGGATCCATTCCAGCGCACGCTAACGATGAGCACGTCAAATGAAAGTTTAGTTGAGAAAAGGACGTGTTACCTGGAGGAGACCAGTGTATAGGACATTCCGGCGCGCGATTTTCGCATTTTGACGCAAATACACCTTCATCGAATTGTTGGCCTCGCGCTAAGGGGACAACCGAGATGTGCAGCTGCCTCATATTATTATCGAATGAACTGGTTTCCACTCCACTTATGCTGGCTTTGTGATACATAAATTACGAATATTAATGCGGAAAATCTACTTCATTTGGGGTTGCAATTCACTTGACATTTATGCTGCACCAACATCAAATACATACATACATATACATATACATATGTACATAAGTATTTGCAAAGTGGAATTGGCATTTATTTGAAAAAAAAAAAACGCAACAAAGTCAATTAATATATATATATATATCATGTACATACATACGGACGCGCTTAAGCAGATGTGTGTTATCGGTTAGCGGTTATGTTGCACGGAAGAAAAAACTGGTTGCTTGCCTTTGGAGAGTCAGTGGCTTTTCGCATTTCAACTGCCTGCCTAATGAGTGGAGCAGAAGTGACCTCGTGTATTGCCATTTGATGCCGCTATCAATTGCCTCAAATTGCACTTGTTGCAAGGTGCAACTTATTGCTATATAATGTCGAGATCCTTCTAGCTCATCCTTCACCCTTTTATGTTTTATGCTGTAGTGTAGTTAGGAGTAAAAAATGTAATTACATGTAAGAATTTCCAATGCGTTGATGTTGTAAGCTCAATTACTCACATAACTGCATTCGAAATTAGAGCTTCGAGGTTCGCTTTTGCAAATGCCGCCGTTGTTGTTCTTATCTACATACGAAAATTTACTTAGCTATGTATGGACAAATGCGAAAATAAAAATTTAATTACATTAATAAAAATTGTAGCGGAAACTTAGTCAGAATGCTTGGGGAACGTATTAAGGAAAATTGAGATATGAAAGTCTTAAGTTGATCACCATAACTGTATTTCTTTCTCCCAATATCAATAATTTTTATAACTTCGACAGCAGTAAAATAAAACAAAAATAGCGATTAAAGTCATGAAAATTTAAATAAAAAATAAATGTAAAATATATATTAGGTAAAGTAAAAAGTTCGTTCGATTTTTATCTAAGAGATGGCGTTATTGTCCATAGTACTAGTGTTACGTGTCGCATCATGCCATACTATACGGCGCTGAAAACGAGTTTATTCGCTTGATTGACTTAGTACGTTGTGAGCGCTCGTCAAAGATGGACACCAGGAAAGAGAAAATTCGCTATATTTTACAATTTTTCTTCGATTAAGGCGAAAAAGCAGCCAAAGCGGCTGAAAAAATTAATTTAATTTATGGGCTTGATACTGTAAACGAAAGTGTAGCCCAAAAGTGGTTTGCTAGGTTCCGTTCTGGTAATTTCGATGTCAAAGTTGCACCACGCGTCTGGAGGCCTGTCGTCGAAAATTGCGATAAAATCATGGAAATAGTGGAAACAGACCGTCACGTGAGCACTAATTTAATTGTTTAGGAACTAAAGAAAAGCCAGAAAACCGTCGGGTACCATTTGCATAACCTTGGATTCAAAAAGAAGCTCGATGTTTGGGTGCCACACGAACTAACCCAAGAAAACATGATGGACCGAATTTCTATCTGCGAATCTCTGCTGAATAGCAACAAAATCGACCCATTACTGAAGCGTTTGGGGACTGGCGATGAATAGTGTATCACTTACGACAACGTCAAGCGAAATCGGTCGTGGTCGAAACGCGGTGAGCCAAGTCAGGATTGACGGCCAAGAAGGTTTTGCTGTGTGTTTGGTGGGATTGACAAGGAATCATCTACTACGAGCTGTTCCACTATGGCCAAACGCTCAATTCGGCCCTCTACTACCAACAACTGGACCGCTTGAAGGCAGCACTCATCCAGAAGAGGCCATCTTTGATCAACAGAGGCCGAATTGTGTTCCATAAGAACAACGCCAGGCCACACACACACACGTCTTTGGTGACGCACCAGAAACTCCAGGAGCTCGGATGGGAGGTCCCAATGCACCCACCTTATAGTCCGGACCTGGCACCAAGTGATTATCATCTTTTCCTGTTCATGGCGAACGCGCTTAATGGTGAGAAGTTGGCCTCAGGAGAGGCCTGTGAAAATTGGCTCTCCGAGTTTTTTGCCAATAGGGACGATAGGGGTATAATGAAGTTAGCATCTCGTTGGCAACAAGTTTACGAACAAAATGGCGAATATTTGACTTAAATCGGACATATGTACACAAAGTTATCATATTTTGAAAAATCAATACAAAACCGAACGAACTTTCTACTTGACCTAATAATTGGCGCTTTTTAACCCCTGCAGCGATTTTCGGCCGAGCTTCTCCTCCAATTTGTGGTTTTGCGTCTTGATGTTTTTCCAACAAATGGAGGGACCTACAGTTTATACTAAGCCGCTTCCGAGCGGCTTATGGTTTTTTTTACGAGGAGCCTTTATTTCATGTCCGAAATACGCTCGGAGGGGTTAACTGTTCTGAAATATGGTTAGATAATTTCAAACACTGATCGAATAGAATCCATTCAAAAACATTTATTCCTTTTTGCCTTGAGAAATTCACATTGGGACACTACTCAATATACCAGTCGTTTGAATCTTATTAACCCACCCACTCTCTCTAGTCGTAAAGAAATTCTTGATGTAATTTTCATAGTTAAAATAATAACAGGCTTAATATCCAGTCATCTTATTCATTTTGAAATCAAATTCAATTTTCTGTTCAGAACGTACATAAATTCTTAGCCCCGTAAAATGAATTTTGAATTCCACGAGTTCTTGCATTATTTGTGTCTTGATTTCAACTCTCATTCTGGTAGATTTGACATATCTGACTCGCATCAAGGCTTTCTTGGTCATATTTAAAAAATTTTACTATTTTGTTCCCAGAGCAAAGTTCAAAATTTAAAAAATAAAAAATAAATAGGCGATCAACCTATGTACTATCAAACATAAAATTGTAATTGTAAAAGCAATTTATCAGCAACATGCATTTGTCGGCAATTTAAATAAACAGGTAGTTATTCCGAACGACAAACAAAAAGCAATATTGCTGCTGCCGTGCACGCTAAATGGGCGGCAACGTTTAAGTGATCAATCGTCTTATTATATGCAATCAAAGTGTCAATTGCCAGCGACGAATAGCCCAACCCTCCCCTCCATAGCACATATACACACACACACCGATAAATGCCAATTTTAGTTGCGATTTTCCCCCCCAAATGCCACAATGCATTGGTGCCGCCATCTAAACGGCAATGTTGTGCGATCATATGCTAGTAAATAATTGATGTATGTTGTTGCATTTGTTGTTGTTACAACGTATATGCAGTTTTACATGAGCATCTAATGTACTCGTTCATCAATGCTGTTGGCTTGCAGATTGTCAGAGCAAATCACTCACAGCTGCAAACCAATCAATAAAGTCAGTTACCGAGCTGAGTTTACATACATAATTTTGTAAATGCATACTCGTAAATATAATATATATATATGTACATATGTATATTTATGCTTCGATTGGTCTATCAACCAACCATGTCTCGTTTTAGTATTCGACACGACAATCCACTTCCGTACGATCGAACGATCGATCGTTAGTTAAACGGCTGAGATCTAATAAATCGACACTTGCGAGTCTACGTGTATGCTGCTATTGGCAACTGTGGCAGCAGCAGTTGCTTGTCTATCAAACGTCAAGCAACACTACAGTATAACTGGTTTCTTTACATACATATGTACATATCTACGCATGGATATGTATATTTAAGTTTCTCTATTTTTTGTTTTCTTTTATTTAGTTTTGTTTTGCGGTAAGTTTTGCTAAGTTATCTGCATGCTGTTTCGTTCAGGTGGTCGTTATCAATTTAGGTGAAAGAGTTGACACGCAACTGAGGTAAATGATTGAAATTTTAAAATTGTTTGAATTTTGACCTTGGATTATAGTAAGAAGAAATAGATAAATACCATAGTAAATATTAGAATGTTTTTATCACAATCCTTGATTTGTGTTCACACAGGCATCTAATTAGCTAATTGAGAGCAATGAAATTTGCATTAAGCAATTAGGCAGCGAATAATAAATAAATACATATAAAAAAATCATTGTTTCTCTGACTTTTTTGATTGTTTTCGTTAAGACTTGATAAAATAAGAACAAAAATAAAAAGAAATATACCCATTAGGTTTTCTTTTTCAGGCAGTAGTGTCCTTTAGAACTCGAAAAAAACCACCAAAACTTCATTAAAATTCCTGCTTTGATTTTTGCTCTAGACAGTTTTGGGGGAAAAACAGATAACTAACATTTTTGTTCCAGGCTCTTATCAGTTCTTTATCAAATTCTCATTTTATATGCAATAAAGGCAACAATACCTTTTGAGAATCCACCAATGCTTAGTTCTTAAAATTGTTCTTGTCTTAAACTTTCGACTGTCGTAATGACCAGTTTTTTCTATGGAAATGTTCGAATTCGATCCCTAGTTAGGCGGAATTATCTACGACCTCGAAGTTATGACTGTCAACAGTGACGTGGGAGCCAATTCGCGAATGTGATGACTGTTTGTTTGATGACAGCAGATTTTTCGTCTTGCCCTCATTCACTACCAGACCCATTCGCTTCGGATCTTTATCAAGTTTGGAGAAAGCACAACTCACGGCGCGGTTGTTGAGGCTAATAATGTCGATATCATCGGCGTACGCCTGCATAGAAGATTGTACCTTCTCTATTTAGCTCTGCAGCTCATATTATTTTCTCCAGCAATAAGTTAAAAAAAGTCACACAATAAAGAGTCACCTTGTCTGAAACCACGTTGGGTATCGAATGGCTCAGAGAGGCAATCCAAAGGGGCATTTTCACAATTGGTCCCATATACCGTGGAACATTTTTTACATCAAAATTACCGAAAGGAAATCGACAAAACCAACATTGTGCATGATTGGATCAAAATTTTTCACATTTTCAGCTGACTGATTGGCGTTTTCGCCTTTATCGAAGAAAAGTTGTAGAATATAGCGTGCTCTCAGGAGTATTTTTAGTGCAAAAAATCTAGCGTAATCCAAACACACTTATCGAACGTGAGAAACAGATCACTAAAGCCATCTATGTATTGCAAAAATATTGGATTATTTTTTTAGTAGATATTATATATTCATTCGATCGCCACTTTGAAGAGCGAAAGCAGCTCATATTATGTGGGCTATTGACCAGCTGTCGATTATATGAGTAATTACAGCACATCGGAAATCGAAGATGGCAAAATGAAAGCGGGAAACACAAAAGAGAATACCGTGAATCGATATTCACTATTTGAATTTCACGATACTCGAAGTTCGTAGTAGTTCGAAGAGATTGCGAGGTGTTCTTGGTTGTTTGTATGTACGAGTCAGTGAATAATAATGCGAACTGTGCAATTATGCAATCTTTACTTGCGGTCATCTAAAATTATAATCCTATCACAGGTGCTACATTCATAATCCTACCAATACACAGTTGCTTGATTTGAGGTGACTGAAGCAAGTCAAGTGGGAAGAGGGATAATCCCTTTGAACGGCAATTGATTTTGTTAAAAAAAAAGAAAAAGAGAAATAGAAAAGGAAATATTACTTATTGTCAGATTAAGGAGCTCAACATGTGTTCTTTGTATTTTTGTGTCCTACCATAGACTGTGGTGATTTTGGGTTTGAGGATTATGCGTAGATAATTAGAATGCCAATTGAGCGTTGTTGCTAAGACAGTTCAGAAAGGTGGGTTTTTTTTGAATTACTTTGTATGCAATTTATTTATCCTAATTAATAGGTAAGAATTAGTTATACCTATGATTGACGCATTTCCTTTCAATGTAATTATGTAGTTTTTATTTTAAATTTTAACGAATTCCAAAAAGAAAAACAAATTTCATGCAAAACTCATATTTTTCCACGCACGATGCAAGGTAGATAAAAGCTTCAGTATCAATCCCGTGAAAGCGCCAGTTAAAGCTATATATAAAAATATATATATTGTTTGGATGATGAAAAGTTCAAATCGCAAAATCACCTGTTGTTTGTTAGAGATCAGCATACCAATCGAGTGCGGGTGCTCGAAAATTTATACCGTGCCTAGTACCTGGGGTGCACCGTGCGTAAAATGATCCAGGTGTGAACATTCCTGCTGAGTGTGCTGTGCATAAACTGAAGGACGTATACACAAAAGTTTTAACAAGTTTTTAGTTTATTTCACAGGACTCCATGGTCGAAATGAGACTAAAAATCAGAATCTGATATCCAGCACTTCGAAAGAGATGATTTTCAAAACAATCAGGTATTCAGACGACGTTAGTTTGGACTATTGTGGTCAAACAATTATTAAAGTGGATTGAGACGGAGAAATTTCAGGACTTGTCTAACGATGCTACTCCGCTCTGTTCTGAGAAAAATCGGTAGTGAGAATATATAGATAAGTTTAGTAACCCAGAATATAGAGACAAGTTTAGGTTTCTCCGCTATATCTAGAGGTTTCTTAAAGAAGTTTCAAGACGCGTTTTCGTTTGCAAACTACTCCAGAAAAGTAGAATAGAATAATGTAGATGATTTGTCGGTCCTAGACTATTCTACTGTGCATTATTAAAGTGAAAATCTTCTTCCTCCGCGTCCACTTGGAAAACATTCTCATCCATTCGGAACCCATAACCTAGCCAGCGTAACCGCTGTCTCCTGATTCAACACATATGCAGTACCGGAGTGATGAGCGACTTGGTTTTGGTCTTTGTTCGTCGAGGGAGGACTGTACTTTACAACTGCCTGCTCAGTCCAAAGTAGCACCGTTCGCCAGAATGATTCTGCGCTGGATTTCCAGGCTGACATTGTTTTTGGTGTTGATGTTGGTTCCGAGGTAGACGAAAATATCTCCGGCCTCCAAGTTATGATTGTCAACAGTGACGTGGGAGCCAAGTCGCGAATGCGATGACTGTTTGTTTGATGACAAGAGATATTTCCTCTTGCCCGCGTTCACTACTAGACCCATTCGCTTCGCTTTTTATCAAGTCTGTAGAAAGCAGAACCCACGCGCGGTTGATGTTAACATTATCGGCGTATGCTGCTCTGCAGCTCGTATTATTTTCTCCAGCAACAGATTAAAGGAGTCGCACGATAAAGAGTCAGCTTGTCTGATTCCACGTTTGATATCGAATGGCTCGGTGAGGTCCTCCTCGTTCCTTTTTGAGCTTTTGGTGTCGTCCAGCGTCAGTTTATACAGTCGTATAAGTTTTGTGGAAATACCAAATTCAGACATAGCTTCGTAGAGGTAGCTCCTTTTCTTGATACCGTAGACTGCTTTAAAATCGACGAAGGGATGGTGTGTGTCGAATCTCTTTTCACGGATGTTTTCCAAGACATGTCGTATGGTGAATATCTGGTCACACAGATAGGGTCCAATCGGTTTATTGGCAGTGGGCTTCAGACTTTACTCACAATACAGTCGATAGGGCATTATATGCGATATTGATGAGGTTGATCCCACAGTGGGGTTCCTCTTTCTGTGGATTTGACAGAGCACACTTAGGTTCCAGTCATTCGGCAGGCTTTTGTCTGACCATATTCTGCAGCTGATGTATGCACTTTGTCCCCTCTTCGCCGCCGTATTTAAATAACTCAGTCGGCTCATGCCGCAGAAATTTAGCTCGGATATCTCATCCCTCAGACTTTATACGATATTTTTTACTCACTGTTTTTTTTAATAAATATTTAGAATCTGAAGCGCCCAAACTTAGTTGCCATTTATTGAATCATGGCTGGTTTCCAAATACCCGAGACGTAGGGTTGCTTTAATTTCCAAAGACCGGTCACAGTAACAAAGCATTCTCTGCGCGGCCGCCATCACAACAGTCAGTGCGCAATCACACTTTTCACAAAATTCTTAGATTTTTTATAATTTGCCAACTTCTACATGAGCATAATGAACGCCACCACCACTGCCACCACCAAAGTAATTTTAGCCACAGTGGCCGACACGCCCTGTCTTCATAATGGCTTTTGGTTTTCTTTGTTTTTTTTTTTTTGTTTTTGTTACTATTGTAAGTAACCATTGTGCTGTGATTGTTTTCCCATACACACACACACACACACACACACACCCATACGCGTGCGCACTTGCATGTGCGCTTGTGTGAGTAGCAGTAGCCACACCCTTCTGGGCCAGATTTCACTGCCGATAGCCGAGACATGCAAGTTGCAACCACTCGTTGTTGCTATTGTATTGTAACCCAGTCAACCAGGCAAGCAGGCAGCCGTGTTGCGGCGACGCCGATTCCAATTCCGAGTGAGCGTGTATTGAAGTTGCACAAATGTGCGTGTAAGCCTTGCATTTGCACATTGCCAGCCACTGAGAGTCGCATCAAATCGCGCTGTATCGTCGTGCTTTTATCGTCGACATGCGAGCAGTGAGAGTGAATTTGAATTCAGTTCTTTTCTGTTATTTTACTCACCTTTACGGCAGTTGCATTGTGGAGATTTGCAAAAAGACTAGTTTTGTTGTTGTTATTGGAATTTCCATTGGAACTTATTGTATGTGCATCTCTGTGTCTGGCATGCGGTGGCAAGTAGTCCGTGTAAGCGATTTCGATAATAATCGCTAAGTTGTGCATTTATGCACCCGATAAGCGAAGGAGAACACGCGGCCCAGTGGTGATTGATTTGCTCTTGCTTTGAAGCGGCAAAAAGAAATTTTATGTTAATTGCAGCGCTGTTTTTTTTTCTTGTTTTGATTGCTTTGAAGTATTCGTTTTGAATGCAAATTTCATCTAATTGGTATGAAAAATGGGGCAGCAAATTACATACATAAATACATAGATATATATAAATGTATACGGATGTTTCGAGCCAAGAGTGGAAGCCTTTAAAGTAAGTAAAAGTCGAAAGTTAAGCAATATTTAGAAGTAACTGTTCAGGGATTGAGACGTAACGAGATATATATATAATTGGCGCTTTGTAACCGCTGAAGCGATTTTCGGCCAAGCTCCTCCTCCAATTTGTGGTTTTGCGTCTTGATCTTTTTCCAACTAATGGAGGGACCTACAGTTTATACTAAGCCGCTTCCGAGCGGCTCATGGTTTTTTTGGGATAAGCTTTTATTTCATGTCATAGGGTTGACATTCCCTGCCGAGCGGGCGACCGCAATCAGAAAATTTAACAGTGCTCGAGTCCTGGTTCGAGTCATAGTTCGACAAACATCCAAATTATAGAAAGTTAATTTTAATTTATTAATTTTAATTGCGGTTGCCCCTCGACAAGAAATTCCTCCTAGTCTGTTTCTGATATGAAAAAAAAACTCCTCATAAAAATTCATCGGCCGTTCGGAGTCGACTTGGAATAAGCTCTAGGTCCTTCCATTTGTTGGAAAAAAATCAAGATGCATATCACAAATTGGAGGAGGAGTTCGGCCGAAAATAAATTTAGCGGTTACAAAGGGTAGCATAGCTAATAAGCTTTCTTATCATACCAAGAGTGATTCTTCTTTGGATTTCAATGCTGACATTGTGGTTCCAAGCTAGACAAAATTATGTATGACTCCAAAGCCATGATAGTCAACATTGACATGGGATCCAAGCAGCGAATGCGCTGACTTTTTGTTTGATGACAGCAAATATTTCGTTTTTTTCCCGTTCACTACCAGTTTTTGAAGCCGACAATGTCAATATCATCGACAAACGAAGGCAGTTGTATGCTCTTAAAGAATATTGTGCTTTCTTAATGATTCTTACGGATCTTATGAGCTGCTCAGCGTCAGTTTCAATAGTTAAATTCAGACATAGCGACGTAGGGGTAGCTCCTTTTCATGCTACCATTGTGATACCGCTGTGTGGCATCTGTCTGCACCTTCTGAAATGTTCGAACCTTTCATGTGCCGTATAAAAACAACGAGTTTTCCTATTTCCACTGAAGCTAGCTCAGCCAGATCAGCGTGATCTCGCTCAGCCATCTTGAGTCTGCTTTTTTGGCAAATACCAGTTTAAGCATATACCGTTGACAAAAGTAAACTTGCATCGTCTGCATATTTTATAGTGAATAGAAAGGTTCCTTCTCCAGGTACCCAGACCACGGCAGTGTTGCATTTCGTCGAGAGTTTGTTCGCGTTACTTCAACATTTTATAGACACCTTTGATGTGGTACTGTTACATTGTAGAGATCTGATGGCAGCTGGACTGTCAGAATATGTGTGCTTATTCTGCTAACGTACTTCAACCAGCTGGACAGCGGCACGTTTCCAATTAAGGGATCGGACGCTCCAGGTGCATAGCCATTACTTAGAACGTTGTCGGTGGTGGTAATCAAAAATTTGGTCACTCATTCGAGGCATTCTTAAGTTTTTCCTTAGAGCTAATTTCTAAGAGGCGGTTACCGAACCCAGCTCATAACCTCCTTCCACAAATAGGTTTAGATTTTGGTACCATTTGAATAGCGAATTGCTTCCTCAAGACCAGCGTCCACTCCCATGCAGACAAACGCTTCAAAAATACACTATTGATCATCTAAACCTTGACCAAAGGCCCCATACAGGTTACCGGACAAAAGTTGCTCATGTTTCAAGGACGCACTCTTTTCACATTTCCGAATTTTTTTTTACCGAAATGTCTTCTTCTTCGTACTTCCATCGGGTTCTGTATCGTATAGTTTCAGAGCAACTGTGGTATAGCAGGTTTTAATCCGCCGTTCCGAAGAAGCTTCATAAAAAGGGACCAGTGAAGACCAGTAAAACACAGGATACTGTTTTCACTTCTTCTTCATCATCTTGTCGTAAGTACCGCTACGCGATTAAAGGCGAATCAGCATTAGCGCGGCATTCGTTCCTTCTCTTGGCTCTTGACTCGCTTTCATCCATTTGAATGACATTACTTAGCCAGCGTAGCCGCTGTCTCTTCATTCGCTGAACTATTTCAATAGCGGTATTCGCTATTGTCAATGCCCAAAGGATCAGAAATCGTTCACAAAGCTTTTCTCTCGAAGACTTCCAAAGCCGACTCATCGGATGTCGACATCGTTCACGCATCTGCTCCACATAGCAGGACGGGCATGAAGAGGGACTTGTATAATTAGGTTTTTGGATCATCAAGAGAGAACTTTTTTCGTTATTATTTAAGTTGAATTGATTGATTTTTGGCATTACTTTTTTTTTGCTCATCTCACGTTGTTAAACTTTCGATAAAATTTGAGAACTAAAAATTATCGAAAAAAATTTAAAACTCTACATATACTCGTATAAACAAGTCATAAAACTAATTCCGCTGAAGTAATCAACACATTCTGCAAACAACAATCAACACTATTCGCATGAATCAACTTTAACCAACACCCTGAAATCGATAGTTCGATATAATCGAGGTGATGCCACCCCCTCAATTATGCGTTGCACGGTTGCATGCAAGAAACATAAACATATTGAAAAAGTTTATTATATACTTACATATGTATGTATATGGTATAATGGCCGAGTGCTGATGGGCACTGAAAGTTCGATTCCGTTAAGTGGCTATGAATAAATTAAAGTGTCAAACATTGACAAGCCATTAAGGCGATAAAATTCACACAACAACAGGCCGATATACATATGAGTGTGTACGAACTCGAACTGTCACATAAATGCCGCGCATGTTGTTTTTGTATGTTGTGTTGTGTTTGTTGTGTGTTGCAACGCAACCAATGTCGCCTTCGATTGTCAACGACATTGCAATTTTCATAAAACTGAAACAACAGCAATAACAACCAAATCGGCCAGAAACCATGCCATTCTTGAATATGTCAGCGATTGCTGTCATTATCATTATGGGTGCTAAGCGCGCAAATATAGACAAAGGTGGGCGGACACTGACGCCCCACAACCACAGTCACAGGCACAACTAGAATTATTTTAGTGAAATGGTTCGGCGTTTGGTGCGACGTTCGGTTGGTGGATCGATGGCTTGAGTGTCGCAAATTGCTTGGACAAACGACAGCAGCAATTGGCAGTTCTATACTACCGTAGCTATATACATACACGTAAGTAAAGGGTTTTCCAACAGGATGTGTTATTTAGAATAGTCTGCTACCCCGATAGATGTCACTTTTGGAGTTGCAATTTTTTGGCATTTGGCAAGTAAAAACTACGCCAGTAATAAAAATGGAACGAGAACGATACAGACCTTAACAACGCATGATTAAAATTCACTATAAAAAATGGTGAAAACCTGGCAGAGACGGTTTGTAAAACTAAAAGATTTTTCGATCGTCGTGAAACAACTTGTCGGACTGCAAAATAGAAATTGTTTTAAAAGAAGGAAAGAAAGCTGTTGGAACAAGTTAGTGATGTGAAGAATAAAACATGTACACGTTGCTCAAGAACAACCGGGAAATTTGCTCCCGTACCCCAAAATGATAAAGAAACCCAAGGATTGTCCATTCCTTAACGTTCTTTGGAATTGCGCATTCCACAAAAGTCATTAAAACGTATTATGCGTAAAAACTTGGGTCGTGTCTTTGCTGCTTGGGTCCTTAAAATGCATGAAAATGATGCGGACTTTCATTAAAAAATTATCTTGACAGATGAAGCTCATTCCCATCTTATTGCCTACGTCAATACGAAAAACAGTTCCATCTGGAGCTCGGAAACCTGAGATTTATTGTTGGAAAGCCCCTCCATCCTCAACGTGTAACTGTTTGATGCGATTTATGGTCCGGCGGGGTCATTGTACATTACTTTTTCGAAAATGAGGCTTGAACAGCAGTGACGGTGAATGGATTACGCTATAGAGGGATGACTAATGATTTTTTATGGCCGGAATTGGATGGTATTGATCTGTACAACATTTACTTTTAACAAGATGGTGCCACGTGCCACACATGGAACGAAATCAACGATCTTTCGAGCGAAAAGTTTGCGTCCGATGTTATCTCTCGAAGAGGTAATCGCAATTGCCCATCAAGATCTTGTGATTTAACACCCTACGACTTCTTCCTCTGGGGCCACTTGAAAGAAAAGGTCTACGCCAACAGGTCAACGTCGATTCAAGACCTCAAAGGTGGAAGTCGTGAAGCTATTGAGGGCATACAGCAGCCACTTTGCGATTTGTTGATGGAAAATTTCATAAAAAGGATACGGTTCTGTAAGCGTAGCCGTGGCGGTCATTTGGCTGATGTTGTTTTCCATTATTAATTGCATATCTTCCTCTTTACATTGAAATAAACATTCGATAATTTATTTAAAAAAATGCCGGTTTTCTTTCACCCTGTACTAAGAGGTGGACAATTGGAAGGTGAATATATTCCAAAGTATGTCTGTCCGTAGATTTGTGTGTACACGTGTATGTTTGTATGTATGAGTGTGCGTCAATTTGCATATTTGCAAACATTACTTGTGGGTTATATAATAAATATTTACTGCTTACTACTTACCACTGCCGTGTGTGTGTGTGTGCGTTGGTGTTGAAGTCCCGTATTGTGGCAGTTCGTTATTAATTTGTAAGCGATTCCAGTGTAAACGAAGCCACTACCATTAAATCGCAACTGTCATTTTAGACCAACGCGATGACACGCGCACGCATGAAATGCAAAACAAATACAATAATAGCCACTACAACAACAACAGCAACAACAAAGTGGTGGCAAAATAAAAACGCACTCGCACCGACAATTACACCTCCTCCACAGCGCCAACACCGTTGTTTCAATCCACATATGAGTGTGTGTGTGTGGTTTGCAAAAAGCCACCATAAATGGCTACACCACCAGACGCAATGCAGTGGGAACCTTCTACCCGCGCTCAGTGCTGCCACCCGCTGACAGTGTAAATTGTCGGGGGCAGCAGCAGCATTGTTGTCGCAAAACTTGTCTGCTCTGTCACAACGGACGGGTGTGTGACGTCAGCTGCTTTTACTGGCGCTCTTGGCACATGCAACTCATACTGACTCGGTGGCGTTGTTCTCCCCTCCGATTGGGTTCGGGTGGCATTACATCTACATGCCATGTACGGGAGCGAAGGCGTCCGTTGGCATTTTGCTAGCGTTCGATTGTTGCGTGCAACAATGCATTTCTGTAACTCAATTCAATAAATGCGTGGCTTTTGTGGTGTGCGCCATTGCGTCGACGCGTCAGAGAGTTCGGTTTAAATGAAGCAATTCAGAATTTAGAATGTGTACTGCAACAGAGTTGCTTTTAGGAATCCGGTGGAATGGGTTGGAATAGAATTTTCTTTAATCACATTGACTTGAGTTGCCTCAACAGGAAGGATAATACATGTTTCAAGACGATTAATCGTCCAACCAGAACGTTTTCATACATCTTTGTTAAATATATTATTCTAAAGAAGTTAACAACGGCACACCAGCCGTTGGTTCTTTTCGCCTTTTGCCTCCTACTGTATGCTAGGATACCAAGTGAAGCCAGATACTTCTCCACCTGATCTTTCCAGCGAAGTAGTGAACTTTTTTTTTTCAACCGGCAGGTACGGTACTGCATCTCTCAAAGTTGGACTGTCTTGGTACATATGGACGATAAATCCTAATCCGAGTGGTAACTTTCTCTTAATTCGCTGAACTATGTCAATGGTGGGAGCAATAGCCGAGTGGTTAGCGCTGCGTACTGCCATTCTGAAGGCCAAAGTTTGAGTCCTGGTTCGACCACATCCAAAATTATAAAAAATTAATTTGTCTAGGTGTGGTCGTTTTTCGGCAGGGACTGTCAAGCCCTCTGCTTCGAATAAACATCAAGAGGTATACCAAAAATGGAGTAGGAGCTCGACCAAAAATCGTTTCAGCGGCTACAAAGCCGTCTGTCAATGCCATACAGCTCAACTTTCGAGCGTCTGTCGTAGTCGACGCAACCATTGCGCATAGGATCATAAATCTTCTACAAAATTTTTTTCTCGAAAACTCCTAACGCCGACTCATCAGCTGTTGTCATCATCCAGGTCTCTGGACCATATAGTAGGACGGGAAGACTTTACCTTTCAATATCCTACTCAGTCGAAAGTGGCACGTATTGCCAAGAGTAATACTGACTTGGGTTTCTAGGTTCTTACCCGATCCGGTCGCAGCTTTTGGTGTTGCTCAGCGTCAGCTTATACAACTGTATACGTTTTACCAATTCAGACATAGCGGTGTTGAGGAAGTCCCTTTTCGCATCATTAAAAGGCAGTTTTGTAATCAACGCAGAGGTGATGTGTGTCGATCCTCTTCTCACTTGTATCCAATATTTGGCGCCTGGTGAATATCTGTTAAATAGTAGATTTGCACTGATAAAGATCTATCAGTTGAACAACCCAACCCACCTTCACTTCGCATGCGGCTGCAATTGTCACAAAATTGCCGAACCGACACACTGGGCACATCAGGAAGAGAATTCTAGACTGCACAAACTCCATTCAGCAACATATACAAGAATCGTTGGACAGGACGGCGTACCGATAGGTTTTAAACGCCACCGAGATACTGTCAACAACTTCCTGAACTCTCTTTCAGTGAACGGCGTTCTCGGATTCCAAGCCCCTCGTATTGCTGACGAATAGCTCGAACTGCTTTGAGAGACCCGTGTAATACCGGCACATATAGGATCTGGATATTGTAAACTACTTATTCAGACCTAAACCCACATACGTAACGTACATACCTATGTCCTATATGCCATGAGACCCCGGCCAACATTAACCATCTTCTTGTGTGCCCATTAAAACCTACTCACCCCCTAATCCACCCTATTCGTCTGGTCCGAGCCCGTCGAAACTGCTCATTTCCTGTAGCTACCGTTAGACGTCATCGATAACTTAAACTAGTATCGTTTGCTCCTGGGGTTGGGTAGCCTCTACAATAACAACAACAAAACGCATATTAAAATAAATATTATCCTTCAATCAGGTGGCAACTCTATTAAAAATAACCATACTTCAGAGGAGCACACTGTGGATTTTTATTAAGTTATTGCGAAAATGTGTGGTACTTTTGACTTTTGAGGACTTTGAAGTCCTCTTTTGGTACCCTATTGCACAAGAAATGTTCTTAAAATTCTCTTAAAGACTTCTCGAAAACTTCAAAACGGCAATACATTTTTTGTGCTGCATTTTTATCCTTTACATACATATATTTACATAAGTATATACATACCTATGTGTGCTGTTTTCAGTCAACATTAAAACAAAATTTTTGCTCAATTTACCAGTAATTTGTTTTTTTTTTATTTTTTTATTTTTATTTTTATTTACCGTAGTTTTGCTCTTATATATAACAATTATTTCTTCTTTACGTTCACTTTGCTTTAACTGTATTATTTTTATTTTTTTACCATATTTGTGCTCTCATTCTTTTTTCAGGGTCATTTACTATCGCGGTGTAGATGAACGAAATAATATAATATAATATAAAAACCAAACGCCTCAACGGTATCATCAACAACTTCAACTCGTCATCAGCCTTCGATTGGGGCAATCGGGCGCCTGTGGCCAATGTCAGTCGGCATCCCCACTATGGTTGATTATAGCAAGAGTACCATTAAAATCCCATTTGAGCTGTCAATCATGCGCGCTAATTTTTTCGCTACAACAAAATGTTTCACAATAAATATATGTACCATATATACATATGTAGGTATGTATATGCCACGTAGATATGTATGATATGTATGTATTTATGTGTGTATGAGTATGCATGATGAGCATAAAACAACGGTCCACCTTCATCCTATCGATTTTCAAATGAAGATTTATTTAAGAGAAAAAAATATATTAATAAAAAAATGAAAGGTTAAACATTTTGCGGTTTCGAAAAAACACTCAAATACATTTGAGAAAAAATTTTTTGAGGTGATTTTCGATCACTATCTGGCACATTTCGGGCGGTATCTCAGCCTTAACTGGACATTCGTCTTGGTTTTCAAATGCTCAAGAGTTAAAGGTTTATCCCCATAAACACGGTATTTCGCGTAGCCCCACCAAAAAAAGGATGGACTCAGTGACCGATTGACATCGCCAAGACAGGAGTTTACGCGGTCGGAAAAATTCTCCCGCAATAAAGCCATATTCACTCGTGTTGTGTGGCAATTGCAGGCCAAGAAAAGCCGGTTATCCCACAACCATATGCTCCGATTCGACAGTGACCGTCTCACCGCTGTGATTTTTAAAGTAAGGTCCAATTACACCTCCGAATCAAAGTGCCCACCAGACAGTAAGTTTTTTTTTGTTGGGGTGTAGTGGCGTCTCTTCATTTATGTGAGGATTCTCGAAGCTCCATATGTGGCAATTTTGCTTTTTAACCTATGTCCCCGAGTGGGAAAAGTGCCTCGTCGCCCAAGAAAATTTTGTTCGAAAAATCGCTGTCCACTGCTTGTTGCTCAAACACCAATAGATATATGTACGGCGTTGTGAATGGTCAGCTGGTTTCAGTTGATGTGTGAGCTGGACTTTGTGAGGATGAAGGTGTAAGTCCAAGTGCAGAGAAAGCCACAATGTGCCGTAAGAAATTCCCAGTTCCTGAGAACATCGTGAAAGAGACACATTCGTGACTTCCGCAACACTTTCACAGAAGTGATATTTGAGGTGGAACAATGATGCACACACCTTACAATATCCGTAACCGATCGCACCTTGCCGAACGGCAATACAAAAGTTCATCGAAAAGACGGAGCTATTGAAATAAAACTTACACGCGCACATCGCTAAAGAACAACTGAGAATATGGCTGCTGTAGCCCAAAGAATTGAAGAAACCCCAGATTAGTTTATTCCTCGCCGTTCTTTGGAATTGGGGGGGGGGGGAGGCATTCCACAAACGTCATTACACCCTATTTTGTATAGAGACTTGGGTTTAAAGGCTAATACAGTTCAGTTAACACAAGAACTCAAGCCGGAGGATCATCAACAACATCATGTCTTTGCTGTTTGGATTCTAAAAATGCATGAAAATGGTACGGAATTTCATGGAAAAATCATATTGACTGATGAGACCCAGGACAGGATTTATTCTTTGAAAGCTCTCCATCCTCAACGTTCTTTGGTCTGAAGGGTTCATTGGACCTTACTTTTTCGAGAAATTTACGCTCTTGAGAGATGATTAATAATTTTATAGCCGGAATTGGATTGTATTGATCAGGACAACGTTTATTTTCAACCAGACGGTGCTACGTGCCATAAAAGCAACGATCTTTAAGATAAAAGTTTCCGGACTGTGTTATCTTTCAAAGAGGTGATTGCAGTTGGCCACCGAGATATTGTGATTTAACACCCTGAGCTTCTGCCTTTGGGATGAAGTACCATATACGCCAACAGGCCAACGTTGATTCAAGATATCAAAGATGGAATACGTTATGGAAAATTTCACAATAAGATTACGGTCCTGTAAGCGTAGTCGTGGCGATTATTTGGCTGATATTATTTCCATTATTAATGGCATAGCTTCATCTTCACATTGAAAAAAACATCCGAGCATTTATTTCGAAAAATGCCACTTTTCTTTAAATATCAAAATAACACCCCTTATTGGAGCACCCTGTATATATTAAAATGTCTACAAACTGATTTGTATATACATATATAAAAATAAGAGGAAATAAAAAAAAATGAAAAAAATAATAATAAATTGTATTAACAGCAACAATTTGAACGCATTGTAAATAAACTCAATTCACAGCTGATAGTGATTGCCTTGCACTGACCCCGATTTTCGTTTTATGCCATGACCCATCGATGTAATAAGTCGATCGCGCATATTTTTAAAATTAAGTAGACTTGTATGTACTTATGTATGTACGAGTATCTTCTTCCTCCTCTGCTTCTCCATGCACGAGCACTGCTATGAATGCAAATGAAATTTTGTATGTCAATGTTGCTGACACTTGACTTGTGATTTTGTTGCCGATTAATTTAATTTGCACGATCAGTTACGAGTACACTTGTTGTTTGGTTCGACAGTTCAGGTCAGTTGTTTTTAAAATATATACGCTTTGGGTCCAAGGAAGATAGGTATAGTTTTCTTTTATTTCCATTTCGTCTCTTCTGCAATTTCACTGCAACGATTGATCTTGCTATTGTGGCACGATCGTGCTCCTTGGCAGCAGAGACTTTGAAGGTAGCCACAATTGGATGGCTGTTTTATGGTAAGTGTAATGCCTTTGAGGTCTGGCTGTTGGCTGACAGGATGAATATGCAAATTTTCCCGATACGAAGTATTAATGTTTCGCGAAGGGAAAACATTGTTGCGATCAATGTATGCATATAAATATAAATACATATATACCATACATATTTATATATAAAAATATTTCTTAAAAGAGCAGTTATGCATAAGAAAGACATTAAAGTAGTGTAAGTATTTATTTACATATATAAATATGATTCCACTGGCTGAGGGATGGAATTTTTTACGGAGGCGGGGACGTTGGCTTACAGTTTGAGAGTGAAACTGGGGTTAATAGGTAAACGAAAGGCAAATGAGAAACGGCTAGTAAGATGAGTATTGCCATGCCGCAGTGTACAGAAAATAAGTAAACGCATGAGTATGAAGAGCTTGAGAAGCTGGCGGTTTCGTATTGCTCGAAAAGTCTACGAAAAGATACGGTGACTAACAGAAGGTTTCAAAGCCGGAGCAGACTCTTGTAAGACCCATAGAGGTGATCTAGCGACTGCAATGCCCAGAGTATATTGAATTTATGGAGGGAACACTTCTCCAGCCTACTGAAGGGCAGTGAAAATGAAACACCAGTATGACGATGGAACAGATATTTCTTTGCTCGACTATTAAGAAGTTCGAGTAGCAATTGCTAATGGGCCGATGGAGCTATTTAAATAGGGCGGCGTTGGAGCTATTCAAATATGGTCGTACGAAGATTTAGATCCACCATTGTCCAGATATTCACCATGCGCCAAATTTTTGGAAAATACTCCTTAGAAAAGAATCGACACACACTACCTCTTCGTCATTTTTAAAGCAGTCTGTGTCTGAATTTGGTATCCCCGCAAAACTTATACGACATGTGTAAACTGAACCAAGACAACACCAGACAACGTGATTCCTTATCGCGTGACTTCTTTAATCTATTACTGGAGAAAATAATATGAGCTGCAGAGCTGAACAGAGAAAGTATAATCTTCAATAAGAGTGTACAGCTGCTGGAGTGAAGGATATGTGTGTGGTATTGTAGTAAACGAAGACGAGACAAAATATCTTCTGCTATCAAACCAACAGTTATCGTATTCGTGGCTCGGCTCAGACGTCACTGTTGATAGTCACAACTTTGAAGTTGTATTTAATTGAGAAATAAAGTGCTCTCTCGACGAACAAAGATCAAACTCTGAGGTGTCGGCGTAAGGAGTTTTCGAGGGAAAGGTTCTGCGTAATATTTATAGGTTTAGAGTAGCTGTGGAAATTATGATACAAAATTACATACCTTAACAACCAGTTGTGAGGAAAGTCCAACTCTTACTCTTATCACTCCTTTTGGTTAAAGAATATTTTCCATCTTAAGCACAAAGTTAATGTCGTCCTTGTTGGTTGAGTTTCCAAAAGTCTTTAAGATAGGCTTTAGAACTGTAGAATCCAGTATTTTTTGGAGCTACAGAAAGGCGCTTAAAAATCGAGAATCAAAAGTAAAGGACTATGAGAGAGCTATGGAAAGGACTTCAAGGCTACATCAGTAACGATTATTTCATGCTTAAAAATATTTTAGCTGCTTTTCGATATTTTTTTTTTATTGTAAATTTAAAAGTTTTCATCGAAATATTTTTTTCTTTTCTTTTTTTCATTTTATCGCACATATTTTCTGAAAAGTGTTTCACCTTGAGTATTATCTTCAATTGGTTGCCGCCATTTTTATACCCACACCATTCAAGTAATGATTATAACCAGAAGCCTCTTTGCAGTATACCTTACACATAGGATACAAGTATGTATGGTATGTATGTATGTAAAATGTTCAACAGTTGCAACAACAAAAAAGGAAAAAGAAACAACGATATGCTGCAATCAAAATCCATAATTGGTCAAAATTAGTTTTGAATGAACTCGAAGGTATTCAATACCCGTACTTGTGCAGACCAACACGGGTAGAGTAAAGCTACCTGAGTATAATCAAAATGCCAATAAAAATCGACATATTCATTACCAACACATAAGCATATTTATTACCTCACATACATATATATACACACACATACATATGCGCTGACTTATGTCCAAGCGCTGTTTATAGCAGATGCAGGAAGCTGCAACATTTTATGAAGTATAAGAGCTGTAGCAGCGAATAACAGCTTTGAAGGCAGCAATAAAACAAAAATAACCATAGTAAGTGAGTTTGCCATCAACCGATACATATCTATATACATACATACAGACACTCATGTAGATACCATCAATCAAATCAATTATTATCGATTCCTTCTACTCCAGCCACTAGGCGACCAGTGATTGGCGGTGAAATTTTTTTGACTTTTGATTTGGGTTTATTTCTTAAAATGTTTATGTTTGTATGTACATAGAGTTTGTTGCGATGTGTGGCTGTGGCGAGTGGTTGGCAATGTTGAGGTTGTGTTGTAATTCGTGGAAAAGTGAATCGCTAAAGGTTTTTTCTACTTAGTAAATACATACATATTGCTATATACGTGTATGCATATAATAAGTACATATGTGGGCATACTTACATATATTCATACATACATACTTACCATACATGAAATTTCATTTATGTATAAGGTTATATACACACATATTTTTTATAATTCTGCAGCAGCACCCATATTATTATTCTTACTTTACTCTGTCCATATGTTTGTTTTTGTTGTTGTCGCTGTTATTATTATTATTATTGCGGTTATTGTGTACAACATGGCTGCCATAATAAGCACTTTCAGCGCATTACTGACGGCAAATTTTGGTGGCGGCGCGGCGGCATTTGTTTTTTGATTGGAAAATTGTGATAATAAGCGAAAGCACAACACAAACAACTAAGGGATGAAAGAAAGAAAGAAAGAAAGAAACTTAATTTGGTTGAAAAAAAATAAATAAATAAAAAATGGAACATACTTAGGTACATAGAAACACTTTAATTGTAGAAAGAACAGTAATGAATGAAATGTGAAAGGCAGCCTTTAACCGAATAGTAACTAATAAAACCCTAAAATATGGCGTAATTCAACATACTTATATGCACTTTTTCTAGTTCTGGGCATTCTGACCAAGGTTTTTTTAAGTTTTCCTTAGAAAAAAACGAGTTGAAGAGAATAGTGGATATCGTCGAGTCTGACCCTTATTCGATTGCCCGGCAGGTCATCATTGGACAAAAACAGTTTTGAAACCACTTGAAATAGGCTGGATGGGCAAAATAGCTCATGGACCAAATTTCTCTCTGCGAATCACTGCTGAATCGTAACAAAATCGACTGACTTTTGAAACGGATGTTGGCAGGTAATGAGAAGTGGAGCACTTACAGTAACGTCAAAAGTGAAAACGATCATGGTCGAAGGGTAGTGAGCCGGCACAAACGATCTTCAAGCTACGAAGATTTCGTTGTGTGTTTAGTGTGATTGGCAAGGAATTATCCACTATGAGCTACTCGCCTACAGCCAAACTCTTAATTCGAACCTGTACTGTCAGCAATTGGACCGTCTGAATGAAATAATTACCCAGAAGCGACCAGCTTTGGCCAACAGGAAGGGATTTGTGTTTTATCTGGACAACGCCAGAAGCTTCGAAAGTTTGGTTGGGTGGTTTTTATGTATCCACCTTATAGTCCGCACCTCGCATCAAGTGATTACCATCTATTCCAGCCTGTGGGGAATGATTTGGCTGGTAGAGAATCGATTGTTCCAATTGTTTGCCAATAAGGACAAGGGTTTCTATGAGAGAGGTATAATGACATGGTGACGTCCTTGTTTTTGAGTAACCGACGGTGCTCCGAGCGCCAGCCTCATGGAGATGAGTGCAGAACCTAAAACATAAAAGAATAATTGAGATATGCAGGGAAGCGTAATGGGTCTACTCAATAGCCCAGGTGCGCTAGCCCGCGGTCCACTCCAAGTACAAAATGGTTCTCCAATAAGAGGTTTTATTTTGAACAGCCTGCTATCCCGGTAGATGTCGCTTTTGAAGCTGTAATTTACTGACATTTGACAAGTAAGAACTACGACAGTAAAAAAATGGAACGATGCATGCTCCGACAACGCATTAAAATTATTAAAATTCGTAAAACGAAACCATTTCTCGGTTGTTTTGAAGCGCCGGGTCGGACCGCACTACATAAACTGATCCGGAATTTCATCGAAAAATCATCTGGACTGATGAGGTCCATTTCCACTTCAATGGTTACGTCAATAAGCAAAACTGTCGTATCTATGAATCGGAAACCCAAGATTTATTATTGAAAAACTTCTCCATCCTCAACGTGTAACTGTTTAGTGTGGTTTATGATCCTGCGGTGTCATTGCTCCTTACATATTCACAAATGAGGTTGGTGCAATAGTTATGGTGAATGGATTGAACTATCGAGAGATGATTAATGATTTTCTATGATCAGAATTTGATGGTATTGATCTGTACAAGGTTTACTTTCAATAAGACTGCGCTAAAGCCTAAACAAGCAACGAAACCATCGTTCGTTCAATGGAAAAGTTTCCGGATCATGTTATTTGTCGTAGATGTGCTTGCAATTGGCCACCGAGATCTTGCGATTTAACACCTTGCGACTTCTTCCTTTGGGGCGACGTGAGCAACAGGCCAAGTAAGTGTTGGTACCAGCCCTCTAGAGCTCTAGTTTATACCCCCAAATGTGTATACCAAATGAAGAAGCAAAAATTGGGTGAAATTACATGAAGAATATAATAGCTTTGACATACAAATACATAAGCATATCCTAAGTATTGTTTTAGATACATACATACATATATGTATGTATTGTAAACAGTCATAACCACAATCCTTGAAGTCAATGTATTTTTGTATTTTGGTGCTTGCTTGCCCACCATTTGTATTTTTCATCAACCACAACAATAATTGTAGGGTTGGTGATATATATAATATTTACATGTGTATATGAAAATTTGTATATATGTATACATACATACATTAGCATGTACTCATTGAGTTCAATCAAGTGCACGCAATATGAAAGTGACCGAAAGTAGTCTCAGTAACATTAAATAAAATTAAAATTAGTTGGCAATAATCAGTCTTTATATGTAAAGTGGTAATCACTACATAAATATGTTTATACACCATATGTATGAGTATGTGTATGTAGATAAATATTTAAGGGGACCCTCCCCTGAATTTGGATAAAAAAAATCGATTTTTTTTGTACGCAAAAAATGAAAGCCATATATTTGTAGAGTATGTGTTTAAAGGGATTTTGCAATACGATGGATAATTTTCAAATGGCAGCTTCTCGAATACGCCTGACTCACGCACGCGGCGAGACGCTCCACCGCGCGTAATCAAACGTCTTTCTATTCTTTTTATGTACATATGTATCGATACACGAATAGAAGTCGGCATTGTGGCACAGTAATTCAGAAGATGTTTCATCAAAACATAGCCCATCTTTTATAACCTGCGAGACTCCGCTTCCGTGCATGGTTGTTTTCTTGTTTGTCATTGAAGTCATCTCATTATCTCATCATCACTATCTCCGCGTTGGAAAGGGGGGAAGGAAGTGCAGATCACGTCTACAGGAAATAGCTCAACAGAAGCAATTCAAATCTTAATCCTGTATGGCACAGGACTAAGATCGTCATGCAAGTGTAACAGCATATTCGACAAAAAATTGACGTTGGGTTATTTATTAATAATAAATTCGTGTTTATCAATATATATAATAATTTTGAAAATGATAATTTTATTTTATCGACCATTTTGGTTCCGCCATTTTGAATTTGGACAATTCGACTGCAGATTCGTATTCAGCTACACTGAAAACCTATCAGATCAAATAATGGACGTGAAAACTGTTCGAATAAAGAAGTTATTTCAAGGTAGAAGTTATTTGAAGGTAAACTTTCAAAAAACTTTGTTGTATAGTTTCCAATGCCATTTTTTCCTTATAAGAAATCTGTTCATTAGTTCTTAGTTAAATTTCGTTAAAATATGTCCAGGTTATATAATATATTAATGCCATGAGTAAAGCATCGATGAACGGTAACCCGAACTAGTCAGTAACAAAGACACACAAATTATTTTTCTTCGAATGAATTCTGTTGACGATTTCAATGGAAAAAATACCAAACCACAGTAAATGAACGCCACTTTGCTTGCTGCCCCGCCACATCCATAACCTTACCACCCACTCAATGATTAGCAAAGAAGCCGACAACAAGACAAACAAAGAGTAGAGTAACTTGAGTGCCTACAAACCAAAACAATTGACAAATATTCCTAACTGGAAAATAAAAATGAAAACCCTTTTGACAAGAAAATGTAGCCAACTATTTTGGGGGTATTTTCGTTTCTGATTTTACTGTGACAGATTGCTGGCCTTTTAGTGTTGACTGGTTATCTAAGATTATATAGATATTATTCACCGAGAGTGGCATTGGAATGATAATAGTGGGAGTACATATCGAAATTTGGTTGATGGGCACTCACATATTTTCCATACTACTGAGACAGCCGCCTGCGACTCAATCGATCTCAGCCCTTCTTTAGCTTTTGGATTTATTGTTGTAAGAAATAAATATACAAGATTTCGAAGCTTCCTTATTATAAGGAGTTAAGGAGGCGTAAACTGCTTCTTATAACTGCAAACATGTACTAGAGTGAGTTTTTCACCGCCTTATAAGACAAGTTTCTCGAAAACTACACCGAAACAAGTTTAGGGATCTACTAAGTAATACAATATATATATTATATGTGTATGTTGAATTATGAAAAATATTAAATTAAATGTGAACCAAATATTTTTGGTGCCTAATTTAATTTGAAGAAATATTCAACAAGCGACAAATTCCGAAAAAAAAAATCGACGCTGTTGGAAGCAGATGAAGAGTAAGATCTCTACTTCATTGGAAGATTAACTGAAGAAAGACTTTGGTATACCCAATAGACGATCTGCAAAGAAAATAAGTGTTCAGAAATAATTCAGTTTCTTTGATCACGCCCGATCACAAGTGAGAGTGAGTTTATTCATGCTATCTTGGAGAAAGATAGTTTTCACCAGCTTTTTTCTCATTCCGTTACATATATGTAGGTATATACATAAATAGATAAAGTGTAAAAAATAATTTATGAATTAGAACAATAAGAAGAATATATTGCTTTGCTCGCTAATATCTGTGTAAGAATTGTTTGCCTTTTCTCTTCAAGTTTGTCCCGTGCGAATGCTGAATATTTTGCAATTTTTTGTGAAGGAAAAATTTAGTGAAAATCAAACAGAAACAATAAGTGAAAATAAAATTGCTATGTTACATGTGTTACTTATTTTTTTATATTTTTTTCATTTTTGATATATATTTTTATTTGTAAATTTTTTTTTTCAAATTGATGACCTCCTCTTCGGCATTTGAACTGCACACAAATTGAGTGAATTTTAGATGTAAAACAAAAACAAAAAATTCAAGCGATTGCGACGAACAAGTAACAAAGAGATGCCGCCAGTTAAATTGGGGGAGGCAGCGAGCAAGTCGGCAGACGAACGAAAAAGCGATTAAGAACATATATATAATATATAATATGTATCTACATATGTAGGTACTTACATACATACAAAATTACGTATAATAAGTTAGAGTGTGGCGGCGGTTAACTTGAAGATCGCATATCATGTGCTTGCGCAGACTCAGATGGGAGGAAGAATACTCATATATGTATGTATGTATGCATGTATATTTTATTTACATACATACATACATATCTACATATATATGCACATAAATATTGCCATATGAAACTTTGATGAAGTAACAAAGATAAATTGTAGCGATGATATACGGTGGGAAGTGACATAAATCATTTTGATTGACAGCAGGAGCGCAACATACAGCCACACACACACACACACACACACACATACATACATACAAACAGTACAAATTGGTCAGTGCTGCGCGCGGTTCGTATGAGTGACCAGCTGCATTATTCACCAGCTTAATGCTGGTGAACGGACGCTCATCATCCGGAAGATCACTGCACTTAGCGCCGCTAGCGCATACAAGTATGTATGTACATACGTGTATGTATGTATATGTATGTAAGTATTTTCTTATTACATTTGCCGCCAACGAAAACCATTTAAATGATCGCTTATACGCATAATTCTGCGAATTAACACCAACAACAACTACAACAACAACATAGTGAGTACCAGAAAACTACGAGTTGTACAGCTCATCAGTGCTACGAGTTGGCGGTGGTTATTAACCACGGAGATCGCTTATGCGCCACTCATTCAGTTCGACAGCCAAATGCCTTGTGAATTCATTTAAATTTATTTTGATTATCATTTGCTCATACTTTTATGATAACTTATACGAGTACATACATACACGTATGTGAATATGTAATTACAAGTTAATATTTATACCTTTCTTGAAGAAGAAATGGTAACTTTTGGTCTTAGGTATGTAACATACGTGGCATATCAAGATGGTAAGTGTAATGAGTTTTTGTTGGATTCAAAAAGTTGTATAAACAAAAAAATTATATAAAAAAATTCCGTGATACTTTAGTACATAATGTAAGATTTTTTTCGATAAAGCTAGGTATGGAGACTCCATGCAGGGGTTGAAGCGGGGTAACAATTTTTTGATGCCTCCCTCGAATTAGTTTCCCGCCAACCACTTCGTTCACTTCTCCAACTCCTCCTTTAGTTCCTCGTTAGTTGAAAACCTTTTTCCAACGATGAGCAGCTTCAGCGACGTAATGAGTTAGTAATATGAGGGCGCTAGATCAGTGGAATGCATCCCACGTGCTTTACAGGTGCAGGACGTCCCCTTTGAACAAGACTAGCAGTTCCTTCGTGGCGTTGGATCTCCGTGGTCTGGCATGGTCGTACAGCAGGCAGTCTCCTCTTATCCTGAATTCTGACACCGTCATTTTTTAGGGTCTCCGTGTTTATGGTTCTCCCTTGAGTTAGATATTTGAAAAAAATTATTATGTCTTGACAGTCCAAAAACACGTATGCCATGTTTTTCTTTGCTGAAATTGTGGTTTTGAATGGAGGAGGGGGAAGAGGTTTGACGCCACTTTTGAAACTGTCTTTTAGATTCAGGCGTGTAGCAGTTGCGGGTCCATTTTCCTCGAAATTATTTAATTTCAGATGCTTAGCTTAGGCCCAACATTTGACCACTTTTTCCACCAATTGGGGCCATATGTTGTCTAGGGCGACAATCGTCTGGGACTTATCTGCGTAAATAAAAGACTTCACAATCAACAAATTGATTATTTCGTTGGCTGTGGTGGCATGTAGTGTAAACTTGTTAGCCGGCTCCATTTTTGAAGAAGGATGTCACGCCGTCTAAACAATGGCATTCATCGCTGAATAAAATTATCTTGTAAGAATTGGGATCGGTGGCCATCTCGTTTCGGGTCCATTCAGCGAACGTGCGACGAGGTCGCTCAGCTTCAACCCGTGTTTGAGTTGGATTTCGTAAGACCGCAAGGCCAGATCCTTCCGAAAAATCTTTCTTAAAGTGGGCACAGCCACAATTAGTAAGCGCGATGGCGTATGGACTCATTCGGGTCAACAACGATACTCAGCTCCACGACGGCAATATCGTATTTGGTGCGCAGTGTACGGCGGCACTAAGGATGCGCTTTATCCAATAGAGTAAACGTGCTGTGAGACCGATCCATGGTTGCTCAAATCACCAACTCTATTGGGTGATTATGTCGAACGAATATTGGACACTGCATCGCACGAACCCTTGTAATGCCAAACAAAACTGAGTATAAATCAAGTAACAGCTGTCGAAAAGACCAATTTCGAAGAATGTTATGCCTCTTCGAAAATCACACGTCTTAAAAACGCTCTTTATATGTATATAGATTGATCAGATCGGCCGATCATAACATATAACAGTTATGCAACCTCTTGTTCAAATCTTAGATTTTGGACTAATACTACTACAGTTAACCAGTTAACATTTGGCATTCTGGACACACATCACGAATATAAACTATTAAAATCGGTTACAGGATCCAAAATCAGATTGACCTCCACTCATGAAAGGTATATAACTAGCGGTACAGGCGAAGTTAGGACTATATGGTAAGTGTTTCGCTCTTGTTTTTAACTAAAAATTCATCAATTGTTCTTATCATAATTACAGGGTGTGTTAATTGAACTTCAACAAGCGTGTGCACATACATGTATTAATATATATATATTTGTGTATAGATCAATCATTCATTTAGTGTTGCTTTTCATTATAAATATAATAATTTTTTTTAATTCTTTTGTAAAATTAGTTTGAACAAATTTTGGTTCTTTATGTTCTTCATCACATTTATTGACTAAAATTGACTGTCAGACGGTTTGTCTGCTCGTCAGTAATTGAGAAAAATTTTAAATTGGAGACAACATTTATACATGTGTGTGTATGTATGTATGTATGTGTGTACATACTTATTGATTTTTATGTTTAATTTTGAAACAGCTGTAGTTTTCGGAATTTATATGCATACATATATATATATATATATGTGCTCGTATTTGCAACCGTCCTTGCATATTTGGATGGGGACATAACAGAATACTCTTATCTTTGATTTACAATAAGTAGACTATAAAGTGGCAAAACACCTTCCCTACTTTGCTTTCGCCTTTATCCGGTTCCTTTTGTCGGTACTCAAAGCCGTTCATCAATACCAGCGGTGCAAATGACAACCGAGATTAGGTGCACACGCAGCAGAAATAATCCGTCGGTGCGTAGAACCGGCTGTCTTGAGAGTTGTCCTACTTTTCCAGACTCAACCCCAGCATACCCAATGTATGCCCTGCATGTGGAGAGTCCCCGCACGACACTAACCACCTCTTCACATGCCCCCTTAAACCAACTCATCTAACCCCCCTCGAAACAGCACGTTTCCTGGACCTCCCCTTAAATGACCTCGGCGACTTAGATTAACAATACCTGCCCTAAGCGGAGTTAGCTAGCCGCTACAACAACAACAACAACAACAACAACCGAGATTAGGAACGAAATCGGTCAGGTGGTCTCGGTTGTGACCTCAAGCTAGAAATGGATATTCAGATTTTCTACTTCGGGGACTGTACAACGCTTATGACTGAAGATTTTGTCGACCGCCTTTGCGGTGACATGAGAAAAAACTATCCATACCTACTCAGCATGCAAAGCACTGAAGACGCAACCAACAGTTGTGATGTTATCGAAGTGAGATGTGAAATTTGAAGATTTGAATATAAATGGCGGCCAAGCTTGGTAACCACTCGGCTATTGCGACCGCCAATAACTGGAAGATTCTTCTTCTTCTTCTTCTTCATAGGCGCGGACACCGCTTAAGCGATTATAGCCGAATCCACAATGGTGCGTTATTCATTCCTTCTCTTCGCTGTGAAACCAGGTCGCTCCCCACCTGAAACTTTCAAGGGAGTGGAGAGGTCTGTCTCATCCTTTACTTTCACCGGCAGGTACTGCAGCTAAAATTTTCAAAGCTGGAGTGCTATCCTCCATTCGGACGACATGATCTAGCTAACGTAGCCGATGAACTATGTCAATATCATTGTATAACTCGTACGACACATTGTTCCATCGTCTGCGGTATTCACCCTTGACAAATCCAGCACCAAATTTGCACTCTTCTATATGGTCGCTATAGTAAATTTCATAAGAATCCACCTTCTTCTGACCTTATTCTGTCCATCGCACTTCTTGGACGGCGATGATGTCAGCCTTTAATCTTATTAGGACATCAACCAGCTGAGTAACAGCAGCCTCCCAATTAAAGGACCGAACATTCCAGGTGCATGCCTTCAAAAGGAGGGATTAGAAAGAAGCTCCAATTAATTGTATTTCATAAATGAAGAGCTGCTATTAACTCCAGATGAAATGGAGAGATAAAACCTAAGGCTGAAGAAGAATAGGAAAGCAAATACTCACGGAACTTTCAGAAAGACGTCTGGTACCCTGAAAAAGAAGGAGAGAGATGTCCATGAATCTATTGGAAAGTGTACACTGGTTGCTAGCAGCTGAATAAAAGCAAGAAACGATAAGACAACACGATCAAAAAGATTTCAGGACGGAGATTTGGTGTTGGTTTTTAATGCTCAACGCTAGGAAGGACCATCTTCGAGTTATAAAACGGTTAAATGTCTTGGTGTATCGAAACCAGATCATTGACAGATTAAGGAACCAGTCTAAGGTGGTCTATTTAGAGAGATTTGCCGCGTTTGGCAAAAGTGAGTCTGTTCGGGACGATCAAATTTAAGTGGACGGAAGTGTGGCGAAAATGCCAAGTACGAATGTGAGTTGGGAAGGAGAGGCCGATAACGAGAGCATGTTCTCGAACGCGTTTACCGAATGTTCGTTAATGCGTACAATCAAAGAAGAACCTATTAGCGCTGCGGGCGGGTAGTCGTTAGGTAGATAAGAGTGGCGGTTAACTCATCAGCATATACTGTTTGGAGTTTGGAGCTTGGTAAGACAACATTGGGGTAGAGTGAAGAGGAGTAAACCGACTTTTATTGAACATTTCAGTGATCGAACTCTAAGGATTTGCGAGGTCGTCGAGTTTAAGAAAAGGAAATTGTTGCATATATATAAAAACAGCTCGGCATTGGAATTGTCACATAGATATCGGGGCATTTCGACGACTTTATCGCACGTAACACATTTTTGTTTACAAATAACATATACTCGTATGTAAAATACTTATGTATGTAGGTATATAAATATATGTATAGGTATATGTGATTGCATTGTAATTGTTACAACCGGTAAATACAATACTCGAGGGTATTCCTCAATTGGCATGCAATGTAATTGGTATATTTAACATAATAACACAAATATGGGCAGTTATGTGACGACGACGGACAGCGACGACGACGACGACGGACGGCGATGATAATGATGATTTCGAAAAGGGGATATCTAAAACGCAAAAGTCACCCGCCACATCGTCTAACTCAAAGCTCAACTAAAGCTGTGCGATTCGAGGCACATTATATACATACATATGTATATATGTGTGGTATATATCTATGTAACTGCTTATGTGTGTGTAGGAGTAGACTTGGCGTGCGACGATTGTCGCTGGAAGGTAGCGTGTCTTAACAGCAGCAGCAGCAGCAGCAGCAGCAGTTGATGGAACAGTCGGAGCGCGTTAGTGCGTGTTTGGTGAGCTTGTTACTAATATTGCTATTATTATTGCTGTTGTTGTTGTTGTCGTCTTTAACTGTTCATGAACTTTCAATTTCGATAGCATTGAAGCGGAAATGAACGAATATGGGTTACACAGCGATATTATATACAACATGTACACACATATATACGTGTATGTATGTATGTATGTGCATTGTGAGCAAAAGACTACAGCTGACCTCGTGAGTGAAGCATTGCAGTAAAAATCTATTTAGTTCTAATAAAAATAGAAGCAAAAGTAAAATGCCAAGGCATAACAAATTTTCAAAGGTTAGATAAGATGGAAGCGAAGTGGCTATCAGCCCACATTCATGGGCTCCCAAACAAGCACTCCTAAGTTTTGATCGGATTTGTAGACTTTTTTTAGGTTAGGTTGAGTTGACCGATCTCTAGAAGATCCCATTTAGATAAGATATGCTAGGACACCCATATTTATGCCACAAAAGTAAAATTTCTGGAATGCTAGGCCACTTTTTAATTCGTCAGGTGTGCCTGATGTTAATATCTGTGATCCGAGAATTCTCAGTCTAAGCAAATGCAAGTGCGGTATGGTTCAGAAGAAAGTGCCGCGAAGATTCCATCTCCTCCGCAAACTCGACAGTGATCCCAGTGATTGCGGTGTGGTAGCGTTCGACCGTAAGGCTTTTATTTTGTAGCTAGTCGCTTCTCCAGAGACCACTCTTTTAGAATTTCCACTGCTTTCTAAACTGCAATCTCCACCTGGGAAACACTGCAATGCTCTGAAAACCTCCATCCTCACCTATGCATAGTTTTCGACGGACGGAATACTCGCAACATCTGCGATGAAGGGTTTATGGTGTAGAAAGCGATAGATACAGTAATGTTTATAGCTGTGGACTAAATTGATTTCCTCAAGTATACCGGTATGTTCCAAGATCGAGCCAACCAAAAATTCAGACTCCTCCAGTCTAACCACGGCCCGCAAACTACTTACTAACGATTAAGTTGGAGTTGCTCGTAATGGCCCCAGATAATTTAATGAGAGCCGCGCAGTGGACGATTTTTAGCTGCTCTGCTCTCTTTCCACTATACGAAAACATCGTAAAACAAGAAATACTTGACTATAGTTATGTAGGCTCAGTGCGAAACTTGCTTGTCGATAACCTGGAGGACGCAAATAATCTCCTCTATGAAATTGAAAAGAAATTGACCAAGCTCGAAGCAAGCAAGAATAATTCAAGCTTGCTTGCCAATTTTTCCGGCGTAGGTGAGGTTAAGTGGGGTGTAACGGAGTGTAGTCAAGCTTTTGGGTCTGCAGTTATAGTCACAGAGCAGGGCTATACTCAGTCCCTACTCTTGCCCACACGTCGCGCATCATGGGAACGTGAGCTACTCTTGTGCAAGATGCGATTACCAACCATGTGGAGCCTTGAATAACAACTAAAAGTAAGGAATCTTCAGTGGAGCCACTCCCATATATTCGATTTAAGGGTGTGCTGAAGTCTAATTGCAGCGTCTGTTCACCAGAGATGCGGTTGCTAACGGGCCTCGGTCTGGAACAAGCGGCTCGCTATAGAAATATATAAAATATTTCAACCTATTCGCCTAACGAGGTTGTGCGTTGGGGTTGAGACCCGCTACGTAGAAACCAGGTCCAATGAAGCTTAACTACGTTTACGATGAGAAACCTCTCTTTTGGCGATGACCACTGTATACGTTTCAAGGACTATAATTTAGGGGCATGCATCTTGATGCCCTTGCAAGACTAAAGGGTGACATCATCGTCATCAAAGATGGATGGGACAAGAACGGACACGAGTAGTGTGACATTTATTACATATAAGTTAGCGAAAATGTGGTGTCGGATTCTTACTGAGAGAGAGACTGAGTCGTCGAGCCCTTGCAATCACCTCTGTGGATTAACGTCTCGGCATCAAAAACTTTAAAAGCTGTATAGCTGCTCTCTCTTGATTCGCTGGGGTATTCGCTGATGCCAAAGCACAAAGATCCATAAATCTTTTGCATAGCCCTTCTCTCGAAAACTCCTTGAGTGAACTCATTGACTCACGATGATTTAATGTCTGTTGGACTATCTAAGAGCCACCGAAGGCAACCGCAAACCAAATGAAAGGTTAATTCTCTAATTCTCTCCGCTGCAGAAGCGACCTCTATCGAATTACCTTTCGCGGGTTCACTGTAGTACATATTCGGAAGATATTTGGCACTCTGCTCTCCCAATAAATACCTTTCGCAGTCTTACAACAGCTTGCTCGTAATTCCTTTGGGGAGATTCTGAAGATCTGAAGATATATAGCCATAAGAGTATTTAAGGAAAATGCCACTGTGTTGCACGTACTCACACATTACCAACAACAAATCAGAATGTGTCCACGTTAAGTTATAACCAACATCGAATGCATTCCATTCCTCTACACATTCCATTAACTTGTTGGTACTACCAAAGTTGTGAGTCTTCCCTCTCGCCACACGCTGCTGGCAAGCACATCTTCTCCTAATGACAAGCACCAGCTGTGCCTCTTCACCACGCAAATGTACGTAAAGCAACTAATGCTGGCGCTGAGGTGTCCTTTCGCCGGGTTTAACCTTCGTCAACGGCAACATGCGCCAGTCTCTGTCGCCTGCCGCCTGCCACCAGCCGGGGCGTGCACAACAAGCAGCAGCAGCAGCAGCAGCGGTGAGTCAGTTGTCGTTTTGATTTCGTTTTTTTTCACTTTTGACTCTTCCTCATTGCCGCTGCTGTGCTGACAATAGTCGCTAACAGTTTTGTTGTTGATTGTTGTTGTTATTCACAGCTTACTGTTCAACAGTTGCTGGCTTATCAAACATTATTATTGTTGTTATTCTGTTGTTTGGAGGCAACATACATACATACATACATGTGTTTGTATTGATATATGTATAATGTGTGTATTAATGTATGTATGTGTGTGTGTGTGTGCAGGCGCGTCTGTCTGTCTTTTGTTGCTTGCCCCCCATTGTGTCAGTTATTCGATCGGTTATTAATTCTTCTTGCTACTCAACTACAAAAATCACAACATCAACAACAACAAGGCCCAATAAGCTCTCGAAATCCATACAGATGTGTCTAATTTGTTGTTGTACTTGTTGGTGAACGCTCAGCGGCTGCTGTTTGTACGCTTGGTGTCTGCTCAAATTGCTGCTATTTATGTCGGCGACTACCGAATAACTTTGTTTCCAGTGTCAGCCGCTCCCTCGTCCCCTGGACCCCCCCCTTCGGTACAACCACCGGCACTAGCTGCTACCGCCATGTGATGTCCAACGTGGCTCCGCTTCAACAGCAGTTCACCGGGACTCGGTGCATTTCACATGGTTCTGCAACAAGTTCACTACAAGCAACACAAAGCAGGAACAACAGCAATAACTAATAATGCTGCAAGAGAGTGGTTGAAAAATATTTCTGTTAAATGCTGAAATCAATATGTACTTCAATAAATTTCTCAAAGATGTTCATTAAACGGACGTCTTGTTGGCCGAAGCGGGAGCGGATTGAAGACAAGGCAGTGATTAATGGGCCTAGGCACTTATGATATTATTTGCGCAAATATGACAGAAACTAAGTCATATATTCAACTTCCATAAAGAAATCTTACAGAAGGTATTATGGATCTTCAAGACTATCCTCTCCGCCAGAGTAGAACAGCAACCATGCATGTCATACATCTTCATTTCCACCGCCTGGGGCAATGGCTAAAAGAGAGGAAGCTTCAATAGAGCTCCTACGAAGTCTAATAGCAGCGTCTGAAACAATTTAAAACTGCTCGCCTAGCGAAGTTGTGCACTGAGTTTGATTTATCAACGCCTCGGATGGGATACCTCACTTTTGATGACGATCACTGCAAAGGAATTGAGGACTGTGATTTAGGGCCATGTTCCTGAATTGTCTGATCCTTTAAAAATGACGATGTAAACAAAAATGCCTTTTATGCGCACTTGGAGCGTACTCATGAGCACGGCCTCCGCCACGATATCTAAACTTTGCTTGGCGGTTTCTACGTCAGGGTGGGCAAAGAAGGTCTCTTCGACACAACTGTCAAAAGGCTCCGCCTCCATGACGAAATAATCCCAAATGGGTTGAAGAAGACATGTATACAGTGTTATTGACGTACGTAAGCTTCGAGGACCCAAAATCGACTCGCACCACTATGTTGTACAATAGTAGCAAAAATTCGCACCCGCTTCCGTGCAACAAAGAACACCCATCAAAAAACGCAAGGAAGAATAGACTTCGAATAGCTGAGAGCTGGTTTTATTCGACCTGCAACAATTCAAATTGGGGGAATGGCATTTGAAGCTCCCTACGTACAAATACTGTGCGGAAAGAAAAGCTGGTATGATGAGGAATTTTGAACTGTCAAATGCATAGGATAGAAGACCCCACACACACTACCAGTTAACGTGGGATACACTTCCTCCATCTAGCGTGTTGTCTGAAAGACGAAGGCTCTCCTTTAACAAGAGTTTAGAATTGCTTTCGAAATAAAAGTATTGCGGGAGATTTATGATCCCTTCCATTGTCAACCGCGCACGTCAAGCGAGATATACGGCGACATTGACATAGTCCAGAGATTAAAGAGAGCTGCTACGCTAGCTAGATCATGTCGTTCAAATGGATAAAAGTTTTCGATGCCCCTCCAGTACCCTCCAGTGTAAGCAGAGGAAGAGAAAGACCACCACTCCGTTGGAAGATTAGATGGAAAAGGACCTGACTGCACTTGGTATATGCAACCAGTGCCAAACAGCGCTGTTGGTAACTCGGCTATAATTTCTTAAGCGGTGTTATTGTAGACGATCCTGACAGTTGGTTCACTGTATTGCGCAAATGATTTTGTAAACCCTTCTTCGAAAACGGAGTTGTAGTGAACGAAATTGAAGCTACTTTCCATATAAAGGTTGCCACTGCTCCGGAGCACACTTAAAATTTTAATCCATATATTGCTTCCAAGTCTGATTTTTCTGCTCATTTCAGCATTTGTCTCTACCCAACAAACTCCAAGGCTGGTTTTATAACACCTGGCACCTATGAAAGGAACTAGTGGCGGTGATTTAAGGTCGGATTATCTTGATCTCATAGTCCCCCATTCTGTACTACGTTTTCCAGTTCTCAAATGTGTTTCTACCGACGAATCTTATAATTATTACCGCCATCGCTTGTATTGTTGTGAGGCTTCATGGAAGGCTACAATGTTGTCAATAGAGTTATGATAAAACCTGAAAACTACTCTCGAAGCGAGCCGATTCGGTTCGGTTTTATTCGTCGGGAGGGCACTTCATTTCTCAATGGTCTACACTCAGTTCAAAGGGACTGTTTGATTGATGGCAGGAGATATTTCGTCTCATTCTCGTTCACTACCAGATCCACACGCTTTGCTGCCTTATACAGTATGGGACGCTAGCAGTTGTAAGTTCTCATAGAAGATTGCAGCTTCTCCGTTTAGCTCTGCAGCTCATATTGTTTTCTCCAATATTAAATTAATTAAGTCACATTTATGAGGAATCACCATAACTGAAACCTTGCTTGGTATCGAACTTTCCGGAGAGGTACTTACCGATCCTAATGGAGTCAGTTTACATGGCCATATAAGTTTTGGGGAGACAATAAATTCAGAAATAGTGGAAGCTCTCAGCAAGCTTCAAACTCGACAAAGAGTTGGTTTGAGTCGAGTCTTTTCCCACAGTCTTTCTCCAAGTCTTGGCGTATGGTGTAGCTTTAATATATGTATACATTATATAATACAATTAGACTAAACAAGTGAATGTTTCTGTATGTTTTCATTTATATATCAGCATATACATACAAACATGTGTATGTATGTATGTATTGTATGAATCGGAAGAAAAATAAAAGTATGAAAAAGCGAAAAAATTAAGTGTGGGATCTTCACACGAACACCGTAATTTATATTTGACTCAAACAATACAAAACAAATTGAGGACAATTTGTGTTGAGTAAAGTTGAGTTGATATGTAGTTAATATGTTTTATTTATTATTATTTTTTTTTATTATTTTTTTTGAAGTTAATATGCATGTAACTTGTCTTGTCTATATGTAATGTATGATATAAACGAATTTTCCAACTCATATGTAATTATTTAATTTCTCAAATTGCTACTGTTTTGTTAAATAAACTAACTGGTTAAGTGGGAAGATGTCCGAAATGCAATAACTCTATTATTAGACAGATTATTTGAAAAAAAAATTACCGACGATATTATTTCAAGGAAATTTTTTCTTTCCCATTATTTATGTGAAAATAATCTAAGTATATATATAGGTATATACGAGTATGTATTATATATGGTATATGTAAAATACATACATTTTTTATTGTTTTACGTGAATAAATTTCTCAACTCAATTGCTTTAGTTTTGCACAATACTGTAGTGAGATGATCAGGTAATCAGCTATCGGCTATTTAACTGTTAAATCCTCTATTCAGCTTAGACAATTTTTGATTGACACTTTGATTTGATTTCCACCTATTATTAATATTTTTTTATTTTCTTCTTTATATTTGTGTTTCGTTTCCTTCTTTTGTGTGTTTTGTTTTGCTTTGCGACGGTATACCATAGACTCTGCTGCCAACCGGATGCGGCAAGTCTTTAGAAGCCAAAGAGAAAATGTGAATTTGCCGCAAATTTTAATATTTAACAAATTAATTGGCTTCATTTTGGCACTGTAAAAAAGTAGAATGAGTCTCTTAGGTTTCTGTTTGTGTTCCGTTTTTTTGTAATTATTTTATTATTAAAATAGAGGAATCGTATAATTAATGAAAACCTATTGAATTTTTTAATATCTCAAAATCAGCAATACAGAATATTTGGAAGCTCTTCTTAGAAACTCCCTCATAATTATTGCACCAAAATCATAGTCGTGAGTTAGAGTACACTTTAGTTAGAGGGATACTATCATAGTCAGTTAGAGCCTACTTTAAACAGTCTTCGATTACTTTTCGAAAATCTCTTACTATTATTCGATAATTTCGATGTTTATTCAGAGTTGCTCCTCAATAATAATCTAATATACTTAAGTTAGGTTAGGTTAAGCTGACTGATCCAGTGGATCTCCCAAAGACGAAATACATCCATTGGGTTGCCAGGCACATTACATTCCACCAAGCTGAACTGCTACACTCTTAATGAGTCTCCAGTGTGAAGAAGATTTCAAGCTTAAGTAGTTGTTTTGACCACTTGGCCAATGCCAATTGAAGATCATGTAGCCTTTCTTCCGAAAGTTCGTAATTCACAGATTACGTGCTCCACTGTCTCCACACACTCCTTGCATTTCCTACTTTTGTTATGCGCAGTCAGTTCTATCTTAAGACTATTCGCCGGACGAAGAAGTATTATTTCTTGCTTTTGCTTCACTTCCTTGAATGGCACTGGAGGGTTCGATGCTGCGTCCTGCTCTAAGTAGACACGCTCCCTAGCAAGTTCATCAGCTATCGCAGCTTACCGTCAATGCCTATTTGGTTTTGATCCCAGTAAATGTACACTCTTCTGTTTTCAAACAGCATTTGAATCGTTTCTTTATATAATGCGACCACAGCTGACTTCCTGCTATATGAAATTAAGACCTTTATGGCCGCTTGGCGGCCAGCAAAGTTTTGTTGAGTATTTGGTGGGTTTGGCAAGGTATCATCCACTATGATCAGCTTTCTACAGCTAAACTCTCATTTCGCACCTTTATTGTCAGCAATTAGACCATCTGAAGGAAGAAATCGTTCAGAAGCGTTCAGTGTTGGCCAACAGGTGCGGAGTTGTGTTCCATTCCGGCAACCACGGAACAATGGCAATGATAGTGACTTGGCAGGTGCTCCGAGAGCTTGGTAGGTAGATTCATTTGCATCCACCTTATAGTCCGGACCTCGCTCCAAGTTCCAAGTTCCATCCGTATCTGTCTATGGCGAATGATTTGGCTGGCTTCAAAGAGAAGCCTGTGAAAGTCGACTGTTTAAATTTTTTGCTAATATGGACAAGGGTTTTACAGTTTTTCGTCGATAAGGGCAAAACCCAGGTCAGACGGCTGCAAATATGAATAGCGTTAATGGTCCTAAAACTGTTACAGTCAATCATGCACAATTTCGGTTTCATTCCGGTAATTTTGATGAAAAAGATGCCTCGAGCAGTGGAATGCCAATTGTCGAAAATGTCGATAAAATCATGGACATTGTCGAGACCGACTGTTTCGATTGCCCAAGGGCTAAAAATTGCACAAAAACCCGTTTGGAACCATTTGAAAAAGGCTGGATACGAAAAGTAGAAATTAAAACCTTCAATTTCATGAAAAAATAAGGGATTTCCTTTAACTACAACTAATATAAAGTAATAAAGAAAATATGTAATTATAAATGAATTGTTTGTACAATACATCAAATTATAGCAACTTTAAAACGTTATGGAAAATTTTAATTAATAATATAAAATTTTATTTTATATAAAATTTTACAAATTTAGAAATTAAACATTTTTTTGTTCGTGTACAGTTCAATAGATTTTCATTAATACATATGTATGTACATATGTAAATAATTATTTATGCATTGAGTTAATTAAATATTTAAGTACATAAACATACAAACATACATTCATATGTGATTGTTTAAATTATTATTTGTTTTTTTTTTTTGTTTTTGTATATGCACAATGATACCTTCCTATGCATTTTTAAGTGCCACTGTGAGTACCCTTCATAACATTTATACATATGTACATACATACATACATACGAGTACCTATGTTAGAAGGCATGCCGAATAGTTGGTTATGTATGTATGTATGTAATTTTTCCGTTTTACTTAGACCTTTAAATGCACAGTTACAACAAAACTTGTAATTTTCCCGATGAGAGATTTTCTATGTGAAGGTTAACGCAATAAACTGCAATTGTTACAATGGCATATTATAGTAATATTATATAAACAACAAAAATAACAACATCAATAACCACTTAATAATACTAAAAAATTATTAAATGAAAAATGTAGAAAAAAAAGAATCAAACAATAAATAACAAACAAAAGCAGCAAATTGCACTTGTCGACAATATTGCCAATGTAAATTGTCATTTGGCAGTTGTAATGCACACATACATACACACTCGTACATATGTATGTATGTAATTTTCGTCATTTTCCGCTTATTCAACTTTACGGCATGGCGATGCGCCGACTTTGCTTGTTAGCATGTGAAGTATGTATGTACACGTATGTATGCCTGCTTATGTTTTCTGCTTCATTCTGCTTTGATTTTGACATTGAAAGTTTGAAAGTTGTTCTTGCCCATTGAGGCGTTGAACCGTTGTTGTCAATGGAAAGTGTGTTTATTCAAATTTGTGACCTTTACATTTGCGTTCAACGTTTTTTCCCGCCTTTTTATTTTAAGATGTGTGTGGGATTTTTTAAAAAAAATATTAAATAAGATTACAATAAAGGGTTTTCCAATAAGAGGTGTTATTTTGAAAAGTCTGCTATTCAACAACGCATTAAAATGATTCGTAAAACTAAAACCTATTTCGGTCGCCGTGTCGCACCTTGTCGGATCACAAAACTGAAAGTGGTGGAAAACTGCACCTCGTGCTTCACAAAAAAAAACTGTTTCCATGACCTTGTTGGTCGACAGACTCATCTTGGCCTTCTTTGGTACATGTTTACCAGGAGAAACCTACTGTTTTAATTGTTGTTTGGTCTCTTGTTAGGTTTACGGTAACGTGACGTCGTGTGTGAGCAAACACGGCACCCATAGCGCGGAAAATATGATGTACCCGCTTGGTTGAGATACTTAAAGCTCAGCCACCTCAGCAATTTTTATTCTCCGATGGTCCAATATCATTCAGCGGATTTTATCGACGATTTCTGAAGTGATGGTTTTTTTTTTTTTGGAGAACTGAGTGTTTGACGTCACTTGTATTGGTTCGACCATAATGGAATCCAGTAAACCACTTCTTAACCATTGAAAATTATGGTGCAGAGTCCCTATGATACTTATTAGATTTCTTTCTGGTTTCGGTGTTGGTTTTTTACGCAAAAAATAATGCCTAATCTGAGCAAACGAAATTCACTATTTCCATTTTCGTTGAAATTAACGAGGTCGTTTGCTTTCAATGGCTTGTCTATTAATCGATAACAGTTGACGGGAGCAGTGCTATATTAACAGTAGTAGGTTTTGAGCCCTTTCCACATAGAGACATTCCCCTTGAGATATCATCAACTTTAAAAACTAGGTTAGGTTAGATTGAGCGCAGAGTATATGTACCTTTGCGAGTGCCCGTCCTTCAGTGGGAGGTGGGATGTGTTCAAACAGTTCATCAAATCAAGCGAACTACTCGGGAAAGTGTAGTTAGGATAGCTTGGGAAGCCTACATAAGATTGAGATATTAATGACAAATTGGTAATGGGTGAAATCGGAACAACTAGCCGCCAAGCTCCCTTATAATAGTAATCTTAGAAAGTAAGAAAGTTGCGATAATTCAGTACTAAATTTGCAATTAAATTAATATTTTTTAGTGGCGAAAGTATGAGGGTTGAAAAGAAATTTTGGGTAAGCATGGTACCACCTATATTTGGATCGAAAAGTATATATCTAAAACCACTGGCTAGAGGACTGAGTTATAATTCCTATGGTCTAGTATGAACACAAATTGAATATGGGCCCAATCGAGCATCGACTACGTCTTCGTCCACAACAAAGAGGAACTAAAGTCCCATCATACATATGTTAGCTAAAATTTAAGTTAAATATTTACTGTTCATTCAAATTAATTTTTCGGAGAATTTTGCATTCGCAAGCGCAGCATAACGCTCACCGGAATGAGTGGCAACATTTAGTGACGGAGTCGGTTACTCGCCATAAATCCTGTTACAAGGACCCACCTTCTACTATCCTTGTCCCATCAATCGCACTTCTTGGACGGCGGTGATATCAGCCTTTAATCATTCGATGATATCAAACAGTGGGGCAGCGGCATTCCAGATGCATGTCCTCAAATCGTGCCGGGCTCGTCATCAAAAGAGGGGGTCTCTCATCCGAGGCTTATTTCGATTTTTCATTAAAGTATAATTTTCATGTGATGATTCCCAAACTTTACGCATAATCGCGGGGGAATTCGCTTTGTTACTTTAGTTCGCATCTAAACGGATGTTTGTTGGCAACCCAGAGAACACTTGGTCTAAGACCGTAAATGGTGAGCTGCTTGAACCATATGTAAACTAATCGTGAATGAAATTCAAAAACTTTTTTCACTCACGTTGTTCCATTCTTTATCCGATATTTTTATCCATTGTAAAAATCACCGTCCAAATCTTTTGAAATTTTTTTTTTTTTAAGCGAGCCTTCGGCTTTTTCTAGACAGAATTATTTCGTTATATTATTTTTTATTCGCTTTTTGAAAATTATTATATTTTATTGGATTTTATTTTATTCAAATTATTTGATTTATCATTTATTAAAAGTAATTTATTTTTAGCTCTTTTTTTTAGATATTATTTTATTTCATTTGATTGGATTTGGTTTGATTGTATTTATATCCTTAATTTTTCAAATCGTTTTCATTTCATATTATTTTATTTTATTTTATTTTATTTCATTTTATTTTATTTTATTTTATTTTATTTTATTTTATTTTATTTTATTTTATTTTATTTTATTTTATTTTATTTTATTTTATTTTATTTTATTTTATTTTGTTTTATTTTATTTATTTTATTTTATATTATTTTATTTTATTTTATTTTATTTTATTTTATTTTATTTTATTTTATTTCATTTTGTGTTGTAATTGGATAGAATATTAGCAATGAAAATAGAAATTGGTCTTCTAATAATCTTGATTCTTGATCCATTCATGACTATTTAAATATACATACATATATATGTTCGTTTGGTCTAATTTCTTCCAAATCCCAAAAAGAAATTATGTTTCATGGGTTTTGTTTTTTTTTTTAGCACTAAACACAAAATCTTGTTAATTATAATTTAAATGCTAAAGAGCAAATTATGGCAGATAAAGGAACATAGAAATGTTATTGGTAATTGTTTTTCCTCTCAACTTTAAATACACTACTGTAACCAAAACATTTCAAAAGACCCAAAAGTGTATTTTTTTAATTTGAAAAGTTAAAATTTTGTTTTCAATAATTACTACTTGTAAAATTTGAAAAATATCAAAATTTTTTCCGATTCAAATTCAAACTTTTTAACAACATAAATTAACGGTTCTCATAGCTAATTTGCTTGCCACTTGCTTTAAAAAGTTTTTTCAATTGTCAACGACCTCCAACGGTGAGAAGTTTTTTCCCTCGCTTGGTTTGTTTTACGTCTTCATAACGTAAGCAAATACTTAAATACTTATTACCGTGGGTAATTAAGACAAAGAATATTCAATTCAGAAAAAAATTAAAAAATATATGTACATACATACCATATGTATGTAAAAGCGGCGAAATTTCAAAACTAGTTAAACCGTTTATTGTTGAGGTGGAAAATGTCGTTAAACAATGCGTCGTGGGATACATACAGATATACAGAATTATACACACATTAATCTTGCCGAGACAGTAGGTGCCTAATTGTTGTCGAATTAAACAAATTATATTTAATAACAAATTGTTTTGAATTATATTAAATTACTGAATTATTTTATGCTATAAATGTATGCAAACACATTTACATTTTTATATCGTTTCAGGCACAATTTTAAGATAAAACTGTATACTATATAAATTGCTATACATGTATTCATACATATGTACACATATAGATATGAAAATAAATATTTTAGAAGCTATTACAATTGTGCGCCGAAATGGCACTTAAACAATAAGCGATAATATGCAATACTAATTAGATTTAACCGAAAGGTATCAAGAATTTATATATTAGAATATGCAAATTAATCAATAGAATCATTCTTTCATCAAAATTATAACACAATTGTGTGCAGAATATGTTTATCAAACAAAAAAAAAAAAACAAAATTTCTCATTTATTTATTTAAGTGAAAATGATAAGATTTTTTTTGCCTGCTGCCGCGCGCAACTGTTATTTACTCTGCTACTTAACTTTTAACCATATTTCTACTTGACCACTTTCCAACTGCTCTATATGCACAAGAGACTCCGCCTCATTTCCTGTATACAAAAAAAATTCTACCTCTTTATACATATGTGTGTATAGGAGATATAATTTTTACCGCAAATCTCTTTCGTGCTCGCTCACACAACCCATCCAATATGGCGCTGTTCCGTATTTTCCAGATTATCTCCGCATTGTGGTGGAATGTGGAATCAAATGAATCGAGTAATTCTGTTACGATTCCAATTGGATTTTGTATTGAGTGAACTAAATTGTGAAGCGTATTCACTTATGAAATAAGCATTCTCGTGGAAATGAGTGGCAATATTTCCAGTGGAAATGTATGAATTGGCCTAAAGTAAGCAGTTTGTTAAAGGATCTGGCTGAGAAATTATTGGAAATTGCAGCAGACTTTGAGTGAGAATACATTAGAGAGACCGGTGAGTGGACAAATTACTATTACTGAGTAGATTATAATTTGAGGTAAAATAATAAACGGAGAGAATAATCAAATTAATATTATTAATATTATACAAAATTAAGTAAAATCAAATATGAAATGAAATAAAAAATAAAATAAAATTAATTTAAAATAAAATAAAAATGTAAATAAATAAATAAATAAATAAATAAAAGAAAAACTAAAATTAAAAGTATAATATAATAAAATAAATGTAATTTTATTAAAAAATTAAACATAATTAACTAAATACGAAAAAAATTTAATATATCAAAGCAAAAAATAATATTTAATCAAATTTAATAAAAATATAAAAAAAGTGATAAAATAAATTAATTTAACTATAAGATATATAAAATAAAATACCTCCAATAGAAACAAATTCAAATAAAATCAATACATGCATCGAATATTAATGGAAATTAGAAAAATTAAATAAAATTACATATTAATTATTAGTTAAATTAATTAAATAAAAACTAACAATATAAAAAAAGTAAAACGAAATAAAATTAAAAAAAACAAAAATAATATGTAAATATATAATATAAATTAAATGAAAATACAACAAAATTAAACAAACGACAATTATAATAAATTAAATAAAAAAGTAAAAATGAAACAAAATAAAAGAAAATAACGTAAACTAAGACGGAATAAAATAAAATAAAAATAGTAAAACTAAAAAACATAAAATAACATTAAATAAAAATTAAATAAAAAATAAATAAAAGGAATAAAATAAGATATGATTTAAAAAAAAAATATTTTAAAATGAAATAAAATAAAAAGGTATAAATAAAAGAAAATAAAAAATTAAAGAAAACTAAACAAAATAAAAAAATAAAAGAACATCAAATGAAATGATTAAAAAAATAAAAAAACAAACGAAATGTAATAATTAAATGAAGTAAAGAAAAATAAAATGGAATGTAATAAAAAAATTTAAATAGAATAAGCTAAAATAAAAAATTAGATAGAGTAAATTACAAAAAAAAAGAACAAAATAAATAAAATTTCATGAAAAATTATTGAATTAGACAAAAAAATAAAATGAATTAAAATAAAAAAAATGAAATAAAGAAAATAATTGGAATAAAATAAAAATATTTAAAAAGAGTAATATATAAACATGAGATAAAGTAAACTAAAGTAAATTATATAGAATAAAATAAAAAGCGCTTAAATAGAATAAAGTAAAAAGAAGTGAAATGAATGATATGGAATAAAATAAAAGAAAAGAAAATACAAGAAAATAAATTAAAATAAAAAACAAAAAAAAATAACTTAAATAAAATAAAATAAAATCAAATATAATAAAATTAAATGAAATACACCAAAATAAGGCAAAATAAATTAAAATTAAATAATATAAAATAAAACAAAATAAAAAGCTAAAAATAAGAAATTAAATAAAGTGCAAAAAAATAAAATAAAATAAGTTAAAATAAAAATATTAAATGAAATGGAAAAAAATGTTATAAATTAAAATAATACAAAATAAAATAAAATAATTTCAATGAAATTAAATACAATAAAATAACTAAAAATATGAAAAATAGATAAAATACTTCCAATAAAATAAAGTCAAATAAAATAAGTTTAATTTAAAAACTTAAATAAAATGGAATAAATAAATATTATAAATAAAAATAAAACAAAATAATAAAAAAAAATAAAAATAGGAAAAATAGGTAAAATATTTCCAATAAAATGAAGTATAATAAAATAAGTTCAATTAAAAACTTAAATAAAATGGAATAAATAAATATTATAAATAAAAATAAAACAAAATAATAATACAAGTTAAAATTAAACAAAAAAAATATAATAAAAAAATTAAATTAAATTAAAATTAAATAAAATATAAAAAATAAAATTAAGTAAAATAAAACTTTTTATTTTGATTAGTTTTATTTTACTGCATTTTATTTTTTATATATTATTTAATTTTAATTTAATTTAATTTTTTTTATTACATGTTTTATCAAATGAAGTAAAATACAATAAAATAACTCAAAATAAAATAGCAATTTAAAAATAAAATGAAATGAAAAGAATTCAAAAAAGCTAAAAAAAAGGAAAAGAAAAATATAAAAAATAAAATAAAATAAAAATTAAAAAAAAATAAAATAATATAAAACAAACTAAAATAAGAAAGCTAAAAATACGAAATTAAATAAAATACGATGAAATAAAGTATAATAAAATAAGTTTAATTAAAAAAATTAAATTAAATGGAATAAAAAAATATTATTAATAAATATAAAACAAAATAATATTATAAATAAAAATAAAATAAAAAATATACAATTAAAATTTAAAATTAAATTAAAATTAAATAAAATATTGTATAAAAAATAAAATAAAACTAATCAAAATAAAATATTATCAAATAAAATCAAATACAATAAAATAACTCAAAATAAAATAGTAATATAAAAATAAAATGAAATGAAATGAATTCAAAAAAGCTAAAATAAGGAAAAGAAAATATAAAATAAATAAAATAAAATAAAATTAACTAAAATAAAAGAAATTATTTTTTTCAAAGTATTAAAATATCAAAAGTAAAATGCGATCTAATTAAATAAGAAAATACATATCAATCATATTCAAAATTATTATTGATTTTTTTTTCAAATTTTTATTTTCTTTAATCTTTACTGCGTTGCATGTGACACCTACTAATTATAGGATTAAAGGAAATAAGCTGACACTGGAAGATGTCTACACGTCAAATTTTGGATCCAAAAACGTATCATCAATAGATTTTTTTTATGTAATTATAATTTCAGCTTTTTTGGATCTTCGCCTTAATAGCGTTTATTAATTAGTTACCTCTACTCTCTCTCTACTTTATTATAAAATAAAAATCTGCTTTATTATAAAATAAAAATTTATTTACACACTTATGTACATATGTATATATGCTTTATGTGTGTGCATGTATTCATGGAGGTATCAGCAAATGTACTCATATATGTATATATGTAAGTCTGTCTGTTTGCTAACTGCTAAAGCATCAAATTTAATATAAGTGTTCTCATCTATGCACATAGATAGTTGTGTTTGTATGTATATAGTTACATATATGGTACTCGTATGTATGTAGTTACAAATGTATTTGCGGTTTATCTGTAGTGCCGCTTCATTGACAAAGAAATACCGGCTCATTGTCTACTAGCCGAAGTGTCAATCTTCGTCATTTTGAGAAAATGAAAGAAGGAAAGAAGGGGAAAAAACAATAGACAATAATATGAAAATTATGACAAGTTCAAAGCAATCAGCTGTAACAGTAATAACAACAACATACGTTTGTTGGTGCAGCGCTAGAGAGGAGTATAAAATCTTTTGTTTTTTTGAACAGACGCAACAATACATATGTGCATACATACATACTCGTATCTATATATAGATAATAGCTTGACAGTGTATTTGTGTTGATTGGTCCATTTGATTTGTCTGGCGGCTAATGTTTGTGATCTTTGCTGTGCATCCCAAATAAAAGAGGAGGACAGAAGTGGAGAATTGTGGAATTATTGTTAAATTGGTAGTGGCACATCCGATTTGCGACCGCAATGGCGCCACAGCTTGGTTGGTTGGTTGGTTGGTTGAAGTGGTTGCTGGGCATCAGCTCACCACTGGAGGATCCTAATGACACAGCTTATTACTATTAAATTTTAGTATAAATATATAAAATATTATATATGTATATGTTTAGCGAGATCGAAATACATATGTACATATGTACATACATATGTATATACTCGTACATCAACAGTTCAACATGTATTAATTATTTGGACCTTTGCCTTACCCTCGCACATTGATTGTGGGCTTAAAATATTTTACATGTTGTTTTACATTAATACTGCAGCTAACAAATGTACATGTTTGATTTCTTAGCTTAAAAAAAGGATAAATTCGTTATCAAAATGGCGGAACATGTACGAACATTGTTTTTGAATTTTATGTACAACGGTAATTATAGCAATTAATTACGTGTTGTCAAGTAAACTGTCAGTTTGTTGTTTCTGTAAAGGGTTTTCCAATAGGAGAATAGCCAAAATCACTATAAACATGGCGAAACCCAGGCAGAGACAGTTCGTAAAACTAAAATATTTTTTGGTTGTCGTGAAGCACCGGGTTGGACAGCAATACAGAAATTGGTAGAAAAGATGGAGCTGTTGGGACGAGTCAGTGATGTGAAGAATAAAACACGTGCCCATCGTTCAAGAACAACTGAGAATATCGCAGCTGTAGCCCAAAGTGTCGAAGAAAGCCCACCACTTTTTCTACTGGGACTAGGAAAACCCAAGATTTATTGTTGATAAATGATTTTTTATTGCCGGAATGGGATGGTATTGACCTGCATAAACGTTTACTTTCAACAAGACGGCGCTACGTGCCACACAAGCAACGAAACCATGGGACCTTTCAAAGGAAAGTTTCCGGACCGTGTTGTCTGTCGAAGAAGTGATCGCAATTGTCCACCGAGATCTTGTGATTTAACACCTTGCAACTTCTTGGTTTGGAGTCGCGCGAAAGATAAGGTGTACGCCAACAGACCAACAGCGATTCAAGACCTCAAAGATGGAATTCCTGAAGCTATTAACATTACATAAGCCACTTTACGATTTGGTATTAGAAAATTTCATAAAAGGGATACTGTTCTGTAAGCGTAACCTTGGCGGTCATTTGGCTGATATTGTTTTCCATTATTAATGGCATAGCCTCCTCTTTACATTGAAATAAACATTCGATCATTTATCTTAAAAATTGGCATTTTTTTTCAATATCAAAATAAAACCGGCCACAACAGCCGAGTGGAATGTCAAGCGCTCCGAGCGTATTTCTGACATCAATTAAAAACTACTTCTCACAAAAATCCATCACCGGTTCGGAGGCGACTCAGAATAAACTGTAGGTCCCCCCACAAAGACGCCGCCACGAATTGGAGAACGAGCTCGGCTGAAAATCGAAATCAGTGGTTACAAAGCACCGATTGTATATACTTGTACATATATAAATATATACATGTACTTAATTCATAAGGGTCAAATGCTGGAACATCTATTGAGAGTTCGACTTCCCTTTTTCAAATCCTTTCAAATCGCAATTTTACGAAGTATTTCCGCCGCAAACAAAATACTCTTATTAAGTCCCAAAGAAGCTATCTCCAGTTGACAAGTAACCTCTCATTTTGCTCTTTAGATAAATCCTCAAAGTTGCAGGGTCTATCTTTTTCCCTCTATAAATGCGTCGTGATCTTTGCCAGGTTTACAGATATAAATTAAATTAAAATAATACCAAACAATAACGAAATTATTAGTTGTTTGGTTGGTTGGTCGGTCGAAATAAAGAGGTTAAAGACCCGATTACACGCGGTTGCGACCAAGGTGTGACGTTTCAATCGGCTGAAGGCTGGACTCCCACAAAGGTGCTGCTCCATCGTTCCGTCATCCTCTGTGCATGCTCTGTATACAGCTGTTTCTACTTTGTCTAGCTTGTGGAAATGATATCGGAGGGGTAGATGCTCCTTTAATATAACCATTAGAATGCTATTTTTGTTTGTTCTGTCTACTAACACCGCTGCCCCACAATAATCTAGTGGTACGTCCTACGTTGAAAGAGTTCCAAGACCTTAAGTGTTCCTCTATGATCCACTGCTTTATACAAAATTTAAAGGCACGGAAAAGTCTGAGGCAGTCGAAAATGACAGCCTCGCCGGTGGTGTCAGTGCAAGCCGGCTTCTTCCAGCCTTCTTTCTCTTTCATCCGTGTGACTTGGAACCCAAGTTTTCCCGCGATTGTCTGTTAATTGCTTTTAACAGAATTGGACTTTGTTTTGACGCCCTTAATTGCCGTCATTGCCGCTTAACTGTCTACCAGAGACCTAATAGATTCTAACCATTGAAATGGTTGCCCTTTTGCACCTTCCCACAATCTTTGCTTGGAATATAGAGTTGAAGTCATTGAGTTCGAAGCTACCTTGGTTATTGGCATGGGCTTTGAAGAACCTTCCTCCTGTGCCTGCCTGACACTTTGACCCATCTGCATAGAGATGAGTATCTTCACTGTTACCACAGAGCCCGCCTTCTGTTCATTCTTTCCTATTAAGCAGTAGGTGGCGTCTACCCGGCAGTTCGTATGGGAGATGTTAGGTTTCGTGTGGTATAAACTCTCATAATTCTGTGTTCAAGTTTTTTTTTTTAATTTTCAAAAGTAAGAATTCCAAAATCTTTTAATCGAAAAATAGTTAGTTTAAAGTCCTTACCGAGCCTGGTGTAGACAGCTTTCTACACATAAAATGTCATTAGAATTATCGGAATTCCATTCTTAATTTCTCTTCGCCATATCTCATTCGCCATTATTTACATACATGCATACTCGTATACATACGCCGCATCGTGAAAATAAATATGTATGTTTACGTATATAAAATCAAAATTTTCATGTCAAATAGCAGTAAGAGCTTTTCTATAACTTCTCCAACAGGGTGGAAATGGTAATTTCCTGTATTCAAATGATAAATATTTACCCATTATTGTTGCTGCTGTTAATTTTGCACATTAAATGAAAGATGGTAGTCAGCGATTGCGCAGACGAACTCAAAAACAACAACAACAATAACATTTTTAAATGTCGGGTCGTGAGTCACTTGTGCGCGTCGAAATGCACAGGCACTTGGCACTTGGCACCGGCAAGGCAAGGCAAACCGAGGCACTGCGAGCGCAGTGCGATATCACAGTCGACCGAACGACCCACCTACCGACCGACCGACCGACCGGTGGGTGATATTTAAAAGTAAAATCATGTTTGCCAAAGTGTCATCAAAATGGCTGTTTGAATGGCGCGGCAAGAACAATTGATGTGATTGACTCTGTGTATGTGTGTGTGTGAGTGAGTTAGTGAGTGAGTGTGCGCTCTGAGGTGTGGTGAGTGGCGTAAGGAAGTTGGGGTGGAGATTTACTATGCACAAATAGTGTACGGCGAATGGTTGATGGTCGATGATAGCGGTGTTGAACGCTACTGGCAGACATATTACTCACACTAGTACGCCATGTCATTGTTGTTGACAATAGCCAGCGATAGCGATAATGAAGCGCGCAGCAGCAAAAAGCAAATAAAATAAAAAACGTGGCTCCATAATTACGGCGACAATGGTTGTGGAAAAATGGCTGCGGAAAAATCATTGCTTAAATACTATGTATGCATGTAGGTATGTATGTATGTGTGCATAGATTTGCTATGCACAAAAGGTGAAAGATTCATATTTAAAGCAATAGCAATAACAAAAAAAAAAAAATGTCATTCAGTGGGAACACAATTACTGCAGCGAAAATGTTGAAAATTAAAAGCCTCTACTATTAACGGTAATGACATGTTTTGCTGAATGGTTTTTTTGTTTTTGCTATTTTTTTATACTTTTGCTTTAATTTGTTGGGGGTGTTGCCTGCGCTTGCAAATCTCATTTAGTTTTTTGTTAGACGTTTCTGTTGTGTTGTTTCAAAAAATGATTGCTGTGTTTTGTTTGATTTATTGTCGTGTTTATTTTTCTTATTTTTATTTTTATTTTTATTTTTATTTTTTTTTTACCTTTTATTTAAGCTATTTAGGTGCTAATGTAAATATTTGAACCCAATGTTGCATGCTACAGACTGTGATCATTTTCAAGTAATTAAAATATGAAACAAACGTAATTTTTAATGTCACAAAAATATATGTACTGTTTAATATATAGTTGTGTTTTATAACAAACAAAAAAAAATAAATATTGAAGATAGTAGAAATTATTATCAAAGCAGTTATTCATCTGCTAAAAAGACTTAACATGAGATTTAAAACTTATTTTGTTTGCTTAAAATTTTTTTTTTTGTTTTATGAGTAGATTATGGAGGGAAGTACAATAGAAGTTCACGTAAGTGAGGAGAGCTTTTCATTGCCATTCACCTGGGAATAGCCAACAACGATTCTCTGACATTTGGTTCAAGCAACTTACGACTTCCTGTCTTAGACAAACGATCCTCAGGGCAGCCAAGAAACTTGCATTTGGAGGCGAACTAAAAAGAGAAGGTGAATCCGTCGTTGTCTCTCTCTCTCACTGGATCTTTCTTGCGATTGTTAGGCCAATACTTTTTTATGGGGTTTTCCTATGATGGAAGGCTATGAAAAAATAACATATGTGGATAGACTGTGGAGAAGGTCTTCAGACTTTCAATGGTCAGAAACAAAGGAGCACTCAAAACAAAACCTTCAGCAGTGATTTAAAGTACTCCACATTTCTAGGAGCTTGAAACATTCGTAAATGTCCCGATGCTTCTAAGCAGCTAAAGATGTGGATATACCGTTACAGTGATACAGCGTTACCCTTAAGTGCTTGAATCTAAGGCTTCGAATACCACGCCTGACTTTCGGGAAACTACTTCAGGTTACTAGGCTCAACTAGATATAAGAAGTCGTATATATGGATATGTATATATATACCATATATATAATACGCGCTTTGTAACCGCTAAAGCGATTTTTCGGTCGAGCTCCTCCTCCAATTTGTGGTTTTGCGTCTTGTAGGGACCTGCAGTTCATACTAAGCCACCTCCAACCGGCTGATGGTTTTTTTACGAGGAGCCTTCTTATTTCATGTCCGAAATACACTCGGAAGGGTGGAAATTCCCTGCCGAGGGGCGACCGCAATTAGAAAATTTAACTTAATTTTTTATTTAAATTAATTTTCCATAACTTTTGAATGTTGGTGGCACCGGGATTTGAACCCGTGCCTTCCAAAAGTCTGTACGTAATGCTACCGCGGCCGCCAAGGAAGTCAGACTTTCACGGTGCAGCCTAGACCTTGATGGCGTCTCAATTTCATACAGCACGAAGTCGGCTGTGATCGTACTATGTAAAGAGGTGATGCAAATACTGGATGAAAAAAAAGTATTTCTTTTTACTCGGTTCCAGGACATACGAGATTTGAAGGCAATGGGGTAGCTGACCAACTTTCTGGCTAAGAAGGGTGTCCCTTCAGAGCCGAACGTAATAATGAACCAAGCAGTTCCTTTCATGAAGTAAAGCAAACGCAAGATGTAACCTTACTTGGTCAGGCGAATAGACTTTGGGAACGAGCTTATGGGTTCCCGAATCGCGAAAACTATGTGCAAAACTTACAAAGTTTTTTACTAGCGGTAAAGACACCTGAGTCTGGGCTGCTGCCAGAACAGAACCCTGTTCAAGCGTTGTGATACACATGTTGGTCCTGCTAAGGAGTTTCCCTCCACCTTTCCAAATGTTCAATGTATGTACTTGGCGTGTATTATGAAATTCAGGAAGAAGAAATTTCCAAGAAAACGATAGCGGACCGCACTGAGAGCGGGTTAGGGACATGCGCTTTAACTTAGATCTGATTGGAGACAACAAATGCAGGGAATGTTAATAACACATGGAGACAGTGGAGCACATAATCTTCCAGTGTCCAGCATTCGGCAGACAAAGGTCTTCAATTGGCAATGGACAGAAAATACTATTTCAATTTGCTAATGCAGTGTTCTTCACACTAGAGACACGGTTAAAATGTAGCAGTGCAGCTTGGCCAACATAACCTAACCTCACCCTTTTCGTTTGTACGTAGGGTTTCGGGCCCACCACATGAAAAATATACTTCAATAAAAAATGAACCAATGCCTCAAGTGAAGTTGACGGTGTCAAGCTTATTGATGTCCTAGTAAGACTAAAAGCTGAGGTCAACTTCGTTCAAGAAGTGCGGGACGGAACGGGACCAAGATGGATGAAGGTGAGCATTTGTACCACATATCAAGATGGAAATGTTTAGACTCTTGTAGAGTTTGGTTTGAGGACTTGACTTGTCTATTGCTTACCCAGCTCAAAGTAGCACCTTAAAATCCAACGCAGACTTACTCTTGCCGACAGGTTCTACTTTGGACAGTATAGTCCTCTCTCGACGAACCAAAACTAAACTCTACAACATGCAACATTACTGTCCTGCTATATGGTGCAAAAGCGACATCCGATGAGTCGGCTTTGGGACTCCTCGAGAGAAAAGCTTTGCAATAGATATCTGGCACTTTGCCCTTGGGGAACGGAGAATAACTCAGACAATGGGACAATAAGCTCTATGAGTTATACGGTAACTTTGATATAGTTCAGCGAATGTAGAGACAGTGGCTGCGCTAGCTAGATCATGCCGTATGGCTGAATGAACTCCAGCTTTGAAAGTCTTCGATGCAGTACCCCCTATGCCCTGGTGGGAGCAGAGGAAGATAAAGACTTCCACTTCTTTGGAATTATCAGGTGTTTATAGCTGGCACCAAACTATATATACAAATTTATATATATACATATGTACTTACTTATGTGCAATACCCATATTTTATTTTTAATTAAATATAATATTTATAAAATTATTAAAATGTATTATCGAATCGTCTGGAGATGTGTCAATATTTTTGTTTGAACTTTTTTTTCTTTGCACATCTTCTTTTGTGTGCTCTTATTGGTTATTTGGTTCTACATATTTACAATACAAAATTTCTACTTTATTTTCGCTAACCTGCTGTGAAATTTGTCAGACAGCGTGTAGCTGGTGCGTTGCCGCACATGAATTATGTACTCGTACAGCAGACAGCGGCGTTCGCCTGTCGCGCCATGTGAGCCCAGCTGCAGCTCCAACCCCAGCGCTTCTTGACGTCAAATACATAATGATGAGCTTAAGGATGTCTGTATGTATATTGTGTATATGTATGCAATTGTTTCATCCCTACTATGACAATTTAAGCTTTTTTTTTGTTTTTGTATGCAAACATGACACTAAATAAGCCGTAGGATGTATGCTTGCAAACATACATACATACATACATATACTCGTGTGTATATGTACATATAAATTTTATGTTTGCTGTCTCCAGCGTTGTCCTGTAAATTAAATGACAAGAGAGAAAAGGAAAAAAATCCGAAAAATTAAAGCTACAAAGTATAAATATTACAAACACAAAAACAAAAAAACAAAATAAACTGTTTGAAACAGCGTCTTTGGCGCCACTTGCAACCTGGAATCGGAAATATTAACAAAAATTCACTAAGGAAAAGCTAAGGATGAGTGGATCCGGCTACCCAGCTATTTTCAGTTAAGATGAAAATGAGAGCTTCTTGTTCTTGTTGTTGTTATTGTTGTTTAAGTCGTTAGGGTCATTGGAAAGAAAGTTCAGGAAACAGCTTCTTCGGCGGATCCGGACCAGAAATAAAGCGGAACCAAGTTAGATCATTCAGTCGTGCGGTGTGTGAATGCATACACGATATATGTACGTTCGGTATGTAAGTAGACTACAATCATCAGATCTTAATTGTTCCAATTTTACTCGGGCCTCTCGAGGCAACTCAAATTCTTGGATAACAATTGGTGGTGCATGGATTCCTAGAATGCCACACAGGAAGATATTTCATCAAGGTGTCGGTGGACTCTCGGTGAAAAGCGTTTAAAGCCTGTCGGTGCGCCTTCCTGTCCAGTGGTTCTTGTCCACCATGGTGCAAGAAATCGTCGTAGTCGAATACTCCCTTCCTGATATGCTTGGAAGGATTTTTGGTTTCAAATAAGTAGCATCCCAGCAGATATTACTTCCTAACTGGAAGCATAGATGTGTCGTTATGTAAGTGCTGCATCGGTAGCATTAGGAGGTTTCTAATCACGGTTCTAAAAGCGGTGTAGCTTCTTCAACGGCGTCTCACTTGTCACCGGCAGCGAAATCGGAGCAGTATAATTTACGACCGGTCGATCATATGCCTTGTAGGTTGCGAGCAACATTACCCTAGGTCCAGCCGGCTAACGATTTGAGGAATTCGTTGCGGCTCTGCACTTTAGTGGCAATAGTGGTTGTGTGCGGGGTGAAAAAGTGCAGACTTTGAGTTAATTATTGTTGGAATTTTAAGGTAATCAACTTTCACATCAAGTTCGAGTCGGTACTTCTTCATCCAGATGGTGAAAAGGATAGCCATGGTTGCAGTGCAGTGAAGAAGTGGATGAGATCGGAGAGATAGCACTTTGCTATCCAACTCATATTACCAATATCTTGGCCAAAGGCCAATACCGAGCAGCTATCGTCAAATGAGATCAAACGAACGCCGTCGAATGGAGGAGGGAGCTTCAGAATGTAGAAATTAAACAGAAGCGGGGAGAGGATGACTTTCTGATAGTTCATAGTACACCGACAGTAACAAGGAATCCTCAATGTCCGATAGTAGCAGTGAATGATTGACGGTGCCAAAAGCTTTTGACAGGTCCAGTGCTACCAGAACAGTTTGCACACAGTGTCGGTTATGGGATGATGTCATGAGCTACTTGATATTTTTGGCATTAAATTCGGTAGTGGTACTGCGCAGAATCCAGGCTGCTGTGCTGCTGGTCTCGGATGGTGTATGTCAAAGACGACAGCACTGAAGCTTCAATTGCCATCGCCGAAACGACTCTTCTATTTGCGCTGATTTAACCGTTTCAATAAGCCAGTTCCACATATCGATTATTATTAGAGTGGTTTAAGGTAAATTGAGAAACTTGGTGTGATAGTGTGCTTCCGCTGGCCTCGGTTATTTTAGCAGCAGCATGCTTATTCCGTCGGTACCGATGTATTCGAAGGCTTTCGCATTCCTAAACCGGATCCGAACGGCTTTTATTTCCGGTTAGAAATACCAACGGATACCCTCGGATGTGCTGAAACAATATCCGACCGAACTTCTTCTCCAATTTGTGGCAAGCATTTACACTATATCTCCAAACATTTTTGATCCGCAAAATGAGTGGAAACAACAAAGCATGAAAATAATTAAAAAAAAGTACAATTTCTCGGGATTTCTTGCCTGGACTATACGTGTATTGTGAATCTGAATCCTGTATCTTATTTATACTGACATTTTCTTTAATAATGCTCCATCAAGAACCGATTAAATTGGCACTGTTTGCTTCCATGTTGCACGGGACATAGAGTTTATTTCAAATCGAGTTGTTTATGGTGAATTTTATATGGACGCTTTGGAAAAACTCGAAGATATTTTAAGAGAGAGAAATTTTGAGGGAGCCAAAGCCAAGGGTGACATTATCTTTCTTGGAATAATTATCAAAACAGCTGTTGGGTACAGTGGTGTGAAGAATAATTGCCCAGGAGCAACTGAGAATATTGCTGCCGTTAGCCAAAGTGTTGAAGAAAGCGCGGATTAGTCCATTCCTTGGGCCTTAAGGCTTATAAAGTTCAGTTAACACAAGAACTCAATGCATGAATTTCATCGAAATATCATCTTGACTGGTGAGGTCCATTTCAATTAGCAAAATTGTTGCATCTGGAACTAGGAAACCGCAAGATTTATTGTTGATAAACTTCTCTATCCTCAACGTGTAACTATTTGGTGCGAGTTATGGTATGGCGGGTTCATTGTACCCTACTTTTTCGAAAATGGGGCTTGAGCAATAGTTATGGTGAATAGATTGCGCTATCGAGACATAAATAATTATTTCTTATGACCGGAATTAGATGGTATTGATGTGGACAACGCTTAATTCCAAAAAGACGGCGCTGCGTGATACATAAGCAACGAAACCATCGATCTTTCAAAGTAAAAGTTTCCGGACCGTGTTATATGGTAAGTGATTGCAATTGGCCACCAAGATCTTGTGATTTAACACATTGTGACTTCTTCCTTTGGGACCACGTGATAGATAAGGTCTACGTTAACAGGCCAACCACGACTCAAGACCTCAAAGGTGGAATTCGTAAAGCTATTGAGGGCATACAGCAGCCACTTTGCGATTTGTTGATGGAAAATTTCATAAAAGGGATGTTTTTTCCATTATTAATGGCATATCTCACTCTTTACATTGAAATAAACATCCAATAATTTATTAAAAAAAATGCCATTTTTCTTTGAATATCAAAATAACACCTCTTATTGGAAGACCCTGTCTGTATGTGTGAGCTTAAATTTTTAAACTTCTCAATTTTTATTTCCGTGCTTGTAGCATGAAATTTTTCACTCGTATGTATGGTATATACAGGTCGTGGTCGCATTAGCCGGGGGCCGGGGATATGAGTATTATCTTGATACTTCAACGCTTTCTGCTCATGTATGTATGTATGCATGCATGTAGGTGTTATAAACTTTTATTAGATTCGTCTTTATATATACTATATATGTATATACATACGAGTACATATATACATATATTTATATAGTTATACTTCGGTTAAGTTTACCATTCATAACAAATATTTAATTTTTTATTTTTATTTTTATTTTTATTTTTATTTCCATTTGTATTTCATTTTATTATTATTATTATTGTTTTTTTTATAATTTTTATAATTTTTTTATTTTGTTTTTTTCATAAATACATATTTTTGCTGTGAGGGAAACTGATGGCGGCTTTTAAGATAATCATGCAATTAAATTGCTTATTAATTATAATTGCCAATGGTTGTTGAATGGCTGCAACGACGACGGCGACCATGGCTAGAACGGGCTAAGTACACGTATGTTTGTATGTATGTATGTATGTGGGTATGTATGCCATTTACGGGTAAGGCGGTTTCTGCACAGCCACTGTTGCTGCCGTTGACTGTCTGTTTCTATTGCTGGCTGGTTGGGTTGCCTACGGCCGATCGGGCTACCGACTTTTGGTGTGGCATGACGTGGTGTGGTCTTGGGCTGCGCCGCGCCGCTGTTGTTTGGTGTTAATGCTGCTGCCGCCTTTGCAGCCCACCATTGCCGGATACATTTCATTTGGGCGGCTTTTCGCTGCCTAATAAACATACAACTATAAATACATATAATATATATACGTATATATATATATAATATATATATATGGTATATATGAATATGTACAAATGTACACTGTATAGTTATATACAAGTGACTGATTGCCTCTTTGGCCGACTGATTGTTTTTTGTTGTTGTTTTTTTACAACTAATGCGCAACCAAGGCACTACGAAAAAACTTTGATTAGCCATCAGTGTGTTGTTATTGCATTAAACTTGTTTTTTTTTTTGGTATTATTATTTTAATACATATAAATTTTTTTTGTAATATTTTTATTGTGCCCGTTTGCTGTTGTACGTTTTAATGCATATGAATGCCAGCACTGGCAGTTGCAAGTGAAAAGTGCAGCAGCGAATGCAAGCACTTCTTTCAACTGTTCATTTGAAAACCTCAAATTGGCAAAGTGAAAAATGTGAAAAGCAAGAAGGTGCAGAAAAATATGTCTCATTTGCATTTTACATAGTTCTATGCATATTACTAGACTCCATTTCTTGGTGGTGGCTGTTCTACAAAATTATTGTTGTTTTAATGTTTGTAATTTTCGTGGATTTTCTTTGCAGTTTTTTTTTTGTTTTGCATTAAAATATTATGAATTATTGTCGGTTGGTACAACCCACCGGTAAATTTTGTTGTTACTGCTGTTGTTGTTGTTGGTGGTGGTGTTTTGTAATAAAATGGTGAACAAATATATTGTAGGTAGAAAAGAAACACACCACACCGTCGCATAGCGAATGGTTTAACTTCGGCCGCTCTGCTTGTAGCCCTTCGTGTTAACTTCCGGAGCCTAAGGAAACTAGAGAGAGTAAATTTTTTGATGCGTTGGAACAACAGCCGTTGAGCAATGCAAGGGTTTTATATAGTAAACTTGTTATACACCCGCTTGTGGTATGTAGTATACCTACTCCTATATACATATACCTCTTCCATCTTCTGCTTACAATTACAAGAAGCTGGAAAATAGTCAAGGTGGGTTTTCTATCAAAATCGAGACTGCTAAGAATTTTAAATGTAAAAGCCTCATTACCTTCATACTAAAGGTTCCTGAAAGACTAACGGATATCCACAAAAGATCACTCCTAATAGGTGCAACTTTATCGACGGTTGATCAACGTGGACCACCAGGACCGCCAGGAAGTGGTAACTGTTATAGAACACTAAAAAAGAGCTGTCTTAGTCCATGCTGAAGTCTTTATACCTTTCATCATCATATCAAATTTATGGTATTTTCTTTTAGGATCAGATATAAATTCTCATATCTGAAAAATTGGTTGGAGTGGACCAGATGATGAATTTTTCCGAATTTCATGATTTTCGGTGTGAATGGTAAATTGTTTACACGTATGTATGTATAATACTAAATCTCACGCTTCTAGATGCTTTTTTGACGGATATTTTTTTACCAAATCCACGCATCTTAACAAATCGGTTGCTTGGGGTCTATATGATGTAGTCCTAAGATTTCGAAAATTAGTCAAAAAAAAAAACATATATTAGTGTTCCGATCTCGGCGCTTCCGACAAACCATCGTTTCCATGTACTACTGCGTTTGATTGAAATATCTTATAAACAACTAAGGGACTAATTAGTAAGTGTACAAACAGACGGATGGACATGGCTAAATTAACTCCATCCGATGGGTCTAACTCTTCTCCATCTCGTACTTACGTAAACGATGAAAAGTTAATATGCATATACAGAAATCAGAAGAACTCCACTAGGAGATGTATATTTGTTGGTTCTAAAGGTGGTGACGCTGTACAAAATACTACTCCAACTCAAAGAAGAAGGGGTATCGAGGTTTTTCCTTCCAAAATCATGTCATGTCATGAAAAATACCATCTCAATCTATACCGACGGTTCCAAAATGGAACGCGGAGAGTGGACTGTGTACACTCCAATTGTCTTGACAGCTCTCTCTCTCTCTTTATCCGTCTACAACTAGCATCTTCCAAGCAGAAATACTAGGCTTCAAAAAGACATGTGGAGCTTTTTGGAATAATCACAGGATACAGAAAGAAAGGATGCACACGGAAAGCCAGGCAGCATCACCAATAACAATTTACAGCGTAGTCTACAAATATAAAAAGGCTGGCAGAGTTGTTCGATTTAGGAATAAGCAAAAAGTTCAGTACAGATGGGAAAACAATTTTTCACTTTCTCTGCGAATGCCCTGCTTTTTTCACAAACTCAACATTGAAGTCTATCTGGTACCGAACCGTGAGAGAAATCTGTTTCCTTTTTCTCTTCGAGTTCGCAACTACGACAGGGTAGACAGAAGTGGTTACCAAACTGGTATCATCGGCACACTTTGGCCAAAATGTGCGCATTTTGATACCCCCCAAACGAAACGGTTTCTTCTTGATTCATTAGGACTTTCCGATACGTTCAAACAGCTTCTACTACAAAGCAAAGGCTATGCATAAAAGCGCATTCAACATGCCAAAGTCTACTTTGTTCCTCCTTCTTATCACATCAGAAACTTCTAGAGCATCTTCTCAAAAGAGCTACTAACCTAGCTGCCAGCCATCCTGCCAGCGAAAGCATACTCCTGCCTTATGGTCCTGCCGTAAAACGTACGTCGTCCTTCTATTTAATTGGATTTATTGAAGAAACTCAAATATTTATCAAATCTCTTCACCTATTTCATATTCCTCCTTCTGCCACTCGATAAATTCCATTCTCAAATGCGGTTAATTTCTACACTTCCAACTGCTAACGTGTGCGTGCAGAGATATGCTAATCGCGCACCATCAGCCGGCAACTCTACACCCCCTCGGTGCCATTATGTGTGCGTCTGGTGTAAAGTGTTCATTGAGATTTGCCACAGAGAATGCATAAATACTTACAAGCCAACCAGTTAAGTTGTTAAGAAATAATAAAAATAATAAAGAGAAGAAAGAGTTCAAAGCAGTCTGCACAGGCAGAGGTGGAGAAAAGCGATTTCAAATGTGTTTAATAAGGTAAAATGCAACAGCAACAATAATACTAACAAACAATCAAACCGCTAGCTCTCAGTGCAGTGGTGCAGTGGTGCAGTGGTGCAGCGACTGACCGGGTGGCGTATAAACCAGACGGAGGGAGACCCTTGTGCTGTTTATGATGTACCAACCTTCGCAGCAAGTTTGCCTTTTTATGTATGTATGTATGTGAGTGTATGTGTGCTTAGCTGCATATTTTCGCGGAACTTTTCTCTCATTCAATAAATCATTTATGAAATATGACTTTATTCATTATTTGATTTAATTTCTTCCCTTTTTCATAATTTTTATTCTTTTAAATTATTATTTTTTTTTGTTCTTCTCTTTTTGGCTTTTTCTTCTTGCATTTGTGTATATAATTTTATTTTCATGCAGCAAGTTGCCTTTGGAGTCAACGCGCGCAAATGAGTAAAACATACTTATGTACATACATACATACATACATACATAAATCCATACACAGTGTGGCGCACTGGATTGCCGCAACTTCTAGACCGCTGTGTGCTGCGCCGTGCATCGGCTCGGTTCGCTCCAATTGCTGTAAGCGCTCATTGGTAATTTTATTTTATACTTATTCATATAAATATTTTTAATCTAAGTCAGAAATTAAGCAGATAATAAATTTTGCAATTTTTGTGAGTTCACTTAATTAAAAATTAAATAAAATTTATTCACTTTAAGATAAATGTTTTTCGTCACATCTTTACATTCATTTTTCCATCTCATGAGCAAAGCTCCGCTCCGATGGAGGAAGTTTTTGGTGTCATTTCCGCGATTGTGGTGGAGAGCGAATGAATTGAGTTGTTCACGACCTCCGTCCCGAATCATTATCGGAATTTGGAAGAGAGCTAATAAAAGTTAATAAGAAAATAAGTAAAAAAATGATACGAATTCGACTTCCTCTCAACCTCAAAAGAGAACTACTTAAAACAATGGCGGTTTAACTACTGGCGAGTTATAGAAATGGACCATGAAACATTACCGAGAGAATTGCAAGAGCAAACTTTCTTATATTTAGCTTTCTAGCTATTACTTGTTGTAACTTGAAACTCATACGACTAATAAAGCGAGATTGAAACCAGGTCGTTCCCCACCTGATACTTCCAACAGAGTGGAGGTCGTCCTCTTCCTTTGCTTCTATCAGCGGGTACTGCATCGAATACTTTCAAAGCTGGAGTGCTGTCACCCATTCGACGACTTGACCTAGCTAGCGTAGCCGCGATTTCTTCATTCGCTGAACTACACGTATGTCAATGCCATCGTCTGCGGTATTCGCCGTCGCCCATACTCAATGGACTATAAATCATTTCAAAAATTTTTCTATAGAAGACTCTCAGGGCCGACTCGAATGCACTTGTCAACTCTTTGGGCAGTCGCTATTCCAACCTCGTCACAGTCGAGTAATGGAACGTCTTTACCATCGCCATCGATTGGGGTTCCGGGTTCACCATTTCCGGGTGTTCCATTTCCAATGGCTGGAGAAGTTTTCCCACCATAAATACGGTATACTCACTCATTAGATTACCTCTCTGGGTCCTTCCACAGTTTGTTACCCTTGTCGGCAAGCTTCTCAAGCTCTTCATACTCACGCGTTTCGGCCTCTTTCTTTTTTTTCAACACACACGTTTTGCTTCTCTCCTCAATTCTCAGTATCTTTTCATCCATTTTTGAAAACCAATAGTTTCCTTTACAGCTGAAATTCCGCCCCACAGATCTCTTATACCGAGTTGCTGATGAGTGCTCTCAGAGAGCAGGTGTGCAAGTCGGGCAGAAAATCGTTAGGCTCTCTGTGGTGTTTGCACACAGAGGCGGGTGTGTATTCGCTCTATCACAACATGACCGTAATGGTTGTGAGTTTTTTGATCAGGAGACTGCAAGGTAGCTTGGTGAATGGGATCTAGTACTACAGATAACCATACTTCGTGCCTCGGCTAAGGCGATCAGCCTCAACCCATTTGGGGATGTTTCTTCGTGGAGGCTGAATTTTCCGACAGTTGTGTCGAAGATACCTTCTTTGCCTACCCTGGCGTTGAAGGCGTCAAGCACGATTTTCACATAATCGCGAGGGCAGCGCTCATGAGTTCGCACCAGGCACTCATAAAATGTACCCTTGATAACATCGCCTTTCTCTTCCGTCGAGGCAAGAACGCAAATCAGTGTTGTGTTGAAACAATTTTTTTGATGCGGGTTGTGGCTAAACGTTCATCCAACGGAGAAAATACCAGTACTTCACTACGGTGTCCCTCCCAAGACAAATCCGACACAAAATTTGGGCTCCTCCCCATTAAGAGACCGTACATTCTAGGTGCATGCCCTTAAACCATGATTCCTAAAACGTTTGCGAGGATCGTCTCCGAGGCTTTCTTGGTTTTTTCTTCATTAGAGTTTAGTTCTTTATGTTGTGGTCCCAAACCCTGCGCACAATTGCATGGAATTCGTTTCTCACTTTAGCTCACCTCCAAACGGATATTGGTTGGCTACCCAGAGGATACTTGGTCTAAGGCCTCATGTCAGTTTGCGCTTGAACCAGATGCAAAAGAATCGTTTCTGCCCTCTCACAGGGTAATGACAGTCAAAATGTTTCCTCACTCGATTGAAGTTAGCGAAAGTAAAATTTCCGAATGTCAATAAATAACCCTACCAGGACTACCCCCAAACACATCAGAATGTTAATAGTAGACCATACGGACTCCATTTGGAAATTCGTAACAGAACCGTTGGATGTGTCGGGCTAGCGGCATGTCTTATAACAACTTCCTGAACTCTCTTAAGGTAAATCACGACTTCGGAACCCAAACACCACCTATAGCTCAGCGGATAGTCCGAGTTACCCCTTTATGCACGAGTAATGCTTGTGCATCAAAGGTTTGGATATGGTTGTTGGTTTTTTTTTTCTATTCAGACTCAACCACGTCAAAAACAACTCATGTCCAGCTTGTTATGAGTCTCCGACAAACACTAAACACCTTTTGGCATGCCCACTAAAACCAACTCATTCGACATCTCTTCCCATTTGGACCGAACCCGTCGTAGCAGCTCGTTTCCTAAGCCGCCAGTTGACCTTAACGGCATCGAATAGCTTTACCTGGTCTCAAGCGAAGCTACCGAACAAAAATAATAATTTCGTGATAGTTTACAAGACGTTATGAGACGGAAGACGGTTAGGGCAGAAGATAGGGTCAGCAATTAGAGGACATCCCGATCGATAAGTGTGATGGTGATCTAAGCGATGGAGTGGTCGAGAAAATAATATTTGATCACTTAACCTTTGTGACGGAATGGAGCCCGAAAGTTGATTAGAATTGCATAATATTTATTAAAATAATTGATCTGTCGCCGGAATAATTGCAGCAGGTTGGCACGATGATTATTGATAGGATTGAACTACGCTAAGAGTTGTGAGACACTCTCCCCAGAGTACCGTCAAACAAACGGTGTTAACAGAATCTGCTGGAAGAGCTGGTAGAAGAGGAATGTTGGAATTATTAACTGAAGACGATGGAGGACGTTGAAGTAATTTGAAATCACTTTTTTCAAGCAACAAAATTTACTCCTTCACCCTAAAACTTCAACGAAAAATCCGTTTCGAAAGCAGGGTAAGCCGTCGATCAAAAAGAACTATCAAGATAAGCATAAGAAATCCTTGTACTGTACGTGCCCTAGTTTTATATTTTCTATGTCGGTCATGTATGCTGTAATAATTATAAGGGCTTGACTTAATTTTACTTCCAAAATTGTATTTCATCGAAATGTATGGACATTTTTTTCAAAAAAAAACAGAAAAAAGAAAAAAGAAATACACCATAAAGCACACCAAGTACTTTCCTTAAGGACCCGCCAAGATCAACACGATCAATGATTCAACCACTTCAGCCAACAAATACCATGAATAAATACAGCGTGAATATTGCCATTACACGCTCATTACAAATGATATTACGATTATTGGCATTATTATTATTACTATTTGTTTTAGCCTACGGCAAGTCGACTGCGCGCGATCACTTGATCAGTTCGATCGTTCCCAGTCCAACCACAACGTATAATGTTCAATCGAAATGTTTGCTTTATGAATGTCCAGTCGCCTCCACCGGGTTGAATATTTGGGCGGGAAATGCGGAAATTTGCCGCAACAACTGTTTATACGAGTAGAAAATATAAGAAAAAAAAAAAACAAATAAATTTTAAATCCATATTGCATACAGCTTGGCTCTTTAGCAAAGCAAAGCTAAGCGCCAAGTAGACACACACCGACCAATAGACGCAGCAGACACCACTGCTTTGTGCACCGATCGTGGTTAAGAGATCGCGTCACGTCGCACTGCAGCTCACCGTCCCACTTTGTTTCTCCACGGTCATGTAGGACCAGCTGAACTGCAGCGGCGTCGCTTAGTTGGATGCTCTGGTTGTTTACCGAAAGGTGCGATGGCAGGCTGTGAATGGATTGAATTCTTCGCTACAAATCCATCAATATAACGCGTACTCGTGGTGGTTGTTCAAATGCATAAAAGTGTTGTTGGCTGCAGTGGCGTTTATAGCGCCTCGATTGCGTCCCGGCATTGTTCTTCTTCAACGAACACCAACACCGCCTACATTGTTGCAAGCAAAACATAGAGAGGGCAAAAAGTAGATCCTGCAAGCATTTTTTCCGCGCTTCGTTGGTTTTCTAAGTCTGCTTATTGATAGACAGACAGCAAGCTGCCAGACATTGCATTGTGTTTTACTGAGGCAGCATTTTCTCGTTACGATTAGCCAACTACTAGTTACTTTCATTGTTGTTTGCACAAACAGTATTGAGGTTATGGTATGATTTTCGTTGTTTAATATGATTTTCTATTTTTTATTTATTTACTTACTTTTTGCAATGTTAAGTATTTGTTAGTTATTGTTGTTATTTGTTGATTTTATTTCATGCTTTCTTACTTCCTTTAGTTGTTTGTGCTTGCGCTTGTTTTTTGCTATTCTCTTTGGGTTTCCACCCACTAAATGCAGTTCATAAATCATCGCGATAACAAATTACCGCTTCCAATGGCGCGTTTAGTGTTTAGGTGCTGGTAACTACCAGTCGATATCCAGTGGTTAGACTCTTCCAGTTAGTAGTGGGCAAAAGACTAGGCGCTATGTCCATTAACCACGAGACGACGCCATTCGAGGGTACAGTGGATCAGCGGAGAGAATAAACAAGTGCGCAAAAGGAATACTTTGGCATAACTTTTTTATGATAAATAAATAGATTAATAGATGATAATAATAATTAAAGAAAAATAAAATGAAATGAAATAAAATCAAATAAAATAAAAAAAAAATTAAAATAAATAAAATTATATAAAATATATAAAATAAAATCAAATGAAACGAAGTGAAATAAAATCAAATCAAATCAACTAAAACAAAATAAAATAAAATAAAATAAAATAATTAAAATAAATTAAAATAAAATAAAATAAAATAAAATAAAATAAAATGAAATAAAATGAATTGAAATGAAATGAAATGAAATGAAATAAAATGAAATGAAACGAAATGAAATGAAATAAAGTGAAATAAAACAAAATAAAATAAAATACATTAAAATAAAATAAAATAAAATAAAATAAAATAAAATAAAATAAAATAAAATGAAATAAAATGAAATGAAATGAAATGAAATAAAATGAAATGAAACGAAATGAAATGAAATAAAGTGAAATAAAACAAAATAAAATAAAATAAAATAAAATAAAATAAAATAAAATGAAATAAAATAAAATAAAATAAAATAAAATAAAATAAAATAAAATAAAATAAAATAACATAAAATAACATAAAATAACATAAAATAAAATAAAATAAAATAAAATAAAATAAAATAAAATAAAATAAAATAATATAAATTAAAATAAAATTTATTTAAATAAAATAAAATAAAATAACATAATATAAAAATAAATTAAATTAAATAACATAAAATAAAATAAAATAAAATAAAATATATTAAAAAAAAATAAAATAAAATAAAATAAAATTAAATAAAATAAATAAAATAAAACAAAATAAATAAACTTAAATAAAAAAAATAAAATTAAGTAAAAAAAAAAGTAAAAAAAAAGTAAATAAAATTGAGAAAATAAAATAAAATAAAATAAAATAAAATTAAATAAAATGAATAAAATAAAATAAAGTAAAAAATAAATAAAATAAAAAAATAAAATAAAACAAAATAAAATAAAATAAAATAAAATTAAATTAAATAACATAAAATAAAAAAATAATAAAACAAAATAAAATAAAATAAAATAATAGTGGACTGTTTGGAAGAATATCTACTAATGTAAAATGTATAGGGTGTGGGTTCGGGTCTGTCTACCGAGCTCAGAACTAATTACAAGCCTATCTGCCTCTGAAACCTTCTAACGAAAAATTATTACATGAGAAAAATGCCAAACATACCACTGTATGCCTGCCAAATTCACTTCTATTGGCCAAAGTCAAATATTTTGAAGTAGAAGTTGTGATAGATCAATCTCGTTTGTGCCAAAACTGGCAGACGAGCTTAGAAAAAAACTGTGATCTGGTACAAATATAGTGAGATAGGAAAAAGTAGTAAAGGGAAGAGAAAGCAAGTCGAATTACTTTACAACAAATTGTGTGGCAAGTTTCAAACATTCCCTATTACTTTTACTTATATATAGAATAAACGAAAACAAATTGCAACCAGAAAGCCAATACTTAAAAAAAAACGCCAGTACCATTACCTAACACCGCGCGATCGGCGCTGAGTGCACGATCAGAGCTCCATTACTAAACCGTCTGTTTCGGTCATAGAGTGTATCCGCTTTTAGAATCTTCACTGCGTACGCGCCAGACATGAGGAAATGGACCGTGGTGTACAGTCAGTGAGACGTGAGCCACTAACGCAAGCAATGCCAATTCGTAGCCAGTTATACGGCTGGTCAGCGATTAATTTACTGATCTGCTAATGCTTAGAAGGCACAAAAAAGCTTTAGCTAGTGATACTCGTAAGCTAGAAGTGAGTGAGCGCCAGCGTATTTCCAGCGTATTTTGCTGTTGTTTTATGTACATAAGTGTGCCTGCTGTCCGGTAAACAAACTTACAATTTAGATTGAATTTATTTGCGCCAAAAACACGAATCTCCCCCTCTAACGCATGCTCGTTGCCTTCGCTAGCGGCAGTTGCTGGTTAACTTGGTGTCCGTAGCGTCTGCCGGTGCACGCTTCTTCATTGAGATCTTCATTTCGCGATCTCTATGAGAACATCTTCAATTGTTTGTACGCAGTGAGCGTAGAGGCGTCCAATCGCTTGTTTTGACCCCGAAGGCCATATTGCGCAGCATAAGCACTACCCGTTGCTGCCCGGGCTGATATAAGCTCATTTCGGCTGCGCTTAAATTTTGGTATGGATTCGTATATTGGGGTTAAGAGCTGATTGATTTTTCTTTGATTTGTTTTTTGTGTTTGTTTTTTTTTTTTTGTTCAGTAATTTCGGAGCTGCTTGAGAGTCAATGGTTGTAGTGGAAGTTATGGCTTGATTATTTCTATGTTTTATCGTACGAATATTTTGTAGAATCTTAATATTTCTTTTTCAGCTTTTCTTGATTTACTCCACGTTTCTTTGCATTCTTCCGCTATTCTAAAGCTTACTTTATTAATTTCGTTTAAGATGATCCCCATAATAGGCGAGGGCATCACCAGCGACATCAATCGTTGTTGCAAACATTTTTAAAAAGTTTCTCTCGCATTCGCATCTCTCTCATTAGTTGATGCATTTATCTTTTAATAAAGTTCAGAGTCTATAAATTTTAGTTTGAGTTGAGTTTTCGGTAAATTATTATTAGATTTATAATAACGTGCGTTGTTGTATTTACTATGTACGCAGCAGACATTATTCCGCAGACTGCAGCTGAACTATATCAATACCGTCGTATATTTCAAACAGCGTGCGCTTCCTTCGCTTGCGGTGATCGCAAAGACCTTTCTCCCAAAGAATTCCAAAGCCGACTCATCGGATGTTGTCAAAGTCAACGCTTCTGCAGCAGGAAAGGAATGATAAGCGATTTGTAGAGTTTGGTCTTTCTTTGTCGTAAGAGCCTAGCTGGATTCTGAGTTGAATTTACAGGCTGATATTGATTTGGTGCTCTTGCTGGTTCCAAGATAGACGAAATCGTAGAAGTATCTTGGGTCGGCAATTTTTTGAGACTTGAGTGAGTGGGCGGGGGCTAAGATTCAGCAACTGCTCAGTTTTGCAAACTCCACACATTGGTTCGACTAACTAGCATCCTCAGTCCCACTAAAATAGGCCCGTTTGGCGGCCTAAGTGAGCTGATGACCGGCAACTACTTCAACCTACTATCTGCCTACCCGTGCAATAGTGAACCGATCTGGCTGGTTCCGACCAAGGATCGTTAAAAAGTACTACGTTTGGAGTTTAGTTGAAAGATCTCTAAAACTGAGGGACTAGTTTGCGTAACAAACGTCCAGATGGACTTTTATGCCCGTTTTTTATGAACTTCCCGATTTAAAATCCAACCAAAATACCCTTTTATCTTCACATGAGCCAGGAAAACAGAAGGAATTACATTTTTCTTATGGAGTAAAATGGCTTTTAAGCTAGTTTTAGAGGATTCAATGAACAAGCGTCAATCAGATGAATTGAATGCAACTTCCTAATTCAGAAAACTTCTTTTTTGCCTTATTAGAAGTCTCCATTAAGTAGAGTAATATGGTCTGAGGAGTATATCACGATATGGAAAACGGTTTATTTCCGTTTCTTGACAAATTCAAGTCACGATCGAAGTCGTTTAGGTCTTCCTTACTTATTAATTGTGGCTTGACTGATATGTTTGAAGAAGTCACAATCAACGTTGGACATCTTACTCGACATATCTGAAGTGTTCAACACGTTTTTAAATATTTCCTAACGGATGAGCTAGGCTCAACAGGAGTCAACTCTATTCTTAAGGATTGGATATACGTGTATGTCTTGCTAAGTTACATGAAGATCCCAGCGCACAGAGTAGAGTGCTATCACCTCTGCTCTGTACCCCCTGTTTGGCAACACTCGGATCTCTGGTGAATGAGGCTGGGCTTTCTCATCTTAATAATTATGAAACAGATCCGGTTCTATTCATAAGAAAATACAAAATTTCAGTTTGGTTCAAGCCAAAGCTTTGAGTAGCCACTTTATAGCCAAAATCTAGCAAGGAGCGCCTGGGAATTGTGTGTGTATAGTTGTAGTGTAGACTCAATTGAGAGGAGCGAGTGAAAAAGGCTTCAGCGGCTCTATATACTTGTACATATGATGTGTTGGATGTTAGGCTGTACTTGGGGTCTCTCCCTCGCTTTCACTCACTGGATCTTCGTTGGGATTGTTAAGCCAGTATGGACAAAGTAACACATCGGGATAGGCTGAAGAGGGTCTTCAGATTTTCAATGACCAGCATTATCGGGGCATTTAAAACAACACAATCTGCAGCGCTTAATGCGATTTAGAGCATTCCATCAGCAAAGTAGTAGCTAAAAATAGACCATTCCTAAATGCCGCGATGCCAAACATTTCTAGGAAGGTGGCAAATCGGCACAATAGTACAACGCTAGGCCTAAGTGTAGGAAAATACTCTCTAATCCCACGTCTTTCTGGAAGCTATTGTCAGTTTCAATAGAGGCGAATGGCTGGAGCAAATATCTAAGTTATGTAGACGAAGCTCTTTATATTTTTACAGATGGTTCTAAAGTGAACGAAAGAACGGGGTCGTCAGTTTACTGCGCCCAAGCAGAGTTAAGCTGCCAAGCCATTGCAGTATTTTCCAAGCCGAAATATTTGCTATAAAATTGGCGGCCGACCTACTGGACGGTACAGGCTTTCAAAGCAAGGGAACGCACATTTGTGTGGATAGCCAAACGGCCGTTAGGGCCTTAATTTCATACCGCACGATGCCGCCGAGCCTTCCGAATTGCAGTACGCAATGCTAACCACTCGGCTACCGCGGCCGCCAACTGGTTAAGGATGTAATAATGAACCTACCAGTTCCAATCAGGAAGCGAAGCAACGCAAGAAGTGTTCTTCGTCAAGCGAATAGATTTCGGGAACGAGCTAAGGACTGCAGAATACCGAATTACAAGCTGCTGGTAGAACCGTAGAAGCCTGGGCAAAGGGCCACACTAGAGACACGAAATACAAAGCGAAAAAGTCTTGAAGTCTTTACCCATCAAAAAGCACTTTCTACCAGAATACTCGCTTATTAATCAACATTTTAGTTGAACGTGAAAAGAATTGCCTGCAAAAAACAAAAACACCACAACGAACAGCTGGACTACTTTAAATTGAGTCACTTGTCCATACTCGCAACTCCAGTGGCAGACGAGTATAGGTACATATAAGCAGTTCGTCAGGAAACTCGTTCCTCATATGGCGATGCATTATAAAATTTGCATAATAACAGATTTTTAAATTTATCAACGGCATCTAAGTATACACGTGGGCTGTATATTCAAGTTGAACGTAACAGCTGCTGAGGTGGCTAAGTGACAATAAAGACGACCTAAAGTGCACGCATTCAAGTTGTTGCCGTCTTTGAGATACTGCAGAAGTAGAACGGAGAATGTTAAATGCAAAAATAAAATAAACGAAAATGCGGAAGCTGCGAAACTAATGACCGCAAATAACGATTATTAAGTTGACGTCCGTGTAAAGGAGGCAATGACAAGAGCGCTGGCGAAATTCAAAGGTGCCAAAAAGGGCTTATATGGTATGTATATATACATACATATCTACACAATAAATATATATTTTTTTCGAATCAGATTGAGCTAAGAGAAAATGAAAACTCTATCTCAAATCGATGAATATTCCATTGTTTTCGACGGTTAACACCTCAAGAAAGACCCGAAAGAATACATAAAAGCACATCACGAGGTCTCTTCTTTAACCTACTGTTGAAAAGAAAAATAACGCTGGTGAGTCGATATTATTATTATTTATTATGGATCTTAGCAATTGGAGAAAAGAAGATAAGCAAATTTCCTGAAATCATTTTCAACATCCATATCCATGATAAGGTCGAAACCCTCATAGAACTATCGCAGATTTCTTACAGAGCTAGCTGAACGGTACAGACAGACTATCTCTCATTCTGTTCCCTGGTCATAGATATATTAAGGGCATTTGCTGAATAAGCGAACTTCCAAGGAACAGTACCATCATGGCAGATACTTCTGAATAAAGAATGCATTGGTATTACTACTTGAAGAACTCTTTTAGACACAGGCCGCAGCAAAGTGGGATCGAAACTAGTTGTGTTGAAAGTCGAGGCAATCTTAGCAAAATTGAGATCGTAAGAGGTCTTATGGCTTGGAAAAGCAGACCATTTAAAAGAGACATTGCATCGTAGGAGGAGAGACAGAAAGTAGAATAAAATGCATGAGCTGCCGATGTTATTTCCAATCTGTTATGTGAGCTCGGGTTTCGATGTTAACGGAGATGTGATCCGACTTCTGCAAAACTATACTAAATGTACAACCTGGAGGAGGTGCGATATACAAAGGTGTGAACTGAACTATGAAACCGTTCCGACATATTCGGTTTAAGGCATCTGTTTACCAGCGGTGCTCCTACATGTGGACGTTGGGATTGGATTGAACGGCTCGCTAAGTAAATGTGTTCTCAATTTACACCCATTCCCACAACGAATTTATGTGGGAACCGCCAGGTAGAAACTTTTGAACGTCATGCGCCTAGAATGTGCGGCGCCTTAAATGGGAAAGTTATGCTGTTCAGCTGATTAATGTGCTCGTATACGTGCAGCGACATTGCCCTAATAGAACAGCAGTTCGTATTATTTTCTCCAGATAGAGTAAAGAAGTCACACGGTAAAGACTCACCCTGACCGAAACCTCGTTTGGTATCGAACCTCTCGGAGAGGTCCCTCTCAATTCTGCCTGTACTTCTGGTCAGTTCACACAGCCGTACAAGTTTTTCGGGGATAACGAATTCAGACATAGCGGCGCAGAGGTAGTGCTGTCGGTGGACTTTAGTCTTTCACATAGTACCCTCGATAATACCTTATATGTGATATTTAGGAGGCTTATCCCACGGTAATCCTCATCCTACAAGCTAATTTTACGAGGTTATCGAAAACCAATAGTTTCGTTTGTAACTGTACGCAGGGAGCTTGAAATTCCGTCCCACAGTTCTCTTATACCGAGTTGCTGATCAATGCCCTCAGAGAGCAGGACTGCAAGTCGAGTAGAAAACCGTTCGGCTGTTTGTTGTGATTGCAGCTACCGAAGCGGGTGCGTATCATAGTTGTCCGAATCGATGTTGAATCGTATATACGTCTAGAACATTGGAGACATGTCTTCCGCTTATTACGACATGATCCACCTAGATCAGGAGACAGTCAAGTAGCTTGATGAATTTTCCTGTGGTGGAATTTAGTACTACAAATAATCATTTTTCGAGCCCCGGCGAAGTCGATCAGCCTCAACACATTTGGGAATGTTTCGTTGTGGATGCTGAATTTTCCGATAGTTGGGCCGAGGATACCTCCTGTGCCCACCCTGGCGTTAAAGTTAAAGGTGCTACAAAAGGTATCTTTGGTCATATCGTCCTTCACTTCCGTCGGGGCGTGGGCGCAAATCAGAGATATGTTAAAAAATTTCGTTTTGATGCGGATTGTGGCGAAACGTTCATGCACTGGAGTGAAAGCCAGTATTCGGCGACGTAGTCTCTCCCATCAAAATGTGATAACGACCTACTCGCTTCCGCACTGCTTGAATGGGGCTGATGTCAGCCTTTACTTTAGCGAGGATAGCAACCAGGTGGGCAGTGGCACCTTCCCAATCAGGTGCATGCCCTCAAATCGTGATCCTTAAAACATTTGCGAGGGTCGTTATTAGAATGGGATTATCTCATCTGAGATGTTGTTAATTTCTCCATTGGAGCTGGTTTCTGCGTGGCGGGTTCCAAACCCAGTGCACAACCTCGATAGGCGAGTAAGTTTAAATTTCTTTACAACTTTATATAGCGAGCCGCCTCGCCTTTGGTGAAAACACGTTGCAATTATATTTCAGAGAAGCCTTAAGCCGAATTAGTCGGAGTGTCTCCACTGAAGCTTCATCTCTTTTAGCCGTGACCCAAGGCTCCACACGGGTTGGTTACCGCATCTTGCACAAGGGTGGGTTGCTCACGTTTCCAGGGTGTGTGACGTGGGCGCAAGATTAGGAATTGGGTATAGCCCAGCGGCTGACTACATCCCTTCAGCAAGCTACAATAGGTTAATCGCAGAAATTCCTTCAGAGTGGTCAAGAATACAGGTGAGGTTTATCTCGTTGGCCTTATCTCTATTGAAAGGAACGACAATATTTTCTGAGATACTGTTACCTCCTCTAATCGGAGTACTTCTTGATGTTTTTTCAACAAATGGATTGACTTACAGTTCGCTCCATGCCGCATCTAAACGGCCTTTGGAGTTTTATGAGGAGTTTTGATTTTCATGTCAGAAAAACACTCGGACGGCTTGACATTCCCTGCCGAACCAGGAGTCAAACTCTAACCTTCCGAATGTCAGCACGTAATGCTAACCACTCTGCTATTGCCGAGTAACATATTCCACGTATTCTAAAATCCACACTTGCACACACAACTAAATCCACATTTCAAGCTATCGGACTCAGCTTGTTGACACTGATCCGCCACTGCTTGGCATGCGCTGAACTCACCGTCGGCTTTTAGTATTTATAACTTCATACGATTACAAGTACGAGTGTATTATATGTCACTCAGCATTGATGTCAACAACAATATCAACAACATTGCGAAGACACACGTTTACCCACGCACCCGCACAAGAAGATCTTTGGATGTGTCGTTGATGCGAGGGTGTTGTGGTTTGCATATCATTGCAAATAACAAATTTACTTCGTAGTGTTGTTGTTGTGAAATATGATCTGACCAGGAGTAGTTAGTTACTTGTTGCGCACACGCGCCTGTCGTCGGCATTCAAGTGGCAAATAAAAGGAAAAAGAAGATACGCAGAAGTCAGGCAAAGGTGAAGCGTTGCGCGCTGTCGGACGGACGGACGAACGGAGGGACGGAGGGACGATTTCAGCTTACGCTTAATTTAACCGATTAAAGAAGCATAAAAAACAACAACAACAGCAAAGCGGCAAATACCTTCAGTTGTTTTCGTTGAATTTTTCCTCTATTGCCTCCACTCTGTGGTCGGTCGGACGGTTGGTCGGTCAGCAGCAGACCATATTTTGCACTGCTTTTGTTTTTGTGCTTAACCACTTGCTTGTGGCAAGCTGATAGCGCCAGCAATACATACATACATACACATACAATATATACACGTATGTATATATCCAAATAAAGCACAACAACTGAAGAGTGTGTGGGCGATAATAGCGCCTGGCGCTCACGCTAAGACGAACGTCTACCACTCTACACACACACACACGCACCCGCACTCACACCCGCATACATTATTGTGCATTCACCGTTAAGGATTTCTTCGAATTCCTTCTGCGGTTTTCCACGCCGTCGCAAGTGCCGCGCGAAACGAAATTGATATTCACATGGCTTCCAATTGACGTCCGCCCACACACGTTGCAGTCGGCGTATTCGTATATTCGCATTCGTTGTTTGTTGTTTTTGCTGTTGCTGTTGCTGTTGCGGTTAAGCATGCAAGATACGGCCAGTGAGTAGCCACCGTTTGCTGTTGCTATTGCTATTGCTATTGCTGTTGACAGGCTTTTGCGCCTGCGATTTGATCGACTGTCAATCATTGCGTGCCATGTGATTGACCTTATTTTCGGTCCGCTTCTTCCTAGCCGTTTGTTTTAATCGACTTTTGTGGCATTTTAAGGTTGTTGCAGCAACAGTGCATGGATATGTTTGCGTGGCAGTGGCAGAAGTTTCAAATTTTGTGGTCATTGAAAATTCTCAAATCGAACGGAAACGGAAGTCGAATTATGCGGTTTGTGGCGGTGGTGGAGTTGAGTCGATGAACGTGAGAAACGGAATAATTTAATAAGAATTCCACAATAAAAGTACTCGTACACATAGTTGCAAGGAATGTTATTGGAAGTTTTCTTGAGTAGGCGAGTAGCAGAACCAGAACTTTCTCGTTTCGGTGGCTGAAACCCTTCATCTGCTTCCACCGCGACGTCGAAAACATTCAAAACGGTTAACATGACCTAACCCACGCGGTAGCTGCCTCTTACTTCGTTGAGCTAAGCCAACATCGCTACATATTTCACGCAGCTCATCTTTCCATCGTCTGCTGTATTCGCCCTTACCAATGCGCGAAGTTCCTTAAATAGTTATATCGAAAGCTTCAAGCACCGACTCATCTTGAGCTTTATTCATCACTTTTCTACTCAGTCCAAAGTAAGACTGTTTCGCAAGGATGAGTCTGCGTTTGATTTGAAGGTTGACATTGTTGTTATTGTTAAGGACTGGTTCCAAGATAGACAAAATTTGTTTGATGACAGGAGATATTTCACCTTGACCTCGTTCACTACCAGACCCAGTCGCCTCGCTTCCTTATTCAACTTGAAGAAAACTTCCTCCTTTTAGTTCTGAGGCGCTTATTATTTTCTTCAGCATAAGATTGAAGAGGTAACACAAAAGAGAGCCACCTTGCATGAAGCCTCGTTTGGACCGAACGTTTCGGCGAGGTACTTCCCAATTCTAATGGAGCTTTTGGTGCTTACACAGCCGTATAAGTTTTGGTGTGATACCAAATTTCAACATAGCGTGTAGAAGAGTGCTATCGTGGGTAGTGTGTCGATCCTTTTCTAAGATTTTCAACACTGATAAGGCACAATCAGTTCCTTGTCGGTGGATTTTAATCTTTCACCGTAAGCCATCGGCTTTCTACGCTCTGTCAGTCGGCTGATGGAACATTTGTTTCGTCCTCGAGATTCGGGTTCACCATATCTGAGTGCCTCGCTTTTATTGCAATTGAGCGGGCAGGAGAAAAAGTTTTCTTTTCATGAGTATACTCCGGAATTGAAATCTTCTGTAAGTCGTCGGTTCTATTAATAGAATTTTCCAGTATTACCCTTGTCGGCCTGCTTTTCAAGTTCTTCGTTCGCAAGAATTTCGGGAAAGTATTATTTTTGCCTGCTTTTCGGCGACGAACCTTCCCTGTGTTGGCTGATGTGCGTTATTTGCTGCACAGAGGCGGATGCGTATCTGGGCTGCAACATGATAGTGGTCCGAGGGGCGATGTTAGGATCCCGGAGAGTATGCACATCTCAAATACTGGTCACATCGTCCTTATCTTACTTCCCAGCGTGGGCACAGCTTGGCAATACTGTGAAGAACTTCGTCCATCGGTGTGAAAGATAATACTCGATGTTAAATCGATGTTACCCCTGCGGGATGGAGGTTCAAGTATTTTCTCGCGGTAAGGCATGCCTGTCGTAAGACGGGACTAAAATCAAAAAATTTCCGCTACGGTTGGGTCTTTATACCGGAACGACTCGATCCGGCCAAGGACTATCCCTTCTGAAACAGTCGCTAGCAAACTCTTAAATCGAATATGTCCTCTTCCTCTCTTGTACTCGTGATCCAAGGCTCCACATCTAGACATTCTAAGTCCATCATAATGCACAAATACCAAACAAAGTTCAAATCGTCTGATCTTCAAGCATCATTGTCGTTTCCTCCCTTATATAGGTATATTAGAAAAATATTAACACTTTCCTGAGAATAAGTTGGGTAAGAAAGACCTTTCTATTTGGCGAGGGAAGTGTCTTGTATTCGAGCTCTTGTCAGCGCATTATTTAAAGAATTTGTTTCCTATGATCCCAGCTCTTAGCAGCGCTTTCTATTCCTGACATTAAAAATTAACCAGCCGCTGGAGGTAGCTTAAATTCGTTCGAAACCCCCCTCACAAATCGTAAGCCGAAAATCGAAGTGTACTTAAAGTTTTCAAAAAATTCATCAAATAGACTCCGCTTCGTCAGAAATACATATGTGTAACTCAGCCTAGGTATGTGCAATCCGTAGACACTTCAGTTGTACATATATATGTACATATTATTCTTAGTTTCAGTTTAAGTTGACAGCTGGGGTCCCATCTTTTATGTATGTTTATCAAAAATGTATGTAAATGTGTTAAACAAAGTAATTTTAAGCATGTATGTATGAGGTATACATACATACATATATATGTATATATGAAATAACGTCTGTGCCCTTAGGGAGCATCGAAAACCTGTATTAACCACCTATTGATAACCCAAAAGGACCAATTTGGTATTTCATCGGCTGAACAGATGAGCATCCATCCATACATACCATATGTGTGTATGTGTGTTTGTATGTATGTACCATATGTACTTAATACTTGCTGCAAGTATTTACATGTAATTGGCCTTAAGCTGATTGCGTTGAACATGTACAGAAATATATATATGTAAATACATACATACATATATACAAACATTTGAGGCCGAAACAGCAACAGTTGTTGCAACTTCATGAGAGAATTGCGTGCAAAAATGCTTTGACAGAAAAAAAAACGAAGAATTTAAAAAACACTTTACCACAAACACCAACAAAAGCAGCAAAACTGTTTATCTGCCAAGGCAGCAAGGACGCATGTAAAATGTTAGTCTACGAAGTGTACTTACATACAATACATACGTGTACATGCATAGGGCTATAAGAATTGTTACAGGAAAATTGCAGAAGACTATGTATTGGCCCTCATATTGACGGGAGTCTTTTACGTGTTTGTATTATATATTTATTGTATATTACATATATACACCTGCTGTCAAAATAATAGCACTACTAGTATAGCAGATTTTAAACGGGTAGAAAAATCATATTTATTCAAAAGAAAGTTTTGTAATTTTAGACAATTGGTTTAGTTTAGATCAAAATGGGTCGCCGAACAAGTATTGAAGTGCGCGTATTAATCAATTCTAAAACATTATAAAGATGGCAATATTCAGCGTAAAATCGCGGAAATGGTGAAATTGAGCCAAGGAACTGTTCAGCATATCATTGAACGCTATGCTCGTGAAAATCATTTATCAAATAAAACTAAAACACCTCATAATAAAATATTTAACGAAAGTGATTCCCATTGGATTGTACGGAAAATACGCGAAAACCCGCACTTAAGTGCTCCAGCTTTAGTTAAAGAAGTGGTAAAATATCTTGGAAAAAGCTGTAACCCAGAGACCATACGAAGAATCCTCAGAGAAGCTGATTTCAATGTCCGCACAGCTCGAAATAAACCATATGTCAGTGCTAAAAATCCAAGTGCAAGGTTGAAGTTGGGAAAGGAGCATTTATATAAAGATGAAAATTTCTGGAACACCGTAATTTTTGCGGACGAAAGTAAATTCAACCTGTTCAGATTAGACGGAAAGAGCTATGTATTGAGAAAACCAAATACAGGGAACAGTAATGCTTCAAACACTATTATCAAATAAGTTAGTGGAACCCATGCCCAAACGTATGAAAGCAGTCATAGATAGCAAGAGGTATCCTACTAAATATTAATTAAGATATAAATTTAGTTTTGTTCTTTAAAAAAAATTAAATTTATTAATTTTTTTCGTTACTGCATCATTTTCGCTGTGAGGTACAATTTAATAGATGAAGTGTGTTTTTGTTGTTAATTACATAAAATATATATAAAATATAAAATTTGTTTAAGCATTAATGAAATCTATATGTATATCTGCCGCTATTCACTGGCATTCATGTTTTTTTGGAAAATTTATTTAATTTTTAAGTAAAACTTATTACACTATTTCTTACATAGCTGCATCACTTTGACTGTGTGTCACTGTATACGTAATGATATTAAGTAAAAAAATTCCATTTAAATTGAAATTAGTACCAAAAAATCAATTTTTTCCCAAAATCTGTCAAAATAATAACCAGTGCTGACCTGAAAGCAAAAAATATTAAAATTGTATTAATATCGTTTACTGTGGTTATAATATAAATAGCTATCATTCATACTGTTTTTAATATTTTTTTGCGTTATCCTTGTTAGAAATAACCACTTTGCAGCGTCTGCCCACGGAATTTATCAAGTTCTGGCACTTCTGTAAAGAAATGGAGGGCCAGGCCTCTCGCTCTAGGCGCCAAAGATCATTATTGTTAGTCGGATATATTTTTCTTAACATCAGCTCACAAAATTTCGATGGTGTTTAAAACTGTGGACTGTGCAGGCCATTTCAACAGAGGGACATTATTGTCCTGAAACCACTTTTTAGCTATTTTGATGATGTGCTTTGGGTAATTGTAATGTTGGCATATTTTTAAAAGAATAAAACTGCATTACTCGAGTATTTTAATGTATTCTGTTGCATTCATGATGGTATTTATAGGTCCAACATCAGAGTGGGAAAACACACTCATATCATGATACTGAAACCTCCGTATTTTACAGTCTTTGCGGTAAATTTTCAAGTATATTCCGAATTTGGTGGTCTTCGAACATAGAATCGAGAGCCCATTCCAACAAATAAAACTACTTTAGAATCATCTGTCCACAGAATATTATGTCACTTTTGAATTGGCCATTTTATGTGGCAATCGTTTGGACACATGCTTATTTGTCAAAAATAGGGACTTTTCGTGGACTGTGGGCTTTTAGCTTATATTCTGTAAGTCTCCTGCATATTGCCTCAGTGCTTATCGGCAGTTCTACCATAATTCCTTTTTAACTTCTGCAGCTGACATGAATGGAGGCTTTTTTATATCCACTGTTTTAGATTGAAAAGTAATTGCGTTTCATAGCATTTAATTTGAGCAATCAACAAAATATTTCGAACTTGGCAGTACGTTTCGCCCTTCGAAATTAGTTTTTTATATTAATTCACGTTCAGTGTTAAGCACTACACATTTTGGTGCTATTATACCTATTACCAGCTCCCATTGTTGGGAGTAAAGTTTTTGAATTTGGTTTAAAATAAGCAACCGTTATTTCGACAAAAAATTGTTACTTACTAGTAACGAAACTGTAAAGATATAAAGAAAAATATATGGAAGCATTTCCACAGAATTGAATAATGAAATTAAATACCTATAGTGGTGCCATTATTCTGACAGCTACTGTACATACATAGTTGCATATAAGAAAATGTTGTCCTGTCTGTGGCAAACATTTTTAAGCCACATTTTAAGAAGCAGCTGTGAGCGATCATACATTTACATATGTATGTAATTATGAGTAGAGTAGTAGTATATACATACATATATTCATATATATGTATACGCATATAGTACTCGTTTCATCATCCTCAGTATAATATCAGCATTTTAGGGTGAGCAAGTCCATTAAAAAAAAAAAATTGCCAAAAAATTTTCGAAAAAAAAATACTTAATATTTTCGCTTACTTGATTTACAAGATCAAAATCAAAAATCACCAAAAATATTGAAGAAGAATCACGTATATCGACTGCAGTATTATAAGAAGTATAGAAATCAATATTAAACCCAGATTCGGTGTCAGCGATCAAAATTATGGGCAAGTACTAGAAATTTTAAAATAATGAAGACTCAAGTCCCATTTAACGTTTACTTATTATTATTTATTATTTTTTTCATATTTTCATATGGATTCTGTATCTCTTGGCAACGAAATGGGCAAAAAGTTGAGTCGCCCTTTTGGGAATAAAGGCACTTTTTTGATTTTTTTTTTTTTGAATGAGTATCACATCTACCAGCAGGAGGAACAACATGGGATGCGCCATGCTGCTGTTGCGGTGGCTTGGCGCATAATTCAAAAACTAACGCTGGCATTTAAATGTTTTATGTCGGCTACGATTGGCGGAGAGTTGCTGGGCGAAGGCGTTGGATGACTATATAATATACCTAAGTATGTATGTATATATTTATGTACATATTGCAGGGAGGAAAATTTGAATACAAAAATATTCATACCTATGTATGTACAAACATAAAATATATTCAGGTATATTATATGGTATATGTACATTACTTTTTATATATATATATTGTTTCAAATTTTTTTTATTATAAATTTAAAAATTTTGAAAAATGCACAAATTTATACTTTATTTCAATTTAAGAATTTTGCTAAATATTAGATTAGATGAATATATATTTCTGCTCGAAATGATACGTGTGCAAGCTAAATTTGGAGTACGATTTAGAGTGAGAAGCAACCTGCAGCATTCCAAGAACTAAAAGCCACTGTTTGGTGTGAATTATGCGCCGGCGGCATCATTAGGCCGTATTTTTTCAATGGCGACGAGGACCGAAACGTTACTTTGAATGATTACAAACTTTAATTTTCGTCCGAATTGAGAAGTGAGTTCAGTGAGAACTTTATTCCACGTTTGCGGTCGGTCAATTGGCCACTCAGATCGCTTAGAATTTAACTAGACATGGAATGAGAACTTAACAATATTCATTCCGTGGCTATAATAGAAGCTCTTCCAGAAATGAATCTTGCACGGTCGGTTGTAAACCTCGTGGAATCTCTTCTAAGGAACAGGAGCATCTTCGCCGAAATAGATAATGCCGTTATCAAGAGATATACCACAAGAGGCACCCCTCAAGGGGGAGTCTTATCCCACTGCTAAGGTGGCTCACAGTGAACACGCTGATTCGATAACTAGATAGCACAGGTTGTGACGTGATAGCATACGCCGACGATATTGTCTTAAGAGCGTCAGGTAAGCACACCCAGGGTCGATAAAAGCTATCACAGCCCTCTACACATGCAAAGCGGCCTTTAGAAAAATATGAGGCTCTAAACCGTTTATTGTTCACTGGATTTATAGAGCGGTAGTCAGAATCCTTCTATTCTACAGGTTTAGAGTGACATAGGCATCTTCACGGATAACACTAAACTCGAGGAAAGGGTAGGCTGTGGAATTCACTCACCAACGCCAAGATGCCATCACATCTCTTTAGACATTTTAATTTATTATTTATATATATATATTTATATTTATATTTATATTTATATTTATATTTATATTTATATTTATATTTATATTTATATTTATATTTATATTTATATTTATATTTATATTTATATTTATATTTATATTTATATTTATATTTATATTTATATTTATATTTATATTTATATTTATATTTATATTTATATTTATATTTATATTTATATTTATATTTATATTTATATTTATATTTATATTTATATTTATATTTATATTTATATTTATATTTATATTTATATTTATATTTATATTTATATTTATATTTATATTTATATTTATATTTATATTTATATTTATATTTATATTTATATTTATATTTATATTTATATTTATATTTATATTTATATTTATATTTATATTTATATTTATATTTATATTTATATTTATATTTATATTTATATTTATATTTATATTTATATTTATATTTATATTTATATTTATATTTATATTTATATTTATATTTATATTTATATTTATATTTATATTTATATTTATATTTATATTTATATTTATATTTATATTTATATTTATATTTATATTTATATTTATATTTATATTTATATTTATATTTATATTTATATTTATATTTATATTTATATTTATATTTATATTTATATTTATATTTATATTTATATTTATATTTATATTTATATTTATATTTATATTTATATTTATATTTATATTTATATTTATATTTATATTTATATTTATATTTATATTTATATTTATATTTATATTTATATTTATATTTATATTTATATTTATATTTATATTTATATTTATATTTATATTTATATTTATATTTATATTTATATTTATATTTATATTTATATTTATATTTATATTTATATTTATATTTATATTTATATTTATATTTATATTTATATTTATATTTATATTTATATTTATATTTATATTTATATTTATATTTATATTTATATTTATATTTATATTTATATTTATATTTATATTTATATTTATATTTATATTTATATTTATATTTATATTTATATTTATATTTATATTTATATTTATATTTATATTTATATTTATATTTATATTTATATTTATATTTATATTTATATTTATATTTATATTTATATTTATATTTATATTTTTATTTATATTTATATTTATATTTATATTTATATTTATATTTATATTTATATTTATATTTATATTTATATTTATATTTATATTTATATTTATATTTATATTTATATTTATATTTATATTTATATTTATATTTATATTTATATTTATATTTATATTTATATTTATATTTATATTTATATTTATATTTATATTTATATTTATATTTATTTTAACTCTCCGAAATTCAAGGATTTCTAGTCAAATTTATATTCAGTCTCGTCCTATTAACTAAGTCAAAATCAAATAAATAAGAAACCCGATTAAAATGTATAGTAAATTAATTTTGAAAATTTATTACTTAAATCAAAAAATTTCTAAATTATTTTAATTTGAATAAAACCCATATGGTATGTATATACATACATATCTCATGTGGATAAAATGGTTACACCACTTTCATGTTCAGCATATAATGTAACTGATGTGGGAAATATATTTTCCACCATTTTTATGTAAATACACACATAATTATTTATATGATAACCTGTAAAAGTAACAAATAAGTTTGCATCAATTTCAGACTAATTAGCCAAAGAGGCAAAGAACTCTTTTGTTAAAACTTATGTGTGTGTATGTAGTTAGTTAGTTCTAGGCATTAATGCTTATCGTTTAATAGAAATCTTTGTATGTACAAGCCAAATCGACACCTTTTATGAATATAAAATATAATAGTATAATGGACACACATGCATACACGTATGTATATTACGCATACGAGTATATACACGTGCGCTTGTGGATGCACACAATTGTATGCCGAAGAGTGCTTTCTTAAACAAGTACAAATGTATGTATGTATGTATATACAGAAGAATGTACGCACTTTTTCATGTTTTTTTTACCTTCTGTTACATAATAATCTCATTAGATAAAATATTTCATGAACATACAACGCCCCAGCTGAACGGTATTTGGGGGAAAATGTAACACCGGAAACACTTTTGAGCGAAATATCTGATAAAAAAAAAATAAAGCAAAAACAACGTGTGTCTTCATATATTATAAATAAAATTAAAATAAGCTTTGTGCAGAACAAGTAGTAAGGCTAGTGGTAGATTATATTTAATTCTCACCAAATGTAGGCTCTTTGTGTACCACTGAGGGAGAAGTTGATTATTTCTATATCTTTTGCTTGCCTCACTTGCGAACTGTTAGACTGGATAATAAAAGGGTTAGAAGTGATTTTTTTTTAGAAATATTGTGAATTAAACAACAACCAAAAATATTCATTGTAATTTAAAAAATTTATAAACAATTAAACTTTAGAAAAAAGTAAAAAAAAACTAAAAAGTCCGACATTTTTTTTTTTTGAAAATATTTAATTGTAGTGCCGATTCGTGTCACTCACCAACCCAAGGAACGTGGTTTTAAGAGCCACAAAAAAAAAAAAAATCAGTTAATATTGTTATGCGTCTACTTATCTACATGCAAGATTTATAGAATACAAGGTTACGACAACCGTTGATGTCACCGAACCAACTTCGTCATATATGCAGTGTGTGAGACTTGATACTTACATCATAAAAGATAGTAATTTTCTTTAAAAAATATATTCGTATGTGAACCTAATAACATAAATATAGGAAAAATTTTCTTATACAGCACAAAAAAACCAATTTATACAATATTTTTTGGGTACTCACCACCGCAGCCATAGATTTGACGATTTTTTGACAAAAAAAAAATTACACAAAAATTAGCGAACAACAAAGTAATGGGCAAAATTTGACGAAAAGATATCAAAATGAGAGTCCTTTCCTTTATCAGTGGACCTACAAGTAATCTTTCTTTAACTTTTTACTCGCTGAGTTTCAGGTATCCGACCGACTTAGTACGAATTCCTCACTAGCACCGGGTCTTTCTTATTGATTTTGAGGTTAGATTCTTAATTTTAATTTTCAATACTTTTTTCCTTATTTTTTTAAATAAAATTAAATTAAGGCACTTTTGCACAGGCTGTAGCCCATTCTTGATCTAGTCTATATTTAAGCTGACGCACTGTCTGTCTTCCATTTTTAAGCACATGAGCAGAGAGCATCCTCCAGAGATCCTCGATGGGATTTAAATCTGCACTAAATGCTGGCCATTTTAATACAGGGACATTTTTGCCATTAATGATGTCCTTCGTGACTTATGCCGTGCGTATTGTTAGACGATGAAATGATGAGCTGTACGAGATGCATATATAATTGGAGCTTTGTAATCGCTGTGGCGAAAGAATGGGAATTGAGTATAGCACCGTGACTATAATTGCATACCCAAAAGCTTGACTAAGCTCTATTACACACCCTATGACAACATACATAGTCGGCGTTAGAAGTTATAAGCAAGGTTTTGCGTAAGATTTATGGTCCTCCACGAGTTAGGCACGGCGTAGAAGAACTTGCCCTCTTGGGTATGCTCCACCTCACACTATCATATATTGTAAGCAACAAATCACTGGTGTGGCTGATAGGAACTAAATCGTCAACCACGTTCTCGACATAACGCTCTGACCTCCACTTCAGTATACCCTCGAGTTTAACTCGTGTATCAGCAGCTAGATGATCTCTTTTCCTAGAATTAACGGCCTAAAAGGCTTACTAATGACTCCATCCGCAGTTCCATAACTGTATGTATTTACACAACATATGTATGTATCTATGTGTGTGCACTTAGAGGAGAGGAACTGGGACCATTACCCACTTGGCTACATTAAATATGCAATAAATCGCAAAACTTATCAAAGAAAAACATTTAAATGTGGAAAACTTGTACAGAAATGTACTCTAACATAGATATATGTATGTATGTATGTATGTACATCATTGTAACAATTGCGAATGCTATGTATTGCAAACTTACATATGTTCAAATGGTGTGGCATGAAGGAATTGTGGAGAAAATCGCAGAGAAATATCAATATTTACTTTTCAGCCGCTTGCTGTCTGTCGTCAGTCCGTCGCTGTCACGCGCGTTGGTGCAAACGGCCATCAGCAACTCCGTTACCATCATCAACACCATCGTCAGTCAGTCAGCCAGCCAGCCAACCAACAACAACAACAATAACAGCAGTAACCGAACTACTGAAGCGTGATTTATTGCGAGCGAGATGCAAATGCCGAGATAAACTAATAAAAGTTAAGCTTGAAAAATTTTTAATTACACCGTAATTAATTAGTTGACCAGCGGGGCGAATAGGCTGGCGGTGGAACGAAAGCAGAAATACTAACTAAAAGAAGAGGAAAACAAACAAACAAACAAACTAAATATCAAAACAGCGGCCATACATGAAAATTGGCAACAACAACAACAACGAGAGCACTGCCGTAAATTTCTTTCACTGCTGCTTTTCATATTTGTTAGTGTAGTTGTACTTCCGCCGTATGTGTGTACAAAAGCGGAAACCACGCCTACGCCAAGTATCAACTATCAACAAAAGTGGAAAGTAAGCAGTCTCCTGCTCACAGCGGGCGAGTGAAAGAGACAGCATGATTGTTACGAAAAGTTCTCGTCGCTTTGTGGGCTTTTATGCTGCCTTCAATGGAAGAGTGTGCGCACAGCACGAAACAGTTTCCATAATTGGTGGATTGTCTTTCGGCGCTTAAAGCGAACGCCAGTGGAACAAAATGATTAACGGAACACTGCAATCTACTCGGCAACGCCTTCCCATATACACGCGCCTATAAGCCTGTCTCACTTGCACACACACGCTGCCAACTCGTTTAATTTCCTGTAATGGTTTTCCCTCTACAGTGTTTCGGTAGCCATTTGCGCTCAAACACTTCCATTGCATTCCAGTGCGAAATGCACTCAAGTTGTTATAGACACTTTGGAATTCAGAAGCAGAGTGACTCATGCGAACGAGCCTACTAGTCCTGTGCTTCCATATACTGCAAACATATACTGTACACAGTACACCCACACAAACCAGCTATGGCTCAATGCCACTGGAAGTCAATTCTCTGACTCAATTGCGTTAACCGTTGTTCTTGTTGTTCTTGTTGCTGTTGCCGCAACCGTTTGCGCTGTCTCGCGGTTTTTTTCGGTTACTTTTTCGGCCAACACACAGGACTGGTTTTTTCCAATTACTCAGTTCTTGTTGGATTCTCAAAGAGTTCGTATTGTTCGGCTTTGTTGTCTGTTAGTGCTCTGCCTCTGCTCGTACGTTTAGTTGGCGTTTCGATTAACGAGTTCCGTGTTTTTCGAAGTTTGTTTGTTTGTATGGCGAGTGCGCGCATCAAAACGTCAGGCAGCATACAATTGCTCCGCTTAAAACTAGTGGAAAACGTGCGTGAATACCAGCGGCTCATCTGCCGTGCATTAACCGCAGTTGTTTGGCTTGACGCAAAGACAAGGTGGCCGCTGTCGCTGCCGCTGCAGTTAGTCTCTAAAGCGTTGTTGTCGTTCTGTTGTTAAATTGGATTTTTGCTTTTATTTTATTCTGCAATGCGGTTGTCGTTCGCGTCCAATAGCGCGTAATTGCGTGTTGTTACATATTGCATTGTCATATGTTTCGGTTGTTTTTGAGTTTTTTTTTTTGTATTGTAGTTTATTTTTTTTCTCTGCTTGTGGCCAATGCGTTGGCACGCAATGGATTAGACGGCAAGTGGTATAACAAACATTTGTGCGTATGTTTGTGCTGTGAAAAACGTGCGACAAGGTGATTTGAAAAGAAACAAAAGTGCTAAAAAATCAAGTGAATAAGAATAAATAATTATACTATACACAAAAAGGGGGAAAAAAATAAAATAAAATAAACAAACAATAACAAAAAAAAGTTTAAACAAAAATCATATCCAAAATGTGTAAAAATAAATTTGTTTGACACTACACACGTGGCTAAAACATTTTTTTTAAATACCTACCTAATGCATTATTGAAAATTTTTTTTGATGAATATAAAAAAAAATATATATATTAACAACGCTTACACATAACTATGAATTTCTTGTTGTTGTGCTATATTTTTTTCGAGGCATAAAGCATTTTTTATTGAATAAAAATTCAGTTTACACATATAATATAATAAATTATATGTATACATACATATATAAGATATCGAGGTAATAGTAAAAATACAAAAGCAAAAAACCCTGTGCCTTTTGTTTGTATAATATAATAATTAGTAATAATTAGCGCTCTAGATAGCCGCTCGATACTTCTTCTTTGCTCAATTGCTCAAATATATATTTGAAAATCTTTAATTTTCTATTTTGTTTGTGGAAATTCCTTTAGTATTTCAATGAATAATGAGATATTTGAATAAATAAAATTGTACAACAGTGTGCTGTGGAGAAGTTAAAATTTTTGCTCAAAATTTTCAAAAAGGCTCAAGGTAAAATCACACACGGTAGTAGCAAGATTAAAAAAAAACAAAAATCCCATGTATTTTGTTTCTGGAATTATAGTTCCGAAAAGTCGAAAACGAAACTCGTTCAATGTGTTTTGTTTGTGTAATTTATTGAAATGGAAGGAAGAACAAGCAATCATATGATGTGACAACTTCACCTTCTATAATATAAATTCGCCTTGGTCTGTGGAAGGAGTCAAAATTTTTGTATGAAATACACCAAGGTGCTGAAAAAAATTCCAAACGCTCGAATTCATGCTTAAAAATTTACGAGCAATGATCAAGTCAATGCAAATTCACATACGGCAGTATGTATACAACAACAAAAAACCTTTGTACATATTTCGAAATGTCAAATGTGAAATGGAAGGAAGAACAAGCAATCATATGATGTGACAACTTCACCTTCTATAAATTCGTCTTGAAAATGCACGAGAATGCTCGAATCCCTCGAATATATGCTCGAAAATTTGCAATGAAAGATTTGGGAGTAGTCGTTGCTCGAAAGTTCAAATTGCTTGAAAATGTTCGAACAAAATCTCTAGAGCTTTAGTAGATACCAAATTTGCTCGAGGCTCTTAGTACACTTTGTTTGTGTAATTATACGCTTTATATTTTCAAAACTTAATTTTTTCTAACGCTACCATTGTTGTAGCAACATTGCTTATGTATTTTGTTTGTATAATTTGTCGAAGTGACGAGAAGATACCATCTATGAATATGCCCTGTATTGTATCCGTTTATTAAATATTTTTTTGTTTTTTTTTTCTGGGAAAAAAGTTTTTCCTCATACATTTTTTTACATTCACAATAATATGACATTTTTATTCAAAAAAATTTTAATATTTCATAAAATTTAAATTCAAACACATTTTTGTAGCATTTCTTTTTATGAAAAAAGTGAAAATGTGAAGATTTAGCATAACAAATCGCTCAAAATAACAAAATAAGAGAGACATACTGCAAGAGCTATCTGCATAAGATGACTTTATTTGCATTAACTCGTAAACTTATACTCTTGTAAATGCAGATATAAATGCAATTTGACAATACTGACACATTTGACAGTTTTTTTAACTATTGTGAATGGCAGAAGTTGACTTCACTGCTGTCAGAAGAAGATATACCAAGCGACAGGCATTTCTATTGTGTCAAAACTTTTCTTTAAAACTGTGTTTGACCATGGAAGAAATTTACAATATAATATAATAAAATTTGACGCTTTGTAACCGTTGAAGCGAATTTCGGACGAGCTCTTCCTTCAATTAGTGGCCGCCCCATGTTTATTGTGCTAAGGAAAATTGAACTTAAGCTTACCAATTTCCACATCGCTGTACTCTTATAACTGGAAATGTAACAATCCTAGCTTGAAATACATATGTTGATAAGGCTTATGCATCGATTATTTTGATATTGTTGAAAAATTTTTGGAGAATAATGTTAAGTATTCTTTTAAATACGTGTACAGTGCATAGCTGAAGTCTGCTACCCTATCAGCTCAAAGATATTTTATAACAAATATCACAAAAGTTATTGAAAATTTCAAGTTTTTATAAAAAATTAGACAAATTCATTTTTCGAATGTGAAATGTAATAAAATCAGAATTTAAAGTATTTTATTATTAAAAAAGCATTAAAGAAAAATCGAAAATTTGTCTAGCAAAAGTGTGTGAAACTCCAGCCAAAAGTTTGGAAAAGGTAACAAAAATACCTTTAATATCCAGTGAGATATCTTCGTACACGAATTATTTCTTTTAGTCGGCCAGTCATGGCTTGAATGGCTTTCTTTTTTGTAATCTCAACTGATAGTTTGCCATTCAACTTATAGCAATCTTTAAAGTTGATTTCTTTAAAGTAATATGGTGCTGCCTTAAGCGCTTTATGCTCGATGGTATCGAAATCTACCTGGGCTCTAATCGTTGTCCATTTTTTTCGCGCTTTGTAACCACATTTCTTGAAAAATTCTCAAATATACTTCGGTTTGTCATAAATTAATCGTTAAAAATAAGCCCCATACAATGACACCTTCACCTCCATGCTCGACTGTTTTAATTTTATTTTTTGGTTTTAACACTTCGTTTAGCTTCCTCCACTCTTTAAGTCGTCCGAAAATGTTAGATTTTAATTCGTCGGAAAAAAATTAAATTATCACGGGAGAAAAATCGTTTGAGCTCATATCTAAGTAATGGTTTTTCCCCAATAAAATATGTATGTACTCGTATGTAGCTGCTTCCCATTTTGAGCTCCAAGTTTTTATCAAATCAGCTGATAACTAAATGCGCATAAGTGTCTGTCTGTCCATATTAGAAACAAGACAATAGACAATACACAAAAAAAATATTTCCCCTTCAACACAGGAAATTTTCATTGATTACTTTGGAAGTGAGCTCAAGAAGTGTGAAATTAATATTCACATATTTCAAATAGAAACAGTTTATTCATAATTTTAATTCATTTTTTATTTATTTATTTAATTATTTTTTTAATCTTTCATCTATCTCATTTTTTTTTTTTAAATACGTATGCAGTTCAAGTTTTCTTCCACTTTTCCTTCAGAAATGTCTTGTTGTAAACCCTATTAAAACTTTGCAAGAATGTTGGATTCCTTTTGCCCTGGTATTGCTGGCGTCCGATGTAATTACTATTTCTGTCAGTTGAAAAATCATTTTTTATTTCAAGAAGATTTGATTAAATCAAAGTAGTCGCTCCGATCTGTAAAGACGCTATGTTTTTCGGCATTTTCCATTGTATTTTTCAATGTTTCTCGAAGGATGTTGGTCGTAAGTTCGCCTAGGTTCCTTGGCTTGTTGATTTAAGTCTTTGTTTTTACGTAGCTCGAGAGCAAAAATACAGTGGTGTCAAATCTGGTGTACCTTATATTCGTGGTGACGTCTCAACACTGGCTTTTACGGCCGCGATATTTTCAACGGATTTTCTCTGTCGCTTGTTTATTTGGACAGTACCAGAAGACTAAAATTTTTCGTATGTACGCTTCTTTGTGTTCTGGGATTATGCACTTTTCACTATATACATATTAAAATTCTGGATTCTCTGCAAAACTCATCTATTAACCAAACTTAATGCTTTTTTTATACAAGTTTGTTGAGCAAAGGCAATTTAATTAATAAATGACAAAATTAGAAACTAATTGTTATGCATGCGAGTATACCGACGGATTGTGGCCTCTACAGCATTGTTTACACATATGTACATATTTCATAGTATATATTATTAATGGCGGCTGAATTAGCCGAGTGGTTAGCACTGCGTACCGCCATTCTGAAGATCCAAAAATTATAAAAAATGATTTTTTCTAATTGTGGTCGCCTCTCGGCCGGGAATGTCAAGCTTTCCGAGTGTTTTTTTGACATGAAAATAAAATCTCCTCATAAAAAACCATCAGTCGTTCGGAGGAGGCTTAGTATAAACTCTAGCTCCCTCCAATTGTTGGAAAAACATCAAGACGAAAATCGCTTCAGCGCCAATTATATATACATGTATATTAATGCACATTTAGATAGTTAGGATATTCTTAGTATACTACTAATTATATCAAAACATTTGGATCAGGATCTTTAAATCTAAAATAAATCATATTTCATTAGTGAGTACGTCCTCGCAACTACATTTCCAGAGGTGGTGTAGATAATAAGAATAAAATAAATAAGAATATATTGATAACGGGAAATATTACCTCACCACGATCATTCAAAAGGGGAGTAAGTCCTCACCGTTTCTAAATAGCTGATCTAATATTAGGCGGGGTAAAAGGTAACATCCTTGATCGCCAGAATGCGCTGCTACTTCGAAAAAGGTTATAGTGCCTTGAAGTCCATTCATATCTTGGCAAACATGTCGAATTTCCGTGCGATACTGCCCTTAGTTTTGTTTTGATAGCTGATGTTGAGTATGGACAAAAACGATTTTCGTTCTCTCATAAAACATTATTTTTTGAGAGAAAAAACGGCGAAAGAAAAAAAAGAAAAGTCAAATTTTGGTTTCGAAAGTTTTTTAGTGGCCGTAACTCCACTACCGATCAAGTACGCAGCGACAGGTTCTCCGTTGGGATCACAGAGAACAATGTTCAAAGTTAAGGTGCGCGAGCTAGCAGATGTTACAGAGATTAGTACTGAGCGCACACGCCATATCCAGCCGCTGGGTGCCGCGTATGCTCACTCAGAACCAAAAACACGTACACGAGAGCACTTCGAAAGAGTGTTTGGACTTGCTAACGCGGAATCGGGTGGACTTTTGGCCTCGATTGGTAATTGCTGATGTACACATCAGAGATCAGAATGAGTGCCAGGCCATGGACTGAAGCCGGCACGAGTGCTCCGAAGCGGACGAGGGAGAGCTCGATAGGTCGGAAAGTTATGGCGGCGGTTTTCTGGGATTGTTATGGCATACTCTTCGTGGACTACATAGAAAAAAGAAAAACCATCAACAATGAGTATTACTATGCACTATTGGAGCGATTGAAGGCCGAAATCTTTGCAAAATGGCCTCACATGAAGCGAAAGATAATTTCATTTTTGGAAGATAATGCGCCGGTGCACAAGAGCATCGCATCCATTGCTAAAATCAATGTCTTAGGGCCCCAATTGCTTTCGCATCCACCGTATTCGCCCGATTTGGCCCCTCGGACTATTATCTCTTCCCAAATCTCAAAAGATGGCTCATCAATAAAAAATTCAGCTCACGCGAGGAAATCATCGACGCTGCGGAGTAGTATTTTGGAGACCTTCAGGAAAATTACTTTTCGGACGGGATCAAGAAGTTGGAAAATCGCTGGAATAAGTGTATCGAGCTAAAAGGGAATTATATTGCATAAAATAAAAGAAAAACAGTTACAAAAAAAAATTCATTCCCAAGGAGGTTACTTTTCACCCACCTAGTATACAAAAGGAAAAGGAGTAGTTTCTCACGTTTTCCTGATGCCTACGATTGGAAGAAGTACCTCACATATTCGTATGTAATCTATCTACCGCTGTAACAGCATGGCTATATAACGATGTACTTCAAGTATTTTGAAGACAAAAAGTATAACTTTTTCCAACAACCAGGAAATGTCAAGCCCTACGAGTGTATTTCTGAAATGAAAATCAAAGAACCTCACAAAAAACCATCAGCCGTTCAGAGGTGGCTTGGAATAAAGGTATTTCACAGCCTCTGGTACCAGTGAATGCCACTGGAAGGTCACTCTGGACGCTTTTCTGAGAACAGTGGATTTATCGTTCAGTGAGGAGCAGTGCCGTTTGGAACTTTGTTCAATAATTTTGCCTACCAATTTCCTGCTCCAGTACGAAGTAGCACCCGAAATTTATTGAAAATCATATAGAAATAGATATTTCTGCGGATGTTGATAGCTTCCTATTATTTTATTCCTGCAGAAACTTACGAAATTCCAAAAAATAAAAATAAAAATTAAAAGTTAAATTAGAAATTTGCCGTCGGTAACACAATTAGCACAGCTCTCCCCATATGGGTTTTGCTATTACCTATACTTGTAGTTGTTGTTGGAACAATAAGAGAGCAATTCCTATTGTTATTCATTAACTTAAAACAATCTGCCGCCGCTGAAGAGCAGCTCATATTCCAATGGCCCGGGCAAAATCACTCATTTTATACACTCGAAACTTCGCGTTGCGGCATTTATTCACTCAATTTTTGTTGTTTGTATTACTGTGGCGCTGGTGGCGCGCATGCTACCTACCAACTAACGGTTTGCCTGCCGTACACAAACACACACCGCAACCACAAAATGTAGTGGAATAAAGTGGCAATCGTGCAAATCGCACATTTTTCGCGTTTCTTTCTCGATTCATTTGCTGTTGTTGTTGTTGTTGTTGTTGTTGTTGTTGTTGGTGCAGTTAATGTTCATATTGTTTTTTGTGCGCTTAAGTCGCGAAACGATTTCGATACGATTCGATTCGACGACTACTGTATGCCACACAGTCACACAGTCACACAGTCTCACAATCGCATAAATTCTGCCGTTGTTTCTGTTGCGCTGCTGCGCTTTGTTGCCTGGCGCTTGCTGCCCAACTGGAGTCAGACCGCTTTTGTGTATTCGTTTCACACGCGTCAGACAGACCGCAAGTGCTGCGTGTCACGGCTGCCACACGCAAGAAAAATCAAAAGGAAGCTCAAAATATACCAAAGCAAAGTGCATACATACATACATACATACACGTACAAATACAAATACCATAAAGCTAAGAAATGAAAAACAAAAATAATAATAAAAATAAATAAATAAAGTAGATAAATGAAAAATACAATGGTGGCTCAATGGCAACAATAGTAATAATTACAAAAAAAAAAAAAGAAAAAAACTAGAGCAATAAGTAAATAAAAATAAAATAACAACAACAACAAAAATTAACAACAGCAACAACAGTTGGTAAAAAAAAATTTTGTCGTGTTCAAAATTGGAGCAAAAAAGTGCGAACACGCATTTAAGCGCCCGGGCGCCACGCAATATCTTGCACCAATGGCAATAGCAACAACAACAAAAACAACAATGAATATATTAACAATAAATTTATGTTTAAATGTGCACTAAAAACGCAATCATCAATTGCAAGCTGTGATTGTGTCTGTGTGTGTGTGTGCATCTACATACATATATGTATGTGTCTGTGATTTATTTAATACTCGTTGGTTACAAAATAATAATACAAAAAAAAAATAAATAAATAAATAATAGTATATAATAAAAATGTCAAAGCATATCCAAATAATTTATTAATATTTTTCACACTTTTCGGTGCAAAATCTAATTTTCAGTCAACGTTTACGGATTTTTCTTTTATTGTTTGTTTTTATGTTTTTTGGAGGAATGATTCTGGTGGCGTACATACCTATGTTGAACTTAAATATATCTATGTACATATGTATCAATTTTCGTGAAGCTTTTTTTAATTACTAATTAGATTCTTTTAATTTTCGAAAGAATTAATTTTCACTTCAATATTCTTGAATAATAAATAAAATCGCCCGAAAATCGCTGCCCAAATAAAATGCATTATAAACCGCTTTACATATACGAGTATACGAGTATAAATATAATATATATAATAAATAAAACAACTTCTTTTTCTAATTAGTCAACTTTGTTTCGTTATTTATTTGATATCTACTTGACATTTCCGCTGAGAGTCAATTGAAAATTAAATAATTTTATAAAAAATCTATCTAAAAATATATAAATAAAGTAAATAATAAAATGCAAAAATTAAATTAATATTAAAATATTTTTTAATTATTATTTATTTTTTTATTTTTTTAATAAAAGAGTTGTGGTAGGAAATATTTGTTATCGAATTGCTTATAAAACAATTACCATTAATTGGTAATTAAAAATATACATAAATGTATGTAAATGTTTGAAACGTCAAAAAACTTTAATCTCGATTTGTTTATGACTAAAAATCTCAAATCGAACTATTAACTCGAAAAATAATTTTCTTTAGCTCGAAGTGAATCTGTAATGCTTTTTTGGTATTTACAATTCAAAAACACCTAACTCCAGTTGTAAACAAATTAAATTATTAACACAATCGCAAATATTTTTATTGGTCTCAGAGAAACAAATGCAAGCAGCCAGGAATGTATACTTTTTTTATTATTTCTATTGAATATTTTAACTTTAATATTTTCCTCTTGTTTGCGCTTAACCGTCGGTGGCGTAGAAAGGTCTTTATAAATTGTTCTTGAAGAGTCGTCATATTTAAAAAATTAATCAGAATTACTTTAACTCTTGCAACATTAAAGGAAAAAATTAGTAGTAGTTTTTATAAAATTCTACGATCATCTGAAGTTGTAAAATTTATAACAAAAAAACCTCATTTCGGCAAGGAATCTAATGCATTTGATTAGGAAATAAATATTTTATAAAATTAATTCAGCACACGCTCAGCCAAAACAAATTCAAAAAATAAATAAATAAATAAGAAAGAAAAAAATAAATATTTAAATAAAAATTAAATGAAAATTTGAAACATAAAATGTTAAAATAAATATTTAAATAAAAATTGCAAGGCAAAATGTTAACCCTCCTACTCACCTATTATGTATCTGTGAATCGAGAAAAAATAAATAAACAAAAATGTCCCAAATCAAATTCAAATGTAAATAATAAAATTAAATATTTAAATAAATATTAAATGAAAATTTCGAAGCTAAAAATTCAAATAAATAAATAATAAAATTAAATATTTAAATAAATTTTAAATAAAAATTCGAAGTTAAAAATTCAAATAAATAAATAATAAAATTAAATATTTAAATAAAAATTAAATGAAAATTTCGAAGTTAAAAATTCAAATAAATAAATAATAAAATTAAATATTTAAATAAATTTTAAATAAAAATTTCGAAGTTAAAAATTCAAATAAATGAATAATAAAAATAAATATTTAAATAAATTTTAAATAAAAATTCGAAGTTAAAAATTCAAATAAATTAATAATAAAATTAAATATTTAAATAAATTTTAAATAAAAATTCGAAGTTAAAAATTCAAATAAATAAATAATAAAATCAAATATTTAAATAAAAATTAAAAGAAAATTTCGAAGTTAAAAATTCAATTAAATAAATAATAAAATTAAACATTTAATTAAACTTTAAATAAATATTCGAAAGTTAAACTGTTAATAGAGTGGGGTCGATGAGATCGCAGACGACCGGTTTTCTAAATTCTAATACCTTTCTCAATATGTTTTTCAAATAAATGAAATCTGTGATAAAGCCTTATACGGCCGGCTATTTGACCGAACTCCTCTTCCAATTTGTGGTATGCTTGTTGATATTTTTCCAACAAACGGAGAGAACTACAGTTTAGTCTAAACCTAGCGAGAGGAATTAGAAAAGTTATTTTCTATAATTTTGGACGTGGGTCGGACCAGGACTCGAACCCTGGCCATCTAAATGTTAGTACGAAAAGTACACCATAACCACCTGGCTAGGACTTAAATAAATAAATACTTAAAAATCAATTTCAAGAGAAATGTTGTTAGCGAGACTATACCCTTTTAAAATTCTAAAGTTGAAATTCTTATTAAATTTATAAAAATATAAATAATGTACTGAAATCAGCTAAGCCGGTGAACCTTTAAAGCAAAAAGATTTTTTCGTGGCGAAATTTGAGAAAATCATGAAGACGGTCTTCCTTGGTATGTCATAAGTTGGCTATTAGCTAACCAACTTAGATGAAATTTTTTGACTGGAAAGCTAACGCATTTGACTACATATCTGTTGCATCAAACTAGATTTTTTTTTGAAAAAAAAAAAAATTAATCACTTAATTTTTAAAAGATGCAATATTGGGAGCGGAATTTTTTTTTTAATTTTAAATAAAAAAATTAGATAAGAAATTTTCATTTAATAAGCCAAAAAGAAAATAATAATAATTAAATAAAATAATAAAAAAATAAAATATTTTTAAATATTTTAAACTGCAATACATCGGATTTTACACAAAATTGTTCATATCCCCAAATACGATTTTTAGACTCAAGGTGTTATGACAAAACGACACAGATTTACTAAAATAAAAGTATTGAAAAATTAAATTTAAATATTTTTTAAATCTAAACTTTAAAAAATGTTAAATTTCAGCAACTCTAACAGTATTCTCAATACAGAACGACTAAAAAAATATAAAAAAAATAATAAAAAATTTATAAAAACCAATTCCTAATAAGAAAAGAAAACTCGAGTAATCACTGAAAGGCAATAAATCGTAGCCAATAAATAAAAAAGTGCAAAGTAGCAAATGTGAGAAAAAATGTATATTTAAAAAATAAAACCCAAAACACTGTGAAACAAAAAGAGGTGAACAAAGAATTATGTGTAAAAATCGTCAGCTAAGCGTACATACATATGTACATATATAGCTGCAGATTTCCAACGCTGATATAGCGAAAAAAGGTGGCGCAGAGCTAAAAGAAAAAAAAAATAAATAACAACAATAAGTATAAAGCAAAGAGCAAATATAACAATAAAGCAGCCTTAGATGCTGTAAAGTGCACTCAGTTAAGAAATAAAATACAAAAAAACAAAAGAAAGAAATTATTCGCCCAAAGACAACACACATACAGCGCATACATATATACACACGTATACGTACAATTAAACACTGGAATTGTAAAACGTACAAGAAGCCAGTTTATGGAGAAGTGAAATAAGTTTGAATTTGCAACTTTTTTTTCTGCTTTGCTGGCGCACCACCGGCATTCAACAGCATCAGCGCTGCTATCAGTGTTTTGGTAGCAGTCGCCGCGCCCTTTTCTAAGCGGCGTTTTGTAGGAAGGATCAGCAGCAGCAGCAGCAGCAGCAACTTATTGAAAACGTAGTCAAAACGGCGACCATAACGAATTCCTCGGCGTTAGCGATGAGCCAACTGGGCACCGTCTACGCGACAAAGCGTAGGCGACGCAATGGCAAAAGGTGAGTGAGAGCAACACAACAAAAGAAAAAAACCATAAAAAAAGTGTTTTTAATTAAAAGCTATGTATTTGAATTTAAAGTAGACGAAAAAAAAAAATTATATAAATATTTAAAAAATTTTAAATAAATTATTTTATGAAATTCTTCATTTTAAAGTTATAACATTTTTATGAGGCTAACTTTTCGTTATAAAGTTGACAATTTTATTTTTGGTGAAAACTTTTTTAAGCAAAATAAAAATAAGCAAATCTTCAGCAGCAACTCCGGGTAAACTATATTTAATATTTAAATTTAATTCCATAAGCGAGTTTTTGAGTCGAGTGATGCAAGCCCAATCAAGTAGGCTGATTGGCAAAAATTATAGAAAGTTTCGATTCGATAAATACTATTGTTTATTTTTATATTTATTTTAGTAAAAAAATTTACACGTGCACCTCGCACGGAAAAAATTTTTCATTTCTTAAAATTTTCGCAAAAACAAATATTTTGACCTGCTCATAAATTCAACCTACGCCTTACAAGGTTTTTACTTAAGCTCGACCTCTTCAAGTTCAAATAGATATTTTCCATACTTTATCTGTACTCAACTATCTGCTAAATTGGTAATGAACTAATTTCACAGGATGGCAACAAAATTGTCTTGAATTTTCATCATTGTTGAGGACATGAGTCCTTAAAGACTTAAGGTAGGCTGCCAAAGGCTAGAAGGTTGGCAACGCACCTCCGTGACCCGTTGGCCCTTTGATTTCAACAAATTTTCATCTTTTTTATCATTCTAAAATCAACCATCAAGACGTGAACACCAGCCATTAGCCATAACTGAATATTCTAATGTTTAAAATTAATCAATGCCACATTGTTAATCTTTCTGAAACTGTTGTATAAATAAATTAAACCTAAATTGAATTAAAACATTAAATTAGATTTTTTTGTATTTTTTTATATTGATTTAAATATTGTCCTTCGAATTGGATATCGGCAATCTATAAAAATCAATATTTCATGCTTAAATGTTTGTCAGTACCCGCAATGGCTGAAAAACGCCAGTCCTAAGTGGTGTAAGCTTACACAAAGCCCCGCTCCATAAAATTTTGAACAGCCAAAGCGCATAAATAAATTCCCCTCGTAACAAATGTAATGTTCACTCCACACCATCTTCAAATTTCTCACCCGGAGCACTTTCCCAACCTCCACTGAATAAATTCATGGTGTAAAAAGAGGGATGATGGAGTTAACCCCACCAACTTCTTTAACAGCCAAACTGCTCTATAAATACAATTACCGGTATCATATATCAACAACTTCTCTACTCCAAAACATCCTCTCCCTCCTACCCCCAAGGCTTGGACAGTCATGAAAATAAAGATTTTAATGTCTTATGTCTATCAAGTCGAGAATTTTCAATTTAATTTCTTCTTAAATATTATAAACTTTTTTTTTGTACTCGTTTTATGCGTCAACGTCATCAATAGTGTATGCAAAGGTTGTTTTTTTAGACATGTGGTTTTCAAAAAAAAATTGTATGGCTGAGAGGGTTAATTTCCACCCATTTTTTCCAGATATTGGGGCCCGTATTCCCTTCCAATTTGTCAAAAAAAATTGTCCAGCGGTGTTAAATTACACGACCTTGGAGGCCACGCCACAGGCCCACGACGGAAGATAATGCGCTCAACAAAAGTTTCCTTCAATAAATTGATAGCTTCATACCAATATCCTCCAGTTCAGGCACGAAAAAGTCATAAATCATGGTTCGATAGCCTTCCTCATGGATTGTAACCTTCTGGTCGGCTTCAGATTAGAAGAAATATAGACCAATGATTCCCTCTGCCCATAGAGCAGAACAAACACTGACTTTTTAAGGATTTAATGGCATCTAAACAATGGCTTGTGGATTATCATCTCTTCCATTTGCGAAAACTTTGTTTATTAACCTACCTATTCAACCAGCCGCGACTGCCGAGTGGTTAGCTTGCGTACTGACATTCGGAAGGCTCGGGCTCAAATCCCAGTGCCAGCAATATCCAAAAGTTATGAAGAATTATTTTAAATAAAAAAATTAAGTTAAATTTTCTAATTGTGGTCGCCCCTCGGCAGGGAATGTCCACCCCTCCGAGTGTATTTCGGACATGAAATAAAAGGCTCCTCATAAAAAAAAAACCATCAGCCGTTCGGAGGCGGCTTAGTATAAATTGTAGGCCCCTCCATTTGTTGGAAAAACATCAAGACGCAAAATCACAAATTCCGAGCTCCTCGGCCGAAAATCGCTTCAGCGGTTACAAAACGCCAATTATATATATATTCAACCAAAAGTGAGCTTCAACGCTTTGCAAAATTTTCTTGTGAAAATCGACATCGGTGGCCATCGGTGGCGACGTGCGACACGCTTGATGGTCGTTCTTAATTAATTCTTGTATGAATTGGATGTTATAAGTCCGCAAGCCATGATTCTTCCACAAAATTGACAATTGTTGCGCGCAATGACGTATAGACACATTCTGGTCTTCTGCGATATTCTGCTCCAGTGTCTCTGAGGATGCGCATTATACACTTGAGTAAACGTGGTGTGAATCTGATCCATTGTTATCGAATATATTATGGCCGCATTGAAAACCACATGACTAAAAAAACACCCTTTTTCATCTATTAATAGACGCTTTGTTACCGCAGAAGCGATTTTTCGGCCGAACTCTCTTTCTCAAATTTATGATTTTGCGTCTTGATGTTTTCCAAAAATGAAGAGACCAAAGTCGCCTCCAAACGGCCGATAGATTTTTATGAGGAGCTTTTATTTCATGTCAGAAATGCACTCGGAGTGCTTGACGTTCCATGCCGAAGGGCCACTGTAGTAACATAAATTAATTTTCTATAATTCGTATGTTGATCGAACCAGGGCCCGAATCTTGGCTTTCAAAATGGCGGTACGCAAGCTCGTCTATTCTCGTTCATTGCGATCGACCTTTTTCAGCTTTATAACAATAATTTAGCATAGAAACCTAAAGAAGGAAAAATTAGTTTTAGGTTAGGAATTTTATTTCTCAAAATTTCTGCATTAAATTTCGTATTTTTCCGCAAAAATTTTGTCCTTAGTAGCTTTCGATCTCTACCAGATACTACAATAATTTTGTCCACTCTCAAGTGTAAATCATGTGGTAGCGTTAGTGTTTTGTGTTTTCCCTTCTTCGATTTATCGATATTCTCTGCATTTATCTGAAATTGATTTGAATCTGCGTCATGTATGGTACTTGCCACATACAACTTGTGCTTTTTTATATTTTTTATGCCCGCCTCTGGATGCTTCCGGCGCTAAGTGGCTGCGAACCACCCGCTGTTTGCTTGCAGCAACAGCAACAGCAACAACTTATCAATCTACCAACGCCTTCGTAATTACAACTGATTGCTGCTGCAATGGAGTGTTGATGTTGGCGCTTTTTCTTTTTGTATTTTTTTTTTGTATTTGTTGTGCTATGCGTTGTTGTTTTATTGCCGCTGATGCGTTGTGTTGTGCGCACAGCAGCCGTTCTGCCAACAAATTCTCACATTTCGCTGCTGCCAGCAATGGTTTGACTGATTGCTATGCTTATTGGCATATTCACAGGCAACATACATACATACCATACATACATATGTATGCATGCATGCACTGCACTGAGTATACCATATACTATGTGTGTATGTACACATACCTACACTTTGCTTTATTTTATTGTTGGCACTCTCTGTCATTATTGGCTGTGTAATAAGTGTTTAATAAATGGTGGCTATTTTCACGCTGCCCACACGCACAGTCCGCCAGCTCGCTGGCTAGTTAAAGTGCGCAGGAGTTGTCTAATCACCTGTGCTGTGCCGTCAATACACGTATGTATGTACATATCTATTACATATACTGGTTATATGTTTATAAGACATACAATTCAATCAGTCTTTCTTGCTTAAGTCTGCATTTAGCACATTTACGCCCGCTTAATTGATGTATGCAATACAAAAACAATATAACTTTACATATTTATATATGGTACATTTATGGCGCTTGGCATTATTATTTGCGAAAGAACAACAACTGAAGGTAATTAATGTTTTTTATTTTTTTTTGTTGTTTTTTGCTTGTATTTTATTGATAACTAAATGCACTTACTTTTTTGTCGCCTGTAAATTTTTACTGTTTGTTATTATTGTTGCATGCATGCTTAATGTTGTGGCATTGTTTTTGTGACAGTAGTCATTTATTTTTATTTTGATTGGCTTACAAAATTTCCACCTCCATTGTTTTGTGATACTATTTGCAATTGTTCTTGTTGTTATACAAATTTCATATCACGTCTTGTCTGCCCACCTGGGAGGCTTTGTTCGCTGTCACTTATCGCTGTTTGAGCTTATGTTTTACTCTTTATGCCTTTAAATAGCTTATAAATGTGTGGAATTTGTCTTTTTATATAATTAGTTATAGTAATTGATTAGTTGTTGTACCTATATAGTTTAGTTTGACCACAGTTTTGGCGCCTGAGGAGTTGTTTTGTTTTTGCTCTTTCGGCTCCTTGTTTGATTGTGACCACCCTGTGATTGTCATGACGGCATATTTTCCGTTGTTAAATCATTTGTTATTAATATTTTAGTTAGCTTAATTTTTTTTTATGACTTTATTGCCTATTTGTATGGCGGTACTTATAGAAGGCAATTTTACCTAGTTCAGCAATAAAGATAATTTTTCGGTTACGAAAGGAATCGTTGAATAAAATATTTGGAATAAAAACATTTGATTTACGTACGTACATACATATGTATATGACAGACTACATAGCTTTATAAATATATGTAAAATTGAAGCTTTGTAACTGTGGTGTTCATTTTAATACAATATTTTTCAAATAAATGGAGCGACCTACAGTTCATTTTAAGCCGGTTTTATGGGTGCTATATGATATAGTGCTCCGATTTTGATGATTTTCAGTGACAATATTTCCTTGTATATATGTGTGTAAAATGCAAAATTTTATGCTCTTAGAAAGTTTTTTAGGCGTATTTTTTACCCAAAACCTCATAACTGAACAAATCGGTTGTATGGGGGCTATATTATATAGTGCTCCGATTTTGATGATTTTCGGTGACAATATTTCCTTGTATATATGTGTGTAAAATACAAAATTTCATGCTCTTAGAAAGTTTTTTTGGCTGATTTTTTACCCAAAACCTCATAACTGAACAAATCGGTTGTATGGGTGCTATATGATATAGTGCTCCGATTCTGATGATTTTCGGTGACAATATTTCCTTGTATATATGTGTGTAAAATACAAAATTTCATGCTCTTAGAAACTTTTTTAGGCGTATTTTTGACCCAAAACCTCATAACTGAACAACTCGGTTGTATGGGGGCTATATGATATAGTGCTCCGATTTTAATGATTTTCGGTGACAATATTTCCTTGTATATATGTGTGTAAAATACAAAATTTCATGCTCTTAGAAAGTTTTTTTGGCTGATTTTTTACCCAAAACCTCATAACTGAACAAATCGGTTGTATGGGGGCTATATGATATAGTGCTCCGATTTTGATGACTTTCGGTGACAATATTTCCTTGTATATATGTGTGTAAAATGCTAAATTTCATGCTCTTAGAAACTTTTAGAGTACAAACTTTCATGCTTTTAGATGCTTTTTTGATCCAAAACTTTATTCCTGAATATATGTATATATACAATATGTCGATAGTCTACAGCAACATTTTTTTTTTCTGGATGACGGCCGAGCAAAGGAAACTCTTATCGGTACTGCTATACCGACACCTAGAGTTCCTTAAGCAATTGTTCGCATGTTTGCGGTGGGTTAACTTATTCATGGATAAAAGACAAAACAAAACCAAAATCAAATTGAAACATTTTTTATTAACCAAAGGAAAGGTTAATTATTTCAAAAACCAAAAGTTATATCATTTAAAAAGTGAAACAAACAAAAAGTGAAACTAAATAAAGATAAAACCATTCGATCATTAATTTGAGTTTCACCTCAATATTTCTTATAGCCACCATTTGCTAGAAGAACAGCTCTTAATCTGGTAGACATGCTGCTTATTATGGTAGTTTCTGGCTGGCTGGCTTCTATTGGGATTTTGTTCCAGTGCGCTGTTACTTGTGGCCAAAGTTCGTCAAGAGTTCGGGGAACTGTATTGCTGCTTGCCAAGAACCTTTTGAGTTCTCCCCAAAGGTGTTCCATTTGGCGAGGTCAAGTCTGCTGTAGTCTATCATCTTCTACTGCGGGTGAAAAGTCTTAGTTTCCGTTCCCTACTTTCTTACCGAGATGAATGATACTATTTACGATCGATATTTCCGTCACCAAGAGTGCCTCAAATCGAAGTAGGTCAGGCGGAAAGGCCTTGTTTCTGCTCCGCTCTGCTGTTATGCTATTAAGCGTGGTCGGAATGGAGGAGTTTCCAAGCTTTTACCAAGCTAGCATGGCGTTTTCTATATTTGTCGACGCACTCTATGCTCATCTAGCCAACAATATTCTCTGCGCTTTCCGGCTTTAATGCGCCTCTTAAGCACTGCTTGAGCTGCTTGCGATCATCTTAAAATCGGCTGCTGTATAAAATGTGTAATTCATCATATGTGTGTAGAATTTAAAATTTCACGACCTAAGCTGCGTTTTTGACAAATTTATGAACCAAAATCTCAAAACTGCCATTCGGAAGGCCCAGGTTCAAATCGAAAAGGTTATCAAAAATTAATTTAAATAAAAAATGAAGCTAAATTTTTTAATTGCGGTCGCCCATCGGCAGGGAATGTCAACCCCTCCGAGTGTATTTCTCACATTAAATAAAAAGCTCCTCATAAAAAACCATCAGCCGTTCGGAGGCTGCTTAGTATAAACTGTAGGTCTCCCCATTTCTTGGAAAAAAAAACAAGAAGCAAAACCATAAAGCTACAAAGCCCCAATTATATATATATAACAAAAGACAACCAACAGTTTCGTAAAGGAATGTTTCCGACTTCAAGATGAAGAGCGCCTCCCCAAATTCAAATTGCAAAAAAAAAAAAATCATTGCCTCTGTTAGTAACTAAGTGCGTAGTACAAGGTGGCTTGGTCTCCGCCTTGGGCAGACTAACACTCAAAATGCTATTTTTGGTGAGGTGGCTCCTCAGCAGGGAATTTCTATACTTCCGAGTGTATTTCTTCGATCTATCTTTCTGTGGATCCGAAGTCAGATGTACGGTTCGCCCATCTCTAAAAATATATGTATTTTTACTACTCAGAGAAAACAAAGTTTGAGCTCGAGTGCCAACGACTGACAGTGAGTGAGCTCATTGACAATTTTTTTTTGTATTGTATGTTGATATGAGATACAAACATATATGTATACGAGTATGTGTGTGTATTAACCGTGTGTATGCTTAATTTGAAGGACAGGCATGAGTAACTAAATAAGCATAAATATTTAAGTTTAATGTTCAACATCAAAAATATTCATTACATTCCATGCACCTCGACAGGCATTAAATAATATAATATTGCTAATATATTAGCTGTCTGGTGAATGCAAAAGTGTTGTTGCATAATTTGCCAGGCTTATCGGTAACTTGGCATCTGCCTATGGAGAAGACGCTCCCTTTATTGCCCACTGCATATACTTATACTATACTCATACACGTATATATGTACATACACGTATATGTGTAAGCATGTACATAAATATTTAACATAACTACTTACCCCAGTTCTTTGTGCGCTTTAACAGCGACGAGTTGTGACTAAAATATGATATTAACGTTACAGCGCCTCTAAATATGCAATGCGCCTATGCAACTGAAGCGCATAATTGCCCGCGATGAGCTTGATGAGCACACAACAATGCAAAATTAGCCGCTGCAGTAAGAAAAGGGGCTAAAATTAGTTAAAAAAGAAAACGAAAAATTACAACAAAAAAGTTTTGCATATTTAATTAGCGCAAATATTGTTACAGAGGCAGAGTAGCGGCAGGTGTATGGATTGGCGGAAAATTCGAAAGCAAGAGAAGTAAAAAAGTTGAAAAAGAAACACACACACACACACACAACCTACAACAAACTGAAAACAGGCTCTTCGCTGCATACGAGTACGTGGCCTTTCTGCCCTTGCCAGAACAGCGTCGGAGCTGGAGCCGGAGCCAGAGCCGGCCAACCAACTTGCAATTATGTCAATAATCATTTCGTAGTGATCTCAATACAAGCGTCTGAAATTCAGTGGCGAAAAAAATTACAACATTTTTTGTTGTTGTTTTTATAACGTTATTGCAATCAACGCGCTCGGCAAGCATGGCCTTTGTTGGTTGTTGTTGCACAATCTAAACGTTTGATGCGTTTGAATACAGTGCACAATTGATGGTCTCTTGCGTTTTTGTTGTTGTTTGCGGCATACAACATTGACGTAATTATCTGTCATTTTACCGCAACACAAGGTGTGTGTGTGTGTGGTGGGGTGTGCGCTCAAGCAGTGTGTGGTATTCGAGCTTACACAGATGTGCGCGCGCAAACATTTTCGCGAAAATTATGGTCATCGTGTTTGTTGTTGTAGTTTTACGGACACAATGAAAATGCTCATTTGATTATGAAAATTTTATTTAGAATACGTGTAAGCTTTCATTTTGGCGTTAACCGTAGTTTTGTTGTTGAATAAAGGTATGAAGAAGCAAGCACCATATAAGGTTGCCATCTATTCAAAATTATTTAAAATACTTTCTTTTGAGTTTTTTAAGGTTTTCTTTTTTTTGTACTCCGCTTCCCATCGCCCTTGGATAGTTAGTTAGTTAATTTAACAGGTTACTTTATCACGAAAGCCTGATGTTCAAACTACTTGGTGTGTTTTATGAAATTCAGAAGATTAGTCATCATTGATGCAAGCTCTTCAAGTCATACGAAGAAGAGAAACCCATAATGGACCACGCTGATGGCTGGGCAGTGTCAGAGGTAATGTTTCACCGATTTCTCCTCATCTATGACCCCACAGTAGCGGCAGAACTCGTTTGAGAAGCAGTCCATCCTTCTACCATGAGTTCCCATAAGACGGTGCACGGTTATTACGCTAGTTGTTATGCTTATGGAGGTCGGGTATGTCAATCAGTAGCCAGATTTGTCTTGTCACATTGCACGTGGCCTCGTTCTGCCATCTGTTGCTGGCCCTTCTTACGAAGGCAAGTCTTGGCCAATGCTTTAGCGAGGAAAGCCCTATGCCCACGTCATGTGCAGAGTTCATCGTGGTTAGGACTGTTCCCTCTCTGGCTAGTTCATCGGCACCGCAGTTTCCTGGGATGCTCCTGTGACCTGGAACCCAAGTTTGTTCGATTTTGCGATGAGTAAAGTTTTAATATCTCAGCTGGTCTATCGTTGAATGAGCCGGAAGTCGTCTTTTATATGAAATAATCTTCTTCAAAATTCTATAAAATTTACTGTGTAGCAAGTTTTCCTCTACTCCACTCTGTGACTGGTAACCCAAATTGGAGAAACTGTTATATTAAGTCATATTCTAAAGGCTGCCCTAGGTTGGTTGGTTGGTTGAAGTGGTTGCCGGGCATCTGCATACTTAAGTCACAAAATGGGTCCTTTGTGAGGCCACTCAATACCCTAATGACCCCCACACGCTGTTCAACTGAACCGAACTGTTGCCATATCTTAGCTCCCGCTATCTCGCTCAAGTCTCCAACAATTGTCGCTTATAGAGACTGCGGCCTACTTCTCCAAAGTGTGGGGCAATCGTAAAGGAAGTGCCTTCTGGTTTGAGGTTCCTCTTTTTGACTGCAACTGCCACATAAGTCGCTAGATGGTACATTTTTGCCATATTGTCCTGGTCACATTACACGCATTGAGACTTCTTCGCCTTGAGTTAGCATTTTTAATGAATAATTCTTCTATATGGAGTTTACAAGTGGAGAGCTGCATACCCTAACTCTTCCAAGATGGCGACACGAGACACCACTTGCCCCTGGTGAGTGCGTGCTTGGAAGGATGTTCCAGGTGCGTATTTCAGAACAAGGTTTTCTGCCGAGTGCGTTACTACTGGTAAAGTAAATGTCTACAGTAGCCCTATAGTTTCCTTTTCTAAGGTATCTAATGGCTCTTCTTGCTACTTCGTACCTTGCAGAGCGAGATGAGTATATGCGCCACCCTCTATTCCACTACGGAATTTTCTCTAGAACAATATTGTTAGAGACTTCTAATTGGTTTCTGTACAAACACTAACAATGCCACCAGCAATTCTCTTAAATATCCTCTACGATTTGCCGATAGAGCCTAGTTCCTTTGGTCTATAATTTGGCCTTTGTTTCCCTCTAGTCACCAACTGCCCGAACTTTTGTTAATCCCCTAGTATCTTCAAACATTACTTCTTCTTCAAATTATGTACTGAATATGAAATAGATCTTCTCAAGCCAGGAGCAATTTGGAAGCAGAACACGTGTATATATCATTCACTAATTCAGTAATGGAGTAATAAAATTGACTAATTTCTCACTTTAAGGTTATGTCTGCCTTTGTACTCGAAATATTTCGATTTTTGTACACTATCATTTTTAAAACACGCATAAATATATATATATGTACGTACATTTGCAAGTTCGCCATGCTTGAGTGACGTACAATTAGCCCAAAAACACCAACAAAAGGAACTAGCAGTGTCACCACGAACGGCTGCCGGCAACACTACTCCACAATTAAATATTAAAAATACATATATGGTATATATATATTTTTTTGTACAAGAGCTGTTACCTTTTTCAGCGGAGCCGAAGTCGATGTCGGGCTGAGAAATCGAATGTATGAATGGATGAAAATTTAATCCACACTCTGTATGAAGCGACTTGCGAGGTGAATTATCGAGTTATGAAAAAGTAGTTTTTATAAAAATTTAAAAAAAATTTCTCTGATTTTCAAGTACAAGAAGAACAAGGTGTAGACTCTCAAAATAATCATCATCAATGTTGATTTTGTAATGTTTGCCGTTCCTTTTTCCGATCTATCCGTCCTTCTTTATGTTTGAAAGTAAAGTTCGCCTCACATACGTGTATGTATTTTGTGATAACACCAGCCATCTTCTAGTTGCTCAATTATGCGCTGTTAATAATTTGGATTTTGTAAGCAATTCGCGGCCGAGCTTCTCCTCTAATTTATGCTATGTGTCTTAATGATTTTTCCAGCAAATGGTGGGACTAAAGCTAATTATTCTCAGCCGTCGCCGAACCACCGATAGATTTTTACGAAGTGCTTTGATTTTCATATGAGAAATACACTCGAAGGGCTTGACACTCCCTGTCGAGAGTCGGCCGTTATTAAAAAATCGAGATCCCTGTCCATCCAAATGTTAGTATGCAATGATAATCACAAGATCGCTGCGGTTGTCCTGTTAATACAACCTACTATAATCTACCTTGATTCCCGAGTTGCCATTAAGTATCTTCAATTCTCGACTGGTTGTTAAATGTCTGTTGTTTCGGTCCTCGAGCACAGGAACATTAGGGAAAACTATGCAGTTGGTAAGTTGCCTAAAAGGAAATTCTTGCTAACCGCTATAATATGTACACAAATAAAATAAGAGCTCTCCACTTCTCCGCATCGATTCTCCATTAATACTGGCACCGACATATGGTAGTAATAGGACACCGTCTTGTGGGGACTTAGTGTAAGAGGTTGGATCACTACCTCTGCTACTGTCTAGCTCTTTGTGTGTTTTTCGTCGCTTCCTCGAAAGTTTTTACCTCGAAGACGTGTCAGCAATATTGTGAATTAAATAAAACACTCTATATATATAATGGTTTGATCTAATATAGGTATTGCATAGCCGAAAATAACATATTCAATTAAACATACATACATCCGCATTTTTGTTTTTTTTGCCACCGAAATCGAATATTCGTCACATACCTATTGTGCACTCGTATGTGTGTACTTCGTCCAACACACCACTTCTAACCTCCGGCTGTTGAGTATCGCGCTCTTTATCAATTTCGTATAGCTGACCACCTCTACTTTTTATTCAATGATTCCCCTACAATTTATTGAATCCTACTGTGTTTTATGGGGTATTTTAATTTTGTACAGCTAAGGGTATTCTTTTAGAATTTCTTCTTTTTAGAATCTTCCGTAATTTGTTATTGACTTTCACTTGAGTCGGGTACAGAAGTTTAGGTGGGTTGTTTGTTCCGCTATAATAAGTGGGTTTGAATAATTTAATAATCTTAGCTTTCTTCTGAGACAGTTGTATCCCATAGAGCGTTGTACCCCATAGGTCCCAATTGGTTTAATGTTAGTTAAGTATTTAAGCAACTTATTTCGGATAGATAAATGTGAGTAGGCGGACGAATCTTACATTTTGTTAATATGTGTGTTGTATTCCGAGATATTCAGTCTCATTGCTTTGAGGCATGTACACGTGTATACGTTATTGAGTGTGATGGGCGAAAAGGTTTCTCGCTTCCACGTAAATTTAATTTGAAGAGACCTAGCTTCAATGTTCTTGATTTGCAGATCTTAATAAAGGCCTCTTTGGAGTTTTGAAAAAACTTTCCATTTATAGCTATTATAGCAATATCGTCAGCGAAAGTTCCAATGGTGTTTTCTTCCACTACACATGAATTTTTCACGCTTTTGGAAAATATCCAAGTTTAAGAATGGCATTCAAGAGTGGAGACAAGAAATGGAACGCAATATTTGGTCTGGCTCTATTAGAGGCTTTTTTATATTCAACTTTTTTTTATGACTTTTATCTCAGGCGAGGTTGTGCACACTCCGGGAAGACTCTTTAAAACATAGCGCGGTGGTTTGCTAACATTTATTATTCGGTTTCGTAAGAAATTAGCTCTTTCTTACTTGATATTTTTGTCCACTAAATAACACTATTAACGTCATGAGCGCCGATATATGAGTGCATTTGGGGGAATACGTTGACAATTCTATTCAAAAGTTATGATACTTGTAAAAACAGAGGTTGCAATTATAAAAAAGAACCAAAAACAAAAAAAAAAAGAGTGCAAAAAATTGCTTTGCGGGCAATTTGCCTTTGAAGTGTGGTTATTTGATAAGATCAATTGCCAGATAGTGGTGTTAGTAGCGGGGAGAGGTGTTGGTAGTGTAATACGGGAGGAGGTAAATATGTTTGTCATGAATGAACATTTCCACGAGTATGTATGTCATTATACTCGTATTATTAAGTACATATATATTCACGTATTAATGTATTGACTTTTAATAAAGTATAAATGAAAGATATGTATATTATTTGTATACGTTACGAATATAAGTATAAATGTATTTAATTTTGTTCATTGTACATATAGAAAGCAACATTATTATATATACATATGATCAGAAAATATCCGTTATTTTCAAATTTCGTGAGTTCGATTTTCGCTTTTTTTCTGTTATGTCGGTATACATCTCTGGTATACCAGGTGTGTTAGTTGAAGTTTGCCGGTTTTTCTAGTAGATGTCGCTAGCAATATGTATAAATTTCTATGATTTGGCATGTATGTAATTTTTTTCTATTGACATTAACCTACAAAATTACGCAAGTCACATTACGCCAAAATAATAGCGTCATATTTGTTTACCTCAGTGAATATGTCGAGTTTCGTTCCAAGTAAATCGCATTTGCGGCATTCATTGCTTTTCTAATTTCATCAAAAGAAAAAAGCAGCTGACGCTGGTAGAAACTTATGGTGAACATGCTCCAGTGATTAGAACATGTGAGACATGGTTTCGTCAATTTAAAAGTGGAGATTTCGATTTGACAGACAATGAACATCCTGGTGCAGCGAAAAAGTTTGAAGACGAGGAATTGCAGGCGTTATTGGATGTTGATCCAACCCAATCGCAACAAAAATTGGCAGAAACACTACATGTGACTCGAGGAGCAATTTGCCAACGTTTAAAAGCCATGGGAAAGATCCAGAAGTATGGAAAATGGGTGCCACACCAGCTGAACCAGCTGAACGATAGACAAATGGAGAATCGAAAAACCGTTTGTGAAATGCTGCTTCAACTATTCGAAAGGAACTCTTTTCTGCATCGAATTGTCACGGGGGACGAAAAATGGATTTATTTTCAGAACCCGAAGCGAAAAAAATCATGGCTTTCGCCTGGAGAAGCTGGCCCATCGACTGCAAGGCCAAATCGCTTTGGCCGTAAGACAATGCTCTGTGTTTGGTGGGACCAGTGTGGTGTGGTGTACTACGAGTTGTTAAAACCGTCTCATACCGCTAAACTGGTGAAAGACACATTAAAAACACTAAATTGGGAAATATTATCACCCCCGCCGTACTCTCCAGACCTCGCCCCGTCCGACTATCACCTTTTCGCATCGATGGGACACTCCCTTGCAGAGCAGTGCTTCGCTAATTTTGAAGAAGTCGAAAAATGGCTCGTCGAATGGTTTGCCTCGAAAGAGAAAAAGTTTTTGTTGGAATGGTATCCATAATTTGCCTGAGAGATGGGCCTCTGAAAATTAAGTGTTTTCTTTATCGGCAAATTTCAACTAACACCCCTGGTATATGTTGGCAACATGAGCTATTTTGGATTGTCAGTTTGTTTTAGACAGATAAAGAGGTTAGTCATGTTTTGGTGTGCTCTTCGATTTTTTACTTTTCGACAAAAAGGAAAAGGCTCATGTCAAGCAATTTTAACTGATATTTGAGGCATGAAACGTGCGGCAGCGAAGATTGCTTCGAAACTGCTAAATTTTGAGCAAAAACAACGTCGCATGGACATTGCTCAGGAGATGTTGAACATCATCATGAGTTTTTAGCCAAAAACAAAACCGCTAACATGCCTCAACCACTGCTTTCACCGGACTTGGCCCCCGCTGACTTTTTCCTTTTCCCAGAACTGAAGACACATAAGAAAGGAAAGCGTTTTGCTACGATTGATGAGATAAAAGAAAAATCGAGCTATGAGCGATACCAAAAAACGCGTTTCAGAAGTGTTTCGAGGATTGGAAATAACGCTGGCATAAGTGTATTATATCCGAGGGGGATTACTTTGAAGGGGACAAGATAGTTATTGATGAATAAATAAATATTTTTTGAAAAAATTTAAAATAACCGTTATTTTCTGAACACACCTCGTATGTATATATTGTATTGAGATTAGAGAACTTTTAACTATTTTTAGAATTGTTTGAACAATTAAATTGATTTAGCAATGAATTATTAAATATTTGAGTAAATTTTCTATTATTATTATAATTGTTTGCAATATGTTTTTTTTTTGTGTTGATGAACCCGATCAAAGTGTTCAAGGAGACAGCCTTTTTTGCGTTCTAATTTTTTACCCAGTAGAATAAAGAACCTTATATTGGCTTTAGTTAGGTAAAAGTGATTGTCGATATGGATATATGGATGCATTTAAGCCTAGGCGAATCCATTGGGGTAACGCGTTTTTGTTCTGACGTTCATAGCTGCTTTTCCATCCACTTATGTACCTTCTCTTTATAGAATATCAACAGGTCGACATCCATATGGGGTTCACTTAGAAAAGCTATTTGTTGATCTCAAAGTCTATTTCTGCTTAGTGCAGTGTGAGTGTCGTAGTTGAGAAATCCTCTTCCAACGAGTGCTACAATAGTTTCTGAACGGGACGCTTAGCCTTTCTGCGTGCACTCATGTCAAGTAACGGCCTGTGAGGATTTCTATAACTTTGGAAAGTTTACTCTTTCTATGTTGTTCGCAACGTAATGATTGCTATCCATTTTAGGCCAGGCTTCTCTTCCAATTTGTGATGCGCGTCTTGATGGTTTTCCAACAAATGCCTCACGAAGCTTTTATGAAGAGCTTTTTATCTCATGTAAGAAATAAACTCGGAGAGTTTGACATTCCCTGTCCCTGGGATGACCGCAGTTATAAAAATTAATTTTCTATAATTTTTGATGTTGACCTGGCAAGGAATCAAGCCCATGATACTCCACATGGTAATGCGAGATGCTCTAACTACTCGGCTGCCCGTTAGTAGCAGTTTTCATGCAGTAAAAAGCACTACAATGCGTTCTTCATATACATTGCTTGTACTTGGTCCATAAAATCTTTGTCACTATAAGCTGAAAACCAAATAAGAGATAGCCATTCTCATAAGAGATCTGTGGTAGTCCAGCATGATTTCAAGAAGTGTTGTGAGTGAGATTAGAGCTTTAATTACCAATTGGCTTTCACTAGAAATATAGAAATCTCTTCTTGAGAACTAAATTCTCATATGTATCGGAACCTCTATAATTGTAGAAATCTCGGCTTGGAACACATCACAGTGCACAGGCGTATTGAATAGTTCTGTGGACGAGTAAAAACTAAAACCCATTTGCCATGTTTGCATTTCTAAAGTATGAATAGCAGTATCGAATTGGCTCAACCAGTTACGGAAATCCGGATGTTGCTTTGAACTGTAGTGTTGGGCGCTCTTAAATGAAGAGCTCCTTAAATTGGCAGTGTCTGAAGGAAAAAGGAAGCACATTGATGATTACGTTTGAGCCTCATTCAACGTGTTCTAAGCGTCTTAATAGTACACATCGAAGACTGCCTCATCATACAAAAATTTTATACCTGGTACTGAAACGAAGATTTAGCGGATCTTTTGCAAGCACAGAGGGTCGATGTCCACACTATATGTTCTTTAAAGTTTTCCATCCAGTATAACACCTAGAAACTTTGGCTCGTCCAGCTGTTCAGAGAGGTCGCTTTTCATTTCTCACTTCATCGCTCAAGAAAATTCCGAGATATGAACTCTGTCCTTTTAATTTCAGGCTTTTCGATAACCCCAGAGTACCTTTAACGAGCGTGCTTTTAAGGTAAAAATTGGCGTCCAGGAGTTCAAAGCTGTCTAGTTATGAATGACATGTCTGAATGAATGGTATTTATTACTAAAGAATGCTTGGTATTTTTGATAGCTTCTCGTTGATTTTTCGGTAGTTTTCTATATAGGCTTACGAGTTCTCGGGCATGAGACTTTGATCCTAAAAACAATCATGCCTTAGACTTCATGGTCACGTTCTAAACTTCAGTTGTGCTGAGTAGACCATTAAGGGGCATTTTCAGATTTCAATTCAGTCATCTAAGCAACCAACTAAGATATCCAAAGGATTATGTTTTTTTCTTGTGTCTCTTGAGTGTTTCTTTCTTCCTGTTGAGCGAACGAAACTCGTTGAATAATTTGTGATAGAAAAGTTTACTTATTTCAGCCACACTCTAGCTGATCTCTAAGTGGACGTTTGTTGCCCACTTTCCAACAAAGGTTCAAACTTATACCAGAGGAACAAGAGAAATTGAGAAACAACTCAACAAGATCAGTTTAGTCCAGACTAAATATTTAATTTTTTTAAGTTTATAGTCTGTTCCATTATCAATATAAATAAGTTTTATCTGCAATTTTCTAAAACTTTTCCGATTTGTGAAGCATTTGATAATCCGACACAGTGGTCGCCACACATTTAGACACATTCAATTATGCTCAGCTTGAGTGCGCGCTTCTTAAATTGAAATTTCAATAACTTCAAGAAATTTAAAATTTTTAATAAAATATTTGCACGCGAACCCCATTCAAGGAGAGGGAGGGAGTGTGGGCGTAAGAGTGCTCGTAGTATTTAAAATTGTTTGTGGTATTAAAATTGGAAAAAAACCACGCAAAAACAATAACAAATTATACATAAGACTCGAATCCAGTGGGAGGCATAGCAATTCGCCAACATTTTCCAGCAACAACAATAGCAACATGAAAACATAAGTGCGAATTGCGCGAAGGTAAGCTATTTTGCCTTGGCCGCAAAGGTTATACACAAAACATTTCTAAGGAGCAACACTATAAATTATATATACAAATCTACGTATATATAAGATATAGTAAACATATATATATTATATATGTATTTACATATGCCCAAATGTACATATGTATGTATGTACTATACGATGTGCGTGTTTATACTTAGAAAATTTTGTTACTTTTGCTTGTTGTAGCTCTAAGAACGTTTAAAGTAAATAGTAAATAAGCAGTATATATAGAAGTATATATATACCTACACTGATTTGTTGCATGTGCGTACTGCAACAATTTTGAAGTGATTTTATTGCCTCTTAACGATAAGTGAAAATAGAAAAATTTTATATACTGTGGAGAAAAATAGTACGAGTATAAATAAACAAGACAGAAGAGCTGTCTTTGGTCATATCGAAGTCTTTTTATAGCTTTCATGGCCGCAACAAATTTAAGGAATTTCATTTCAGAATTAAATATTAATTCTGATATTTCAACAAATTGGTGGTATGAGGACCATATTATACACATACATACACGGTGTGTCCCAAAAATAACCGAACTTTTTGGATATAAAATAGTAAAATACACATTATATTATCTGTGAAAGTTATTATTTATTCCAAATAGGTTCCATTTGACTCAACACAACGTTTGGAACGATCAACCAGCGCATGCATAGATTTTTTTATGTCATTTATAAAAATGTTCTTCAGTACCTCGGTTACGGCTGCTTCATTTTATTTAATTTTTTTTTAATTTTTTAAACTTCAATTTCAATTTTTTTTCAAGTTTGACACAAAATTTTATATTTGCTTTTTTTTTTTTTGGAACCATTAGCACACTTTTGGTTTTATTGAAATGGCTGTCACTTTTACATCTGTCATCCGACTTACATGAAGTTAGGTGCGTTTGAAAGAGGATGAATGTATCTTTTTAATGTTGCAAATTTTCAATAGATGGCGCTGTATGTTGTATGATTTAAATATAAAGTTCGGTTAATTTTGGGACACACCGTGTATGTACTCCTCCGATTTCGGTGATTGATAATGACATTGTCATCTATGTGTATTTGTATATACAATATATATGTATGTACGTCTGTAGAATACCAAATCTCACACTCCTAGATGCTGTTTTGACGAATTTTAGACCCAAAACCTCATAACTGAACAAATCGGTTGTATGGGTGCTATATGATATAGTGCTCCGATTTTGATGATTTTTGGTGACAATGTTTATTTATACATACATATGTAGAATATTAAATCTCATGTGTCTAGTTGCTATTTTGACGGATTTTTTACCCAAAACCCCCTATTTCAACAAATCGGTTGTATGGGGGGCATGTGATATTGTGCTTCCATTGCAATAATTTTCAACACCGTTATGTAGTTTATCATATCTGTGCAGAATACCAAATTTTACGTGTTTAGATGCTTTTTTTGACAAATTTATGATCAAAAATCTCAAATCTGTAAAATCGGTCGTATACATATATGCTATATTACTCCGATATGGCCGGTACCCATAAATAATCGTATAAATGTGCCAGTGTATCTGTGTATCATGGTTGGTAGACAGACCGACCCAACCCAACCCGTCAATCCGATCCGATCGGTATCCATTTTGCCTCTCTCTTCTCCTTCTGATATCTATATATTTCGGACCAAATTTAATTTACCATTAAATGTACATGAAAGGTATATAAAGTCATTATATACAATACATTCTCATACCACCATCAAAATATATTATATATACATACATACATACGTGTACATAAACACAAAGTGCTTAATATGTTCTTTACAGCTTACCGTTTCGCTCGGTTGTTTTTAATGCCTTTCGTCGTTTAGCGAAATTTGTTCACAATTCTTCTACGCTACTTTTTATTGCGAGAGCTATTTTGAACTGAAGTACCTCATTTTCTAGAATTTATGTTGTTTTAAAAGTAAAATTATTATGGTTATGCGATAATAAAAATTTGTTAAACTGTTTAATTACGGAGGAAATAAAATTAAAAACAAAAGAAAAAACATTTATTTTTTCCAACATCTTGAAATTCTTAAGAGAAAATTAGTTGGTGGGTGCTTAAGGAACTTAAAGCCTTAAGTCACCTTGGAAAGCTAATAGATTTCGAGGTAAAGTCCTCCGTGTCTGCATTTGTTATGAAAACTATTGGGTTCGAGACCGATTCCATCTAAAGGATTCAAAGAAGATAAACATTGTTAAGAAACTTGAAGGTTTTCTACTTTAAGGGAACATAAAAAAATGAAGATGAAGTTTTGACTACCATTCCCCTGGGAGTGACTAGAAACGATCCATATGTCCATATGGTTCAAAGAGTTTACAACTTCTGGTTATTAGATCAAGTGCCACGCTCAAAGGGCTGGAAAATCGGACCGAATGGGGTAATTCTCCGTGATTTATAGAAGCTTTCAAGACCATAGTATAACCGCTTAAGAAATGAGGAAGTAAACTGGCGGTTGCCCATTTTGAAAATAACAGAGGAAGTTGCTGATGTTTAGCGATTTCATTACCGGCTATCTGCACCCGTTCTACTTTCATATACAAAAAATTCGGTTTTCGTAATAGAACCTATCGGGCCCTCAGTCGGAACGCATGCAAAGGCAAGGCCCAAGCTATGTCCGAGAACTTCAAGTTTTCTTACGCGATTCCCGGTAAAAATAACATCGCGATGATTTCAAGATTTTATTTAACAATTTTAGGTGCGTTAACTTCTCCTTCAGGTCTGGAAATTTCTTTCGCAAAAGACGTAAAAGACTTGAGGCCTTACTTTATGCAATATTAAAATGTTTTTACCAAAAAAAATTCCATTAGAGCTTCATATCTCACCTTACTAATAGAAGCTTTACAGTTAAACTTAGGAAATTTATCTCAGAAGAGTATCCAAATATGACTGGTGTACCTCAAGGCAATGTTTTGGGACCAACAATGTATGTCTCATTTACTGAAGATATTCCAATAAGCACGAAGGCACTAACCTCAATATTCGGAGCAAATTTCCAATAACACACTCAGCTTCATGAGGAAGCCAGTTAAAACCCGTTGGAAGTTGGCTTTCAAACTTTCGCATTAAAGTGAACGAAAGACTGATACAGGCTCAATACAAAAGCATAAGAATGTAATGAAAACCCAAGGAATTGAAGTTAAATACTTTGGCAGCCACCTAGATAGGCGATAAAATATATGCCACGGTATGGGCGTAGCGAGCGACTTTGAAAAAGCAATAGTAAAGATAGAAGTGACAAATTTTCTTCTTCTCTTCTCCATCTGATCTTTCCAACGAGCTCTTCTTTTTCCTCTGCTTCTACGGGCGGGCACTGCATCGAGCCACAGATTCTAGATAGTGCACCAGCTGCCTCTTGATTCGCTGAACTATGTCATCGTTCCACTGGCTGCGCGACTCGTCGTTGTCAGTGCGCAATAGACCATTAATCTTACGCAAAATTTTTCTTTCGAAAACTTCTAACGCAGACTTATCAGATGTTTTTATCGCACCATTTTGGATTTTATGACTGCCAACAGTTATCTGGGATCCGAGTCGTGAATGCAACGACTATTTATACGGTAATTGGCGTAGACTGAGGAATCCCTCTTTTTGTTGATTGGGCAGAGCGCACTTACACGTAGGTTCCAATCGTCGGGCATCCTTTCGTCCGAGCATATTCTGCAAAGCAGCTGATGCATGCACAATGTCAGTTCCTCACCGCTGTTTTTTAATAGCTCGGCCGGCTACTCATCAGCCCCTGTTGTGTTGTTCAGGTGCGCTATTGCTATTTGAACTTTTTGATAGTCTGACAAAAAAGTTTTTGTTCCATTGTCAACGATTGGGTATCGGGTTTGCAATCTCCTGGTGTGCCATTTTCACTGCCATTCAGCAGGCTGGAGAATTTCATGTATTCAATCTACTCTCGGCATCAGTCGCTAGATCACCTCTTTTTTATCGTATTAGTGTCTGCTTCGGTGTTGAAATCTTCGTTAAGTCTAAGCATCTTTTCGTGGAAATTTCGAACAGTATGATAAAACACCTGGAACAGGTCTTCAAAGAAGGGACCTATCAGCCTTTTGAAGACCAATATGTTACCTATTGCTCGAATTAAAAACAAATGTTTGCAAAAGATTATTAAAAGTAAAAACCAAAGCAAATGGAAAGATAAGCAACAATAATTTGAATTTGATTTTTTTCTTAAATTTTTTTCGCTTTCGCCGAACTTGATTATTTTTAAAGGACTTTATTATGATTAAAGAAAGAGATCGGATGATTATGCTCGTCCTTTAAGCAATATTTACATAAGTACGTGTGTGTGTGTATTATGATTATAATCGATTATTTTAATCGCTCAAACTGTTTGTTACGAGTACGAACGACTTAATGTTCAAATAATCGATATCAGAGAGTTCGCAGGGGAGCGTCTAGCACAAAGCGAGGTCACACTGTCAGCTCAAGTCTATTAAAAAGGCTAAACTAAGCAAACTTAAACGCAAAGCATTTGATTTACTAAGCATAAAGCAAAAGAAAGCTGAGAGGCATTAACATAAAACGGAGATAAGTAAAGTACAATAAAATGACGTTAAGCGGAGGAAAATAATATTAACAAAAGCAACAGAAAGAATTTTACTTGAAATACAGATACTCCACCCACCTGCTGCATGAAATGGAATGTAGTTTGAAAGCTTGGTAATATTATAGCAAATTGTTGTTTTTATTGTTGGTAGCGCAGAAGTATGGTGCCACAGCGGCATTGGAAATTCACCATAGAAGTCTACGAAAGCACTGTGCCAGGCGCAAAGAGGGTGAGGAGACAAAGCGCGGATATGCTGTTAAGTATACCTATATGTATGTGTACTCGTATGTACACACTAGACAGGCTTCGATACGCCGCATTACGCAACGGTGTTAATTACCAACTGTACTAACAACTAAGCTAAATGCTAAGCTGAAATAGCCAACTTAAATGAAGGCAAAGAAATTTAAAAAAAAAATCAAAAAAAAAAAAAAAAAAGAAATCAGAAAAAATTGTAAAAAAGAGTAAGTACACTAGATAACTGGCTTGGGCAACAAAAGCGACCACTGATTCATAGAGGGAGAAACTCAAGCTGAAATGCGGATACTTTACAGTTAAACCAAAAACTATGCTTTTACCTACTAATATATGTATGTATGTATATACCCGTATATGTTTATATATGTTTGTATGTATGTAAGCCGGTATGAGCATTGAGAACCCTCCACTTCGACTACCAAACATTTAACACCTGTTTAGTGTGGGTGTGTAAATATAGATATACATATATGTAGATATATAAATGTTTATATCCTTCACCGTTGCTTTTCTGTACTTTTCTCCTGTTTCTTTTTTTTGTTAAAATCAATGTGTGAAAGCCGGACAGCCCATCAAACTATTAGACCTTCGTTGGGGTCTAAACACTCAGCGCCGTCTGTCAGTCAGTCAAATGTAGTGAAGTAAAGCGAAATGACTTTGGATTAATGAACCATTTTGTTTGCAACGGATTAGCACCAGGTGTGGTTTCTGTATGTAACCAAGGTGTGGAGTATACATACATACATACATGCATACACACATAGTTAAAAACTGATTGTTTGTTGGGGGCGAGTAAAGACGGTTGGGTCAGTGATTGAGACAAACAACGTCATAAATAGGGGCGAAAAAGTGAAAGGATACATATATATTGATACATACATACATACATACATACATACATACATACAGACATACATACATATGTAAGTCATAAAAAAATATTAAAAGAACTGAGTAAAGGATAGCAGCAGTGAAAAGAAGCTTAAGCGTATCAAGGTTTGGTTTTTTAATGAAAAGCAAAATTTTTTATTCAATATTTTTTAGCATTTTTCACATTTTTTAGGGACTTTGGTGCTGGTAAACCCACGCCGCTATGTTTGAATGTAATATGCTCCGAAACCTATACCACTGTGTAAACTGACGCTCCGTCAGGATCGGGAGGACCTCTCCGAACCAAACGAGGTTTCAGACAAAGTGACTCCTTATCTCCACGCAAAATAATTTTTGGTTGATTGCCGTCAAAGGAAAAGTTCGACCTATAATCATTGAAGCGTGGTGGAGAAGACGGCTTGTAAAAACTATGTTTAATTCTTCTACTTCTGGCGCTGTAAAGAAGATAATGGGTTCTTATGTGTTGCCGAAATTCTCTAACTAATTAATAATCAAGGAAGTCCATAAACATTCAAATGAGCTTTCAACAATGATTTGAGTTTTGTCATCCCACGTAGTAGACTCAGCTAAGAGTCAAACAAAGGAAATGCTTAAAAGCTCTAATAATAAAAATTTAAATGCCATAAAACACCCAAAATGTGAGTAAAACAGTATTAAAAGTCAAATAAAAATGAATTCACTCGAAAAGCAATAAAAATGCGACGAAAATAATGTTAAAGCAATTAAAAAGAAAAAAAAAAAAACTTTAGATAAAAGAGATTTTTAATTGTACAATATACATATAAATTTATAAACATATCAAACAGCTGACGTTTGACATTTGGCTGTCACTTAATTAACGGTAAAAGGAACAAATGAACAATACCGGTGAAAAATTATAAGTATAGCACAGAAGAGAAAGAAGGGAAGAACTGTAGGGTGTACGTGTCAAACAGCTGACGCTCTACGATGCCGGTAATGTACACACATACACACAACAGTACATATGTATTTTAAATTATTTATATCTATAACCAAAAGGTCAGTATCTATAGCCAAATATCTCACGAGCCACTATAATTAACTAAATTTTCATACGACTGTAGCCGCTTGGTGAGAATTTTTAATAAACCATTTTTAGGGTAAACTAGGGGAAAGAGAGCACTGGGAAAAATTAATATTAACTTGTTTGAGCAGTGGAGAGGAGAGGAGAGTAGAATTGACTAACCTTTTTGTAGAGCAAAAGTTTTGAAATATAAATTTAAGCGCAACTAATGAGATAAAGTGTGCGTATGCGCCTTTAAAAAATCGACAAAGGACTTTTCGAGAGTTACCCCACTATATACGTGTACATGTGTTCAAATGTAAGTAAAGGCTCACTCACCTTTTATTAAGGGTGTATTACGTCACTATAAGAATAATTGCTTTTTTATTGTTTTAGGTGCGTTGAACTTTTACTTTTTAAATTAAATACATAGAAAAACAATAAAATAAAAAATAAACAATAATTAAAATAAAATAAAATTAAATTAAATGAAAAAAATTAAACAAAATTAAATAAAAAAAAAATAAAACAAAAAATGCAACAAAATAAAATAAGAAAAAATTATAATATCATAATTTAAAAAAAAAATAAAAGTAAAATAAAATAAAATAAAAGAAAATAAAATAAAATAACATAAAATAAAATAAAATAGAATAAAATAAAATAAAATAAAATAAAAAAATAAAATAAAATAGAATAAAACAAAATAAAATAAAATAAAAAAATAAATTAAAATAAAATAAATTAAAAAAATAAAATAAAATAAAATAAAATAAAATAAAATAAAATAAAATAAAATAAAATAAAATAAAATAAAGTAAAATAAAATAAAATAAAATAAAATAAAATAAAATAAAATAAAATAAAATAAAATAACATAAAATAAAATAAAAAAAAAAATAAAATAAAATAAAATAAAGTAAAATAAAATAAAATAAAATAAAGTAAAATAAAATAAAATAAAATAAAATAAAATAAAATAAAATAAAATAAAATAAAATAAAATAAAATAAAATAAAATAACATAAAATAAAATAAAAAAAAAAATAAAATAAAATAAAATAAAGTAAAATAAAATAAAATAAAATAAAGTAAAATAAAATAAAATAAAATAAAATAAAATAAAATAAAATAAAATAAAATAAAATAAAATAAAATAAAATAAAATAAAATAAAATAAAATAAAATAAAATAAAATAAAATAAAATAAAATAAAATAAAATAAAATAAAATAAAATAAAATAAAAAAAAATAAAATAAAATAAAATAAAATAAAATAAAATAAAATAAAATAAAATAAAATAAAATAAAATAAAATAAAATAAAATAAAATAAAATTAAATAAAATAAAATTAAATAAAATAAAATAAAATAAAATAAAATAAAGTAAAATTAAATAAATTAAATGAAAGAAAATCAAACGATCTATGATGAAATGATGTTAAATTAATGAAATCGTGGGAAGAGCAAAAGCTTTAACAAGAAGTCTTATATTTGAATTGGTTGAATTACATTTTATTGTTTATTTGTCCGATTCTGTACATTTTACGCAAGTACTCTACTCAAGATCTGTAAGCGGAACAAAGAACTGAGATGTTTAAATTTGAGAATTACGCTTCATTTAAAGCTACACAAATACATAATACTAAACTCGTAGCCAACACTTTTGCTCAATATATTATACCTAACATATGTATACATGTATGTACATTTGTATATATTTAGTTTTTGAAAACTGTTCATACTTTTCTTGCTAATGGAAAACTTTACTACAACGCTTCGAGTGCAATATGACATCTGGGTGCTTGACCGCTCTTCGCAGCAACAAATACCGAGGCACCCTTAATCATGCGCATACCCTTTGCGACTACACTCTATTGTAGGAAACACCTAATTATTCTATACATATTTCATTTTCTTTGCGTCCTGACCACTGTTTTGGCTGAACTCCACATATGTACATGTTTACGTTAATATGTATACATCTGTTGTTGTCCTGCAGTTTGCGGTTTATCGGTCACTGATCCTCAACTACCAGTCGTTGGATCGACTGTTGTGCATATACTCGTACATACATTTGAGTATGCTTAGAAGAACGCTAGTTCTGGTATAACGTACACACTGTCATTTTGTTGATGAATTGATTAGGTAAATTATTTATGTTTTCCAAGTGAGACTAATTATTTTTATTTGTGAGTATACGTGTATGTATGTATATATGTATATTTTTAATGCATGTGCGAGGCAATTTAATTGCGCACGTTTTCTATGAACTTATGCTATTTTGTAAAATTTTAATTGACTGATAGTGATGTTTCATCTAGAGAGTGCCATAACACCTTGTATGGAACGATGAACTTGCTCTCAGAATTGCCTTCAATGAGTTGGACGAGCTGATAGAAAAGCGAGTCTCTTCTTGAATACAAGAAATATATGAAACAATCTTAAAACGCTAATGCGAAGAGGTTAGACGTCTCGTTACTAAGGATGTTGTTTGTTAAAGGAAGTACTTTCTTCAAGTTATTGATTCCAATAATCTGAAAATTCGAAAACAAATTGTAATAATATATTTAATTTAAATATAAAAGCTTAACCAATGTTATTAACGCTCCTCCTTGGCTTGCTCAGCAGCTACTTGTTGTGCAAAGGATTTTTGATATTGTGCTTAATTTTGGCAAAAACTTTCAGACCTATAGAATGGTTGGCAAACATTCGAACGGGACAAAGAGAGACTTTTTTTTTTCAAAAATTAGTAACCTGAAAATGACGAACGCACTCGAGCACATTAATGATCGATGAAAACATGGCAAAGGTGAAAGAAAAGATTCCGGACGATCGCCAAATCACCATTAGATAAGCCGTTGACGAAGTTGGCTATGGAGCGCATGGCAGCAAAATTTGTTCCAAAATTGTTGAATTTTGAACAGAAACAGCGGCGAATTAAAGTTGCTCAGGAGACACTAAATGAAGTCAATGACGATGCAAAATTACAGAAACGTGTCATAGCAGGGGCGAAGCAAGGTTTTAAAGTTATTACATCGTAACTAAGGCTCAATCATCGCAGTGGAAGCAGTCTATCTAGACCTAACCGAAAAATACTCGATGAGTGCTGTCAAACGTGAAGGCTATGCTCACTGTGTTCTTCGTCTAACGGTCTAAAAGGTGTACTATCTACAAGTTCAACGCCGTCCGTATGAAGTAATCCGAAAAAACGCCCGGATTTTTTTAAAAAACAATTCATGACTTTTGCATTGCCTTCTCGTGAATTTTTGGCCAAGAACAATGCTGGCATTACACAGCCTCATTATTCTCCAAGAGATGATTCGGTGTGAATTTTTTCCCAATTTTAAAAGTTCAATGTAGACGAATGAATAAATATTTTTTTGTATTAAATTGTACGCTTTATTTACCATAGTTAGAATTAACCGATTTATTGGTCAAATATGCACCGATTTGCTGGATAATCTCTTGGCATTTTGAAGATAATGTCATTAAGTCTCTTTTATAGACACCCTTGACCCTACTAGCAAAACATTGGAGCAATCGATTTTAACAGGTTTCTCTTGAGACCAATTCTTTACCAATCAATTCATTCCCCACAGCCAGGAACAGATGGTAATGACTTGGTGCGAGGTCCGGGCTATAAGGTGGACGCATAAAACCTCCCACCTAAGCTCTCGGTGTTTCTGGCGAGTCACTATCGTTGCGTGTGGTCTGGCATTGTTCTGAGGAAACACAATTCCCCTTCTGTGGGCCAAAACTACGCGCCTCTGGACGATTGCCTACTTCAGACGGTACAATTGCTGACAGTACAGGTCTGAATTAAAAGTTTGGCTGTTGGGGAGCAGCTCATAGTGGATGATTCCTACCTTCCCAGCTGTCATTCCTGTCTTGGAGATCGTTTGTACCGTCTCATAGTTTTGCGACCACGACGGTTTTCATATATCGAGTTTCATTGTGTATCCGGCCTTTTTAAGTGGTTTTTTCAATGGTTCCAAATGTTTTTTTTTGCAATGTTTATCTCCTCAGCAGTCGAAAAAGTCCTCCAATGACGATTAGAGTCAACGACTTTCATTCTTTTATCGATATTCTCGACTTGCTTATGTTTGTATGTATGTATGTATGGTATATCATGGTTATTTGTAAGCTTAACTGTATGTGCCATTACTCATATTCAATACTACAACCTAATAAAGTTTACTCTTCGAAAATGTTCCAACATTTAATTGCCAATAAAATTCTTTTGGAATTTTCACAAAAATTTTAGTGACTTTTTATTTGTAAAAAAAAGTTAGTAAAATGAAATAGTTAGTCTAGAGTAACAAATGAAAAAGTTGATGATTGGTTTTGGTAATAAATCATAGCGAAATACTTAAATGACAAATTCCAGTTTCAATGGAATTTTTGTAATTTAACTGTCTATGATATGGACTAGGTAGTACATATTTATATCTATATGTATGTATGTATGTACCTACAAAAGCACCATTAATATTGATATTTTGGCACTGACGCTGCTGAGCAGTTGATATATTTTTGATTTCGTCGCTGGGTGCGACGTCGCCGAACACGTCGCATTGATATACCATATGTATGCACATACATACGAATATGTATGTATTTATAAATAAACGTATTTATGTAAATAAAAATGTAAATTTGTTTATTTACTACGTTTGTTAGTTGTTTAACATTGTTAGCATTACCTACCGAAGTTGTTGTACATATGATTACATATATTTATAACGTTGTATGGTAGGTATGACATGGAACTTGTTGTTGTTGTATATAAATATTATGAATTCATATTCAAATAATTTCGTACCGCAAGCGCCATACTTGTTGTTGTATTAATTTTTTTCGTCATTGTCTAGCGAAATTTTATGGAAAATTATATGCAAATATATGTATACATATATAAAAATATACAAATAAATACATACATAATAATATATACACGCCAACTAAGGCAAAGCGTATCAAACATACATATTCATACATATGTATTTCTAAAGTAATAAGTTAATACATATTTATTTGTATGTATGGTACATATTAAATTCATAAAAATAGCATCCTCGAAACGATTCGATACATACATACATATTTACGAAAGTAGTAACATCGGAATTGGATTAATAAGATTGCATAATTTAAATATTTTGTAAAAAAAATATCCTCTATTGGAGTGCAAATAAATTCGATCCGTTTTCTGTGTTCAAAAAGGGAGTTTTTATTAAAGAA